>CM024765.1:102952792-103204406 GCA_014218235.1 Colocasia esculenta | reverse complement strand
GCTGATTAATTAAGTTGGTCAGCACAACGCATGTCAACCCTCGAATACTGGACACGTTTTTATTAGTGTTAAAAATATGGTCAAACTCAGCGACTTTGACCAACATAGCATCTTAATTTTTAAGAGAAACAGTTTTGTAACGTCATTTGATAACATCATTTGGTAACATCACCATTAAAATTATGTCACATCAATAATTAAAATAAAAAAATTAAAAACACATCATAAATGATAAAATTGTGGTGCATTTTGATTGGTGTACTGTGTTGCTTTAAAGTGTTATCAAATGAAGTTACTAAACTATTTTCTAATTTTTAACTTTGACAACTATATGTCCGTTTATTAATTATTAGCCGACCTTGTGTCTGTGTAAGTCTTGAGGTGGCAATGAGTCTGGTGCGGGTTACGGCATATTTAGATCCTAATTACGTCATTTCATTCCATTTTGACCTTAGTTAGATTTTGTGTCGCAGTCTCATTATTCTTTTTAGTTATTAAAATATTTATCTATTTCATCATATATATATATATATATGTGTGTATTTAAATTAGTCACAACCTCGACACGACACTGCAATTATCTATTGTTGTTGAGGGCTCCGGTTGGGTCGATCGGTTAGAATTCTTACTTAAAAGTAGAAGGTCTTGAGTTCGATTTCCGGAGGGGATTTACCTGATTTACATGCAATCTTCGATGTGTGTAAATTCGGAGTTTTTTCAATCAAGTGGGGTAAGGACAATACAAATATACGAAAAATAGGAGCTGCCAAGTCATGATCTTAGAGTTCACAACACCAATTTCTGAACCCACAAAATCGCACGGGACGAGATTTCCTCGTTATCAAAAAAAAGTATCTATTATTGTTTAGGAGAATAATAATTAATTTAGGAAGGCATGGGCCTGATCAATGAATCATCTCGGTCGTCCACAATTACTCTCATTTCCGTTATGAGGACGGAAAACAAAGAACCTTGGTCAAGTTTTAATGATCGCTTTGTGGATATGCAAGTCAGCTCCATAGCTTGTCTGAAATTTAAGAGGATAATTTATTATCCGCATTAAACAAATATTCGTCTGATATTTACTTTCACATAAAAAATAAACTCACGAAAAAACAAAAATATTCAATCAAGTTTGTATGATCTCTTTGCAGATATGCACGTCAACCCCACGACTTACCTAAAATTTAAGAAAATAATTTCCTATCCATACGGAATAAATACACATCCGATATTCATCTTCATATCCACCACCACATCAGGGTGGCCACCAAACGAATATCTGATCGACCCTATCACATGGCAGGACGCGAATAGATATCTGCCCCTGTTGGGGGTGTCAATTGGGCCAGACAGATCCTGAAGCCTCGCTCAGTTTTAACCGAGTTTGAGTAAAAGAAAAAAATTAACCCGTTTAAATTTTTTGTCCCAACTTAGGCATCATTTGAAAGTGAAGTAGAAAAAATTTTAGAGTTTAAAATCTCTGACAACCTCACCTTCTTTCCCAAACAAGACTTGCTCTTCTTGGTGTTTGCGTAGAAGGGATTTTTGGCGGAAGAGAGAGGCAGAGACAACTCTGTCATGCCCTCCACTTTTTCAAAAGCGGTGGAAGGGCCGCTTCTAAAAAAATTTCAAAATTGTGTCAGAGTTGTGTAAAATCGAGGTGTAAAATCGCCTCTGTACGTGTTGCCCATGAGGAAATCAATTTTTGCCGATTTCACTTTTTGGTTGGTGTTTCCAAATGCTGCTTTAGTCTGGCTCAACCTGAAAAAGAATTGGGTCGGATTTGGTTTTGTGTGGCCCAATTCCTTCGGTCTGAAATTTTTAATATAAATATAATTTATATTAAATATAAAATTTATATTTAGAAAAAAAATTATATTTTTTATAATAAATCTACTCAAAATATATATATTTTATAAATTGAATGTTAATATAGATATAAGTAAAATATATTATTTTTTATAAATATATGATAATGGATATATGAAAATGTATATAATATATATAAATAATATTTTTCTTATATTTTTTATTGACCCGAGTTTAATCGAATTTTTCCTTAACCAAGCCGAACCACCCCATACCGAGCCTATTTCCCACCCTAGGCCGGTCTGGGGCCGGCCTCATCTAATCCTCTGAACTCTGCACGGCAGGTCAAAGAAAAAATGAACAAAGTGCTTTATAATAATAATAATAATAATAATAACAACAATAATTGTGTATCTTACTATGAGGCCCACACACTTTATCATTATGGGAAGACCTGCAATTCGGCCCATTTTGACAAAGTTGGGCCTACTGTGGTTTGGGTAGCAAAAGCCCATTTGGAAATTGATACCCTTCTTCATCTCCCATTAAAAAAAAAACTGTGTATGTAGTATAAACTTTATACTACATATGACTGCGTCTACCTTCACCTACACAAGTATAAGTATTTCTTTTTAAAATAAAGTCAAACATAAATAAAGTACAATCACATCTTATATTTTCCGTTGAAAACAATTGATTTTTGTAAGTTTGATTCCCTGGTTACATGCGAGTATAATTAATTAAATAACAAAAAATAACGATAATATAACTCTTAAGAGACTGAAAATGATAAAATTGATAGATTTATTAACATTGCATATCTTGACACTAACTTCTTCTATACATATATATATATATGGGTAAATTAATTAGGAGTCTCTATCAGATTTTTGACGTATTTGTTAGTCCTTAATAGAGATGTAACTCATTACAGTAAGTGTTATCATTTGTTACAGTATACGTTAAGTCTTGTTACAGTAAAAACTTTTCTGTTACAGTCAGAGACTTTTAATTAATTTATTTTATATATATAATAAACTTAATAGTAAACTATATATAGTTTACTATTATTGTTAATTATCAGAAATAACACGAAGCTGTATATATATTTATTACAGCTCCCGCAGGCTGGTTATTGCCCGGCAGAAGTAGGCTCAGAAGAACCCCCACCACCGGCGCCGGCCCGAGGGCGAGGCTGGATGTACCGCCCTCACCGGCTTCCACCGCCGGCCAAGAGGTACGTGCTGCGCCTCTTCATCTCCCACAAGTACATCACCGCCAACGTCGTCGACCGCCGCCACGGCCGCGTGGTGGCGACGGCCTCCTCCGTGGAGAAGTCCCTCAAGGACGGCCTCGAGTGCGGCCGCTTCTGCAACGCCAAGGCAGCGGCCGCCGTCGGCGAGGTGCTCGCCATGCGCCTCAAGGTGGACGGCCTCGCCTTCGAGGAGATCCACGCGGACGTCGCCAAGGAGGTCGAGAAGAAGGGTTTCAAGAACCGCACCAAGGTCTGGGCCATCGTCAACGCCCTCCGCTCCCACGGCGTCAACTTGCTCTTCGACGAGGGCGCTGGCGCCAGAGCTTCCACCCTTTCCTCTCATCACCCCCAACTCCACTGCCCCTCCCCTCCGCACTCTCCAGATGGACACCACCACCACGGTGCGGACGAACTCTAGAGGAAGCGGGCGGCACATGGTCGGGAAGAATTGAAGGTCGGCGAGGTGGAACCCGTTCCAGGTTTGCCTGTGATTTTGTGCTCCTAATCCTTCATTTCTTGAGGTGACTATGCTGCCCGGGCCACTCGAAAATAGTTGAGTGATGGCATATGTATATAATGTGCGATCAAACTGGTCGTGTAGCGGCATTATATAATCAAAATAGTCTTTCTTGTTAATTGTTGAATAACACAGGATCCGGCATTTCTTAGGAATGTGATGAATGATGTTTTAAGATTTCATTTCCGATAAAGTTCTGATCTTCTGATAATGGGCCAAATATCACTCAACCCCAAAACCTAGGTGCTGTGGTGAGGAAGTCCAACCATGGTGCGGACGAACTCTAGAGGAAGCAGGCGGCACATGGTTGGGAAGAATTTAAGGTCTGCGAGGTGGAACCCGTTCCAGGTTTGCATGTGATTTTGTGCTCCTAATCCTTGATTTCTTGAGGTGATTATGCTGTCCGGGCCACTCGAAAATAGTTGAGTGATGGCATATGTATATAATGTGCGATCAAACTGGTCGTGTAGCGGCATTATATAATCAAAATAGTCTTTCTTGTTAATTGTTGTATGACACAGGATCCAGCATTTCTTAGGAATGTGATGAATGATGTTTTAAGATTTCATTTCTGATAAAGTTCTGATCTTCTGATAATGGGCAAAATATCACTCAACCCCAAAACCTAGGTGCTGTGGTGAGGAAGCCCAACCATGGTGCGGACGAACTCTAGAGGAAGCAGGCGGCACGTGGTTGGGAAGAATTTAAGGTCTGCGAGGTGGAACCCGTTCCAGGTTTGCATGTGATTTTGTGCTCCTAATCCTTCATTTCTTGAGGTGATTATGCTGTCCGGGCCACTCGAAAATAGTTGAGTGATGGCATATGTATATAATGTGCGATCAAACTGGTCGTGTAGTGGCATTATATAATCAAAATAGTCTTTCTTGTTAATTGTTGTATAACACAGGATCCAGCATTTCTTAGGAATGTGATGAATGATGTTTTAAGATTTCATTTCTGATAAAGTTCTGATCTTCTGATAATGGGCCAAATATCACTCAACCCCAAAACCTAGGTGCTGTGGTGAGGAAGCCCAACCACTATATAGAAGGGTGACTCCCTTGAGAAATTCGATGTGGGATTTATTTCCCAACATGCCCTCGCACGTGCAGGCCGATATCAGGCAATGACACATGGGCATTAGACATTATAGTCAGAATGTGATCCCCAGGATACCATCCTGCTCTAATACCATGATAATGGGCCAATATCACTCAACCCCAAAACCTAGGTGCTGAGGTGAGGAAGCCCAACCACTATATATATATAAGGGTGACTCCCTTGGGAAATCTGATGTGGGATTTATTTTCCAACATCTTCACCTCAGTGGCTAAGTATTTCGAGCATAATCATCCAAGATTCTCATGAGGAAGAAAAGAAACAAAGATGAGAAGAAGATATAAATGCACAAGTGTACCACGTTTGACCATAATGACATGCTTCCCCTAGATATGTTGTGTAGTATCTGTCAGTTAATGTTGCTGAATCTCTTGTCCCAGACTGCATTGCAAGAAAACAGGATTAGGGAAGGCGATGAATTGCGAGGAAAGTTGCTCAGGTTTTAGATGCTTAAAATGACATTAGATTCACCTTTCTTGTGAGGCCTTCTACTCAGCATTAACATGTCTCATTGCCATGAACTCACTTTGGATCTGTGTGGACACTAATTTTGACTATTGTGAAGTGTCCTGATGCTTGACTTGAGCAGCTTTTGCCTTTTAACATTTCAGCAATTTAGCTCAAAAGCATTCATTTCATCTAATAGTTCATCTAGACAGTGACATGAAACTAGCAGCTGTTTGTTCAGCAGTTTGAGAAGCAGATTTATTCGTCTAAGGTATCTAAGTGGTGCTGCAGTGTCTTTATTGTTTCATCATATTCTTCTGTTGGTTAGGTTAGGTTAGCTTTGGCCATCCTTTATTGACATGCATTAGTACCGCCACAAATTTGGGTCGTTCAATGTGATGTTTTGATCAGGTTGGATAACTTCGAGGACTATAACTGGACCACTTGTCTGGTCAGGTCAGGTTGAGGCGTAGGGTACCACAACCAAACTGGAATCTGTGTTTATGTATGATGTTTCTTTGTGTATGATAGACTTAGATTAGAGACACCCGTACGAAATCCTTTTTCCCCATTCCCAACTTCACTTGTTATCACCTCTGTTTCCAGCATTCCATCGGTGATCCTCTCTACCAGTTTCTTTTACCTCTCTTCATATTACCTTGAACTTCTACATGGACCTACTTCTGACCATTTATAAGTGCAGCATGCCAATTGTTCTGCTACAAGGGTTCCTTTTTTCATTGAGGTCATGAAACATGCACACATTTCTGTGAACTGTGAGAGGCAAATCATGATAAACAAACGACTTGTGGAGATCTTGATTGCTTCCTTCAACTGTGCTTCTTTTCATGTAGGTTATTGTGAACATTTCTATGCGTTTGATCTAGAGCAAGCTATGGTACAACACTAGTGGGACTATATGTCCACATTTTGTCCAAAGGGGGGAGGTCTTTCCCTTGAGGACAGGGGTAACATCGTAATCTGTCTTTAGATTGGATGGCAGTGGTGAGAGTAGCAAATCTGGGGAACCAGTCATCAGAATTTGATTTCAAATATCTTGTTTCTGGTTCATTGGAAAGTTCGAATCTGTTAATTGCGGCAGAGCTGGTGAAACAGTTGGATCTGTTGCGAGGTTTTGTGGTGCGCAATGTTCCCTTTAAATTTCGTAGGGCTTCGCTTGTTGTCACCAGGAATTACCGTGTCATACTTGAACTTGAACTAGTACTCAAGAAGTGGCTTAATAGTAGTTCTGTGTGCATACCAAGAACAGGTGAAGGGTTCAGCTCTCACTGAGTTTGATTTCTAAGAATAATGTCAAGGGGTCAATTCCACGCGACTAGGCAGCATATCTAGATTTGCAATGAGCACCAAAATATAAAAAAATTGAGTGCCAAAATAAAAAATTGGGATCCAAAATAAAAGATGGACTCTAAAATTAAAAGAAAAACAAAGAGGTGGCATAATATGGCACAATGAACCTCTTGAGGCGGATTAATGGGCTTCTCTTAGTGCATTTAAAACTGATATTATTATACTAAAGTCTTCTCTAATCCAATTCAACCCGGCATAGCTATCTTGCGACATTTGAGTCCTATTTCGCCCGCCGCAGCCCCTGACCAGTTTTCCACAGGACTGCGATGGATGGTGTGCGCTAAACCTGCTATATTACATGCATAATTGCAAAAAGGCCATCTTTAATGTACTTAACGATGTCCTCAAATGAAGTCTTCGTGATGGTGATGGATCATAGCAAGGGCAGCTCGTAAAACACCTCGGCCTACACCCTTGATACAATCCTGCTCATCAGGCTGTAGAGTATGTCCATTAGAAACCACTTCACAATTTCTCGATGTCGGGATCAAGGGATGTGTATTAGAACGATTCACAGCAGGTTTAGTGGCTCAGCCGGCGCAAAAGGCATCAAGAACTGGCTTAATGGTTCGGCACCTTAAGCGTGTACATCAACTCCACATAAGTTCTCAGATGTCATCAGGTCAGTCTAACACGGTGGTTATTACCATCCCGGATAAAAAACCTAAGGTGCTTTAACACAATCTTAAGGTAAGAAGTCGAAGTCTCAAAAGTCTCCTAATCAAACTTTATGCCCGGCAAATTCCTGTATGAAGAGTCAGACACATCGTGGATGTTGGATCAAATTGTGGAGGCAGACCTGTTTGGATACAACTTTAAAAAAAACACAAATAGGTTTATCATAACATGTTTATTGTAAACATATTTTCTATTAGCTCATGTTTGAAATTTTTCTTAAACATAAAATGAGTTTATGTCACATCTTGTTTACAGAAAGAGTCTCACAATAAACCAACTCAGAGTAGATTTTTGGAGGACGCATTTATGGAGAAAATTTGAGTTTATGATTATTGACAAACCAAATCCACGGCCTTGAGTTTGAGAGGCCTAGTACTATAAGCACCAGCACCAATGAGTCTTCACCGATATCGGACTATTGCCATCTACAACACTCCCCTCACGGGCCATTATGGGCCGTGGAAATTAGAAGGGAGGAGGCAAACATTAGAAAACAAGATTGGACTGAGCCACCTGTTCTGATATCATCTTGACAAACTCAAAACCACAGCCTTGAGTTTTAGAGGCCCAGTACTATAAGCACCAACACCAATGAGTCTTAACCGATATGAGACTATTGTCCTCTACAACAATGATATTAATTATCCAAACTAAGGTTACAGTATAAAACTGGTTTAAGATAAATCTAAACGTGCTTATGATGAGCATCCGAACAGCCCTGCAATTGCACCTCTGCTTGCTGAAAAAAAAAAATTACGTAGACTCTCGCCCATCCAAGAGTAGTGTCTTTCCTGCACAACGCATCATGCTACAAGTTAAAATCTTGCCAGCAATTCCACTGAAAGAAGAAACATGCACCTCAAATAATAACGATTCAACAACAAACCTACCGAAGGGAAGGGGAAAAAAAAAAAGGAAACGATTCAAAAACGAAGACTACCAAGAAAGAAGGAAAGAGGAAGCTCCCACTGCAAAGAAAAACTGATGAAATGATGGATAATCATGGGGCCCATGACATACCTACTAATTTTCCTTTCACCAAGTTGAACTCCACTCCGAACATTACGTCTAGAACTCAACTGGCAAGCTGGTCAAGAAGGATAATGTGAATGGAGACGTGGATTTTCCAAAGAGAGAACACCAAGGGGGGAGCTTGTCGAGAACCCTCGCTGTTTGTGGAGTTACCCGGTTCACATCGGTTCTTAATTTTAACAGATGGGAGTCTTCTTTCCCTTCAAATGACGTGTGTGGTTGCTGGTTGGCATTTTTGGACCAAATGAGCTTCAAGTCAAATTTTCTTGGAGAGTCCTTGCCCCCGGAAAATTGTATAATATGCCAGCCATCCACACTACTCTTGTTGTGCAAAGGAACTAATGCTCCTGAATCTCCTGTAATGCAACAAAATAGATCAAAACCAGGACTGCTGCTACTCTCTATAAAGCTCTTCATTATTACTTCAAAATATATATAAAGCCAAATAACAAAAACCAAATTGTTAACAGAGGAAAATGATGTTCAGGAAAGGTGGTCAAACGGTAAAAGCACTTCTCAGCAGCCCATAAGGGTGTTGGTTTGAATCCACTCATCAACAGGTATGTGTGTCTGGATATAGGATTTCCAGATTAAAGGTTGTTTGCCTCCTCATCTCTCTCTCTCTCTCTCTATATATATATAATATATATATATATATTAATAAGAGTGTAGCATACAATGCTAGGCCTCCTCATCTCTATAGTAACCACTTTCAAAGGTGGAAAAGGTCAATTAGTCTCATGGTAACTTGGAGGATTGACATCAAGCAAAAAGCTGGTCATAAAGTTGGCCAAATCTTTGGATCCTTCATTGGGTCTAGCCAACTGCACTTTGATGAGATAAGACTAACAACATCGATGATGAATAAAATTTTTGTATGAAACATAAGACAAATTGGAAGGAAATAAAGAAGAAAAAAGAACGAGAGATCTCAAGAAAAAGTAACTCACCTCCAAATGTGAAATCATCTATCTTTTCAGTATTAATCGCAAGTGACCACCTTGTAGAAATCTTAGTATCTACTGAAACATGTGTCATCCGGACATCTGTTACAGAATCACTTTCTACCTGCAGGACAGGAATATCTGCATGACTCCACCCGTTTCTGCTATTCTTGGAACTCCAGCAGCCATAATTCACAGTAAAAGTAACCAAATCAAGCATCTTGCTTCTCCCACAAGTGAACTCTTCACTTTTCAAGGTCTCAATTTCCTTTTCCAGATTACCAGGTGTCACAGAAAACAAGGAAATGTACGAATCTGGGTTCGAACTGCTCTGATTTCCTCCACTTGTCTCTACAAGGTGAACCACCTAGGCATAAAACATGTTGCAGCAACAATAACATTCTATAGTCAGAGTGTTTACAGAGATTACGGCATAAAGGGAAAATGAAATCACAGGAGGGACTGGTTATGATTATCTTCAACAGACAGATGACACTAATGATTCTTGTGCAAAATTGCAGAGCATTTCATATGTGGGCTACAGGTGTAAGGACTTAATAAACATTGGGAGTTCAGTTCATTTCAAATATATCTCTGCATTCATTGCTATATTATAAAAGTAGAAAATTGAATAACAAAGATGTAGTTGGAAGCGCAAATTATGTTTCAAAATGTCTTCTTTGAGAACATTCCTATGATATACTTTCCATGTAATCAACTGTACGGGAATGTTGGGGGAAAAAACATAGTAATGACTATGGCTGTTGAATTTGGTAAAATAATAAGCATTACCTCAATATTCTTTTATTCTTAATCAGTCATTACCTTCTTCATATACTTTTTAATTCATCAATTAAACCATAGATCCTCAACCAAGATATTAGGATGGGGAGAGTGGAAACTTGAACAGTAGAAAAACATAAAGGTAAACTGACATGAATGAACTAGAGATAAGGAGAGAAAAAGCATATCATTAGACAAAGATTTAGAGCTCGCTTACATTAATTGCTCGTGCAACATCTTCAGTGTATGCAGGGAAGGTTCCAGCCAATACCACAGTCAGTGTGAGACCAAACAGTGCAAAAAGTGATACAATAATTGATTTTTTAGCACCTGAAATCAGGAATCCAGCAATAGCTGAGAATAGCAACTCCAATATAAACTTGCTTCACACTGTTCATGTGAGGATTCTGAAAGGACAAAGTTAAGATACGGGGTAACAGATTTGCTTGCTAAATAGAGATAGGTTAGCAATATAAGACATGCCAAGCCATAACTGCGGCTGACACAGGAGAAAGTAGATATGCATAAGGGAGGTGTATACAGTATAAAGACGGATATTGGAAGAGAAACACACTGCTTGGATTGGATATCATTGCATTAAAGTGTTTCTTTAATTCTCGTTTAGTCATCCATGATGTAGGGTATTAAGCAATTTCTTTTTCCATTCAGTCACCGAAAGCAACCTAAGGAACTTGTGATGATAAAGCATACATGTCGTTGAGAAAACAACCTATTTCGTTTAACACAAACAAACCCTAAATATCATTTAGTAAAATTTTGACCTTAAATGTAGAGATATTCCTCAGTTTCTCATATTGGTATTAAGTGCAGTGTGCATTCCAATGTTGCAGAAAACATGCTTGTGGTAATTGAGCAGACATCCACAAAAAAAATACTAAAAGAAGATCATTCTGGAAGCACGTTTAAACTCCAAAACGACAAAAAAATATGTTGCATATAAATAAAATTAGAAGAGACAAAATGATGACCTGAAAGATGAATATAGGACAAAAGATAGACAAATGTAAGGCAGACCACCGTAGAAATAAACACTGCAAGGATCATGTTTCCAAGCCACTCAGGCATGCTACCAGGGTTCCTGCACATAAACAAGGAAGTGATGTTTAAGAAAAAACAATAAGATAACAAATCTCAGAATTTGTAGAAAAAATGGCTCATAACATGCAAGTGATGGCTTAAGTTTCACTAGCAAAATTCCAATCCCCACCTATTTTCTGCTGCCATCCTCAAGATTTAAAAGGATTCAATTAATTATGGGAACGAATGATAAGGAAGAAGCTATAAGCTTGGTTCAAGAATTAAATGAAAATTACCTCTCTAGTCGAACACTTAGTCCGATTATTGTCCCTGCCAATCGAATAAACATACCGGAAGAAATTAAAACAGGCAGAAATAAGCCCATGATTAGTGTTACAATCCTTAGTTGCTTTGGTGATCGTACTGGAGTCAATGTTGCTTCAATCAGCCCATCTAGCAAATGAGATGGAAAGATGTCACAAATCATGTGGAAGCTAATATTCAAGAAAATCAATAGATGGTCAAAAGAGGTTGGAGAGTAGAAGATTACATGCAAAAGCGGGTGAAACTAGCCAAACAAGTGCCAAGAAGGTAGATCCTGCCTTGAAAATATTTCCCAAAATCAGAGCAATAAGCCACTGAACAAACCCAGATTTAAAAAGCCATCTTTCAGACTCCCAATTGATTAAGTTAAGTTGCAGAACAGAAGATCTTCCTTCTTTAGATGAAACACGCTGGAGATAATTTCGAAGAATGAGAAAACCGAGCCACTGGCCAGTTAATGCTCCAAGCACAGCTGGTGCACCAAATAAGCCTATAGCTAGCCAGGGGTTTGCAATATACGGTGTGGGAAAGGGACAGATGAGTGGGAGGAGAATAGCAACCAGAGCAGAGAAACTAATGGAGAAAGTCCACATGAGAATAGTGCTTAGAAATGATAAACCCAATGCTGAAGCAGCAGGATAACCACCCATCAGTACTGACACAGCCCATATGAGAAGTGACTGCAGTATCACTGAATTGTGAAGCATACTCGCAAGACGTTGACGGTATGTAATCATGTACATGCCCTGCAAAGTGGTGGAATATAACTTAGTACTTTGTCAAGATCCTCATAGCAGCAGTAAAAGGTTTTCATTACATTTACCTCCACAAATAAGCAGTGAAAGGATTCCATTATTTCTCCCCCAATATTTGAAGATTAAAAAGAAAAGGCAAAATTATTTGTTCCTCTAAAGTAGCAAAACTTACACCCAAGAACCTTGAGGTGAAGGCATCATGGTGTCTTACTTCTTAAAAATCTGAAGATATAAGCTGGGTCCTTAAACCCAATTCCTCACTGATGGAACAAGTCTCTATGTTATAAAAAGTATCCCACAAGTTTGTATGTAGAATTGTAGCAAAAATCGCAACCTAAGAAGAAGCTTTATGCCTTTACCTGCTTCTTTTTCTACATTATCATAATGTGATTGCATGAAAATATTCACTCTGAAGATGAAGATGTTAGATAAGTATTAAGTTCGCAAAATATTGAGTCTGAATGTGAAGATGTTAGATAAATTGGCACAGCTATACACATCTATTCAATTTATGATTAGCAGGCAAGACAGATAAAGAAAGGGGATATAGTTTTGGTACCAAAACATCAAAGAAAATAGTCTGCTCTGGGACCGTGCCTTCTTTTTCAGGCAACTTTCCTTTTGAAAGATGTGATGACCTGCCAACTTGGAGCAGAAAAGCAAGCATATTTTCTCCACTATGCTGAAGTGAGCCAGGCTTCAACAGTCCCAGTTTGTCATTCTGGATTCACAAAAAAATTGTACCAGCTTCTTTTAGTGATTAGGAAAAAGCAACTATAACCAAAAATATAAATCGACTTACACTATTTGATGGATCAATCACTTTATTTATGCTGAAAAAAGAGTTGACAAGAAACATGATCCAAGATGCATTTGATCTTCAAATGCATTGATATCGATATTCATGTAAATATCTTACGGAACATGCTAGAAACGTCTGAGTAAATTCATCAAGTTAATAATTGTCACCACTGTCTATCATTATATTCCTGATTTTTAAGTACTTTACAGTCATTCACAATCATGATCAGTTTAACATTGGGAAAGATGATTCAACTGATAATGCAAACTATGTAGTTAGTTGAAGCTTGAAAACTGGATATCTTCTTTATTATATTATGTTCTGTTATGTTTATTGTGGCTTCTTTGGTTGAGTAAATGTTCACTACCAAGTCGATGAAATGTTACTGCTGCCCCTTCGGAGATCCTGGGCACCTGTAGTAAGGCATCATTGGGGACGAAGACCAGAATTCCAGTAGTAGTTAATACCCTTTAAGTCTTTTGCTGTCTCTCTGGCTATTAGCTGTGTATGCACTAGCCATGTACATATGTCAAGCATTTTATACTTTTATAACTGATGCGTGGATGGTGCTTGGTTTCAGTTTCCAAATTGGTGCATACAGTATATGTTCCATGTGGTTTGTCTATCAATCTAAACATTTTGTACAATTCTCCCAGACCTTTCAGCAATCTGAAGATGGGCCCCTATGTAGATGACATCTCTTGGTTCAGTTAAATGCCTTAGGGTCTATGTTTGCAGTTGCTAATTGTTACTACTGTTCCAGGTTTTTCATTTCGAAGAATTGGGTCAGGACTCAGAAGGGGCCAATTCAGAAGTTAATCAGACATTTCCACAATCCATGTTCTCACTAAAGATATTTTTGAAAAGTGGATAGTACCACAAGTTTATTAATTAAAAGAGAGAGAGAATGTACAGATATAGGCCAAAAAAAGCCCAAAAACCAACATTGGTTGCCTATAAAACACAAGACCACACCAAGATGGGAGTGGCAACCTCTAACCCCCCTTACAAAGTAAACAGAGAAGAATTGGCTGATCCACGTTACACCCAATAGAAGCCCATTCCTTAACTTTAGTATAAATCCCAAGAAAAAGAGCCTCTACATCCCTAGCAACTTTCACAAATATCTGGTTGTTCCTCTCCCCCCAAATCATTCATAAGGTAGCATGAAGAATGAGCCACCAGGCTGTTTGATCACCTTTGATACACCACTATCTTCCCCACCTCTCAATCAGCTTCCAGGCCTCCACATGATGTCTGCGCAATGAGTCCTATCAGCCACCACCCTCCATACACCTTGAGTATAGGAACAACCAGAAAAAAGGTGGTCTGGAGTCTCGTCCTCCACCCCACATAGGTGCAAGTGGTCTGAACCTCTGGCAAAAACCAGTGCAACCTATCCTGCGCGGGTAGTAGTCTCCCAGTAGAGATTCTCCAAATGAAAATCTTCACCTTCAAAGGACTCCTAGGCTTCCTGACCTGATCATGCAGAACATGTTGAACCCCTCCATCTGATATGATGCAATAAGACAAGTTGACTGAGAAACGACCTCCCTTCTCCCACTGCCACATCCATCCATCCTCACTGTCCGAGAAGTGGACAGAAGATAGGAGAGAGAGCAGATCTTGGAGTTGAATTGTCTCATCCTGCGAAAGATCCCTCCTAAAAATCGGAGGCCACACCCTACCATGTAAAGTAAGGTCAACGATCTGGGAGACAGCGACAAGAGGGTCCACAACCAAGCAAAAAAGAGTAGGGAACAGAGCATGGAAGGGCAGGTCTCTGCACCACCTGTCCTTCCAAAAAGAGTCTTGTCATCCTTCCCCAGCCACACCCTAGTACCTGAGGAGAGAACATCCCTGCAGAAGAAAATATCCTGCCAATGCGGGGAAGTACTAGCCCGAGGGGAGGGAAGCAAGTCCCAAACTCTAGATCTCCCAAAATATCTCTGTCTGATGATACGTGCCCACAGACCGTCCTCTCCACTCTCTAATCTCCACAACCACTTACACAAAAGGCAAAATTGAAGTCCCTAATATTCTTAAGGCCTAGGCCTCCCTTGGCCCTGCTTGTGATGGCCCTCCCCCACGCTACGCCATACCAAGTTACCAACCTCTACATCTGTCTCCGCTACCATGTCAGAAGAATCTACAACGAATAGCCTCAATCCTCTTGGGCACCTCTTTAGAGATCCTAAACATAGAAAGGAAGTATGTCAACAGGCTATCCAAAACAGAGCTGCAAAGCACAAGTCTACCCCCCATAAGAGAAAGTTCTGGCCTTCCACCCCGCCAACCTGGACTCAAGTTTGAGAGTAATGAGCTGCCAATCAAAAGATTTGAGGGCACACAGAGTGAGAGGAATCCCCAAATAAGAGATTGGGAAGCTGCCAATCCTATACCCCAAAACTAAGGCCGCCCTCCACCCAAACCTATTGTCAAGATTCACCCCAACCAGGAGACTCTTGTTAAATTTACTTTCAACCCTGTGACCTCCAACAACTCTAGTAAGAGTCTTGTCATGAAAGGCATGCGCTCCCCCTCAGCTAGGAACAGGATGGTATCATCAGCATACTGCAAGTGAGAGATAGAGGGGCCCTCCCTAGCACCCTGAAGACTTGATATCGATCTCGCTGACTCCGCCCTTAACTATACCCAGCTCAAAACACTATCAAACTAGGAGAAAGAGTAGGGGAGACAGAGGATCACCCTGCCTAAGACCCCTACCACTGTGGAATCATGAGGATGGTTTCCCATTAATGAGGATAACAAAAGTAGTCGAGGAAATACACTCCCTCATCCAGCCAATCAATTTGTCACTAAAACCCATCGTCTACAGGACATGCAATGGGCACTGCCAATTGACTTTATCATAAGCCATCTTCAAATCCAACTTTAGGACGAAACCTTGAAGACTTGATATCAATCCCGCCGACTCCGCCCTTAACTATACCCAGCTCAAAACACTAGCAAACTAGGAGAAAGAGTAGGGGAGACAGAGGATCACCCTGCCTAAGACCCCTACCACTGAGGAATCATGAGGATGGTTTCCCATCAATGAGGGCAGCAAAAGCACTCGAGGAAATACATTCCCTCATCCAGCCAATCAATTTGTCACTAAAACCCATCGTCTACAGGACATGCAACGGGCACTGTCAATTGACTTTATCATAAGCCTTCTTCAAATCCAGCTTCAGGACGAAACCTTTCCTCCTGCGCTAGTTGAATGCAAATAAAACTCTAGATCTCCCAAAATATGCAGTAATAATGTTCAATTCATTTACAAGGAGAAAGAGTGTATCACCTTTTGCTGCATATGAAGAGAACCAACAGAGTTTATAATGCAGGAATGAGAAAAACACCTTAGTGTGGTAGACAGCATTCATATCTGTGTATACAAAATCAAGTCCAGAAAGACCTGCAACTTCCTCGTAAACTTGAAAATCTGTGGCAGATTTTATTACTCCAGCACGAAAGAGATCCTGCAAAACTACAGGCAGTCATACTTAATTGCTATGCAAGAGAAGATGTTACCAAATCAACAACGGACTAAGAAAATACAGAAGAAATGAAGTCACACATGTGAGAGTGACAGGTACACACATATGGCTTACTGACCATTTCAATAAACAGAATCAAAGTGGAAGCTGATGACCACAAGGTATACCATATCCTGTATTTCCATTGTAATCTTAGATTTATAAACATACACAGTGACAACATTTTGCAAAGTTAATCTCCAAATGACAATATAGACTAGATAAACATCACACCAAAAGAGTTACTGGTTTGCTTCCATTATTCATATCTTATCATCAGAAATATTACTCTTTAGTAGCTATAACCCTTGGTGAATGTTCTCTCATTGTACAATCTATCTAGTTGCAGAGAATGGTTGTACTTGCAACCTTAGGAAACATAACTTTAATCCCATATTGTAGTCATCATGCACTTTTAGCTATCATCCTAATGTAAATAATTGTTTCATATTTCCTTGTCTTGACTCAGAATAAAGATAGCATCAAAAGGGTATTAGAAACTAATATCATGTACATCAGAACAAAATGAATGCAAACCATAAGATGATTCATGAAATGGCATTGGAGCCAAAGTCAAGGCCAGTCTGGTCAGAAGAAATAGTTTATAAGATAAAGCGAATCCAATGACAAAAGAGACAAGCAGGGTACAATTACTACCTGTGCAATGATTTGACCTGAAGGGTACTTTGCTACTCTAGAAAAACTTTCGATAGCCCATGGAAGTGACCCAGCCTGTTGTATGCATGAATGTTCAAGGTTACAGTTAGAATTATGATCAAGAAAAGATACACAAAGAACCTTAAAAAATGCATTTCATAATTGAAAGATGAAAAAAAAGGGATATAAAGAGAACAAAGGTTTTTTAGGACTTGTGGAGTGGTAAAAACCTGAAATATGCTAGATTTCCCTCCAATGCCCATGGCCTCCAAATCAACTACAAACCGAACTGTGCTTCTCCAAGGATGCTGCATTGACAGATACAAGAAGCACCATGTAAAGCACCTGAGATATGAGAAGCATGCCCTATGAGGCATGCGACTTATGGATCATTTGCTACCATCAATAAGCATGTAAATAATATATTGGTCAAAAGTTTGCAAAACAAGCAACCCTCGAGTGGATGACACATTTCGTTGCAATGAATCTGGGAGGAAGACAGGAAAGCACTACGAAGCCCACTTATCTCAAAGACCATGCCTGATGGTTTCGTTGTTGAACAGCCAGTCCTGTATCTCCAGTGAATCACAACAGAATAGAGTATATACATGAGAGTTTTTTTTAACTGATTTAGGGCAACACAATTACTGCAATTTAGCTTATTCTTTTCATTTTTCATGAGAATCATTATGGTTCGGTAAATTACCCTCACAAACCAACCCCCCGCCCCCTCTTCCCCTACCCCCAAAAAAGGGGAAACAAAAAGGAAAAAGAGAGCCAGCTTGGTGACAGACTTGTGCAGACTAACCATGGTTGTTAAGGCAACCAAGGCTACTAAAGCGGTGGCTCACTGCCTTACTGCTTACGCACCAAGGCAAGGTGCCTAGGCAAAGCCTTGTTTATGTAACAAAGTACCAAGAACTCTATCTTTTATACCAGGTACATTCTCAATTTATTAATACAAATGTGCTACCCACAAATATTTAGCACATATGTGTATAAGGTCATATAATAGAAGAAATAAAAAATGTTAACAAAATAATTAATAATCAATCGGAATCTGAACATATACCTGTCAAGTGTCAACAAGTCGTAAAGTTTTATTTAACCTGAAATATGTTAGGAAAATAATAAATTGAGAGAGAGAGAGAGTTAAAGAATGACTAAATTATATGTATAGGTAAGGCATCAACAAAAAAAAAACACAACAGGGGCTGCTGCGGTTCATGATGATTGAGTCATATTGGGCTGCTCGCCTAGGTGACCATTTGTCTTGGCGGTTGGCCAACGCCTTGTCGCCCTGGTGACGCCTTAAAAACAATGAGACTAAGAGTGACCTAAGAGTGACTGGTGAAGGATTTAAGGCAGGAGATACTATGCAGCAGCAGGGTATTGAAGGATGAAGAAGCAAGCATGACAATGATTCCCAGGAAATCATAGTTTCCATCGTTCAGAGATTATCAGATAACAAACAGTTTCATAGACATGAATTTTTTTTTTGAAGGTCATAGACATGAAATTTAAAAATAATAACTGAAAATTTTCATTTCTGTGTGGAAAACTGAAAGGAAATGTATTAACAAACAGTTGAGCAGAATCTACAGCATAATTTCCCCAGAAGCAAAGACTGTTACCCGAGCCACTCCAATTTCTACAGAGCATTCTCACTTTTCAGTGTCCTTTGAAATATGATACAAGATACACAATCCATGAGTTACGACAGCTCAATAATTCATGATTCTCATAACATTGACCATGTCTCCCATCTTGGATATACATAGTGTAACTCACACCCTTTTTGTTGCAAGCCATCACTTGAGTCCATATAACTTGGATTAATTGCTAATTTCTTGTCAAACAATGTGGTAGCCTTCTTTGTGAAAGTGGATAATACCACGAGTTTGCTAAATGGAAAAGTCAGAAGTTACAACTTACAAGTACTGTATGTATCAACTCTCAAAATCCATCTATACAAAAAGTATGCACACCAAGGTGATGCGGCAGACACTAACCTCACAGATTGCCCAAAACTGAAGACTAGAGTTCAACATTGCTTATAAGCATAACCAATTCTCTTGCCCAACCTAAATGAAGGGACCTACTCTTCCCAGAATCTTTAACCGACTGACCAGGCACAAACAAGTACTAATGAGATGAGGAAATTAAAACTAAAAAAAAGAAAGTAAATATAAATATAATGGATAGGGCTATACGGACTCGAACCTTCTCGGTAAACAGATCAAACTTTTTATTATCGAATCGAACTGTTTCAAAGACCCAACATGCATTTTGTTGCATTGGGATCTTTCATTAACTGATGAAAAGATCAGTTAGTCCACCATATTTTTTCTGTCTTAGATAACTAAAATACTAAAAGGCCCATGAAGAATCAGCCACCAAAAGTACGCAATTATCCTTGAAGCCTACATTCAGTTCCAGCCCACAAGTAGCCTGTCCAGTCTGTGAGACCAGTGTGTGATTGTCACAGCACAAAATCTGCTGCCAAACTTCCTGGGAAAAGCAGCAGTTAATGAACAAGTTATCAAATGATCCATCTTCATTCCGGAAGAGGCAATGAAGTCTACTATGTTATTGTCCATAAACAATTGTTGACTCTACAACAAGTGGGAAGTCCACCAAGTGAAATCCTCCAAACAAAGATCTTCACCCTCAAAGACCCTTGGAATCTGCACCTGATTAGCCAACATGAAGCAGCTCTTCCCATCTTGAATGGAGCTGTATGCAGATAACTTAAAATTCCACCTCTCTCCCAGACCCACCCCTGCATTAAGGTCAAAGAGCTGCCCAGAAGAACAGCCAGAAGATCAACCAACTGAGAGATTTCTTCCTCCTGTGGCACCCCCTCCCCCCAAGGTCCTATGATCAAACATCTGTGCTACCACTGCCAAAGGGTAAGCCTCTAAGAGAAACTGTTACTTTGTCAAAAATATTACCAAGTACATTCTTCTACCTTCTAACAAAAGTTACCTAAGGATATTTGTGACATGTATACATTCACATGATATTCACATTTTGAGAAGGCTTTTCTTACAAATATATTTCTACAAGGGTATATTTAACAACACCAAATATTTATGATGGTCAATTCAAGTAAAGTTTTCATATCCTACCATTTTCTGAATTGGACTACTAATTTCTCAGCCAATTCTTCTCATACCAACTGCCATGCCAGTCTAACCACCATTAAATAGATCTCCCTCTGATGAGACAAGTTTCAGCTTCACTGTCTGTTGGCTAAACCGTGGTGCTTTAGTTGTTTGTCGGTCTGGATTTCCTTCTCTAGCTTTATCTTTTTGTTCTTCCTATCAATGCCTCGGAGCTTAGGGACAGGCAGAAAGGTTTTGTTGGTGGAAATGTGTTCATCTCCAAGATTGAGGGTTGCCATTCCCTACCCTTCATCAGCTAGCAAGTCCAGATGATCATGACAACTCGAAGACTAGCACTAAAAAGGTAAAAGTTTTAGTCTTCTATCAGCTACGATATAATCCATGAATATTATAATACCAAGTTGTGAAGCTTGTGCTTCCGGTCTTCTACGTGCTTTTTTTTTGAAACGTGGATGGTACCACGGGTATATATTAAAACAGAGGGAATGTACAAGATGGGAGGCCATGAATGGCCCTATACAATACGCTATGAATGGTCTTCTACGTGCTTACATTTATGGATCCAAAAAGTTAAAAGATGAAGTACCTTTTGCGTGCTCAGTGTCAATTTGTGAATTCAAAATAAAAGGGTGAGAACAAGGAAAAACAATATACCTTCAAGAGTAGGGAAAAAAATAGGATGAATATTTATTGTGATGATCAGTAACTGACAATTATTGGAACAAACTTTATCATTTTTGCAGAAAGTTAGCATAACTAAACCAATTATTGATCAAACACAGGTTCTACAACTCTCTGAATTATAGAATATTAGAATGGTAGAAATATATGATGACAACCAGGAAATTTAGTGCTCCATACCTGAGTTATAAAGCTGTGAGCACCATTCAGACCTTCTTCCTCCCCAGTGTTAAATAAAAATATAATACTATTCTTAAATCCATGAGCCCATTGAGATATTCCTCGTGCAAGTTCCAACATAACAGCAACACATGAACTACAGTCACCAGCTCCTTCCCTGAATTCATACAGATTTTCTTTTACCATATGAACAACTAGAAATTAACAGACAAAAGACTGACAAATGCTAGCAAGTGATGAAAGATGGCTCTCTAAGGCTGGCCCAAGTAAGATACTCATATGGAAACAACAGAAACAGGATGCAACTTTTAATGCATTTGATGAGAAGGTGTGCGATATCTTGAAGAGATTAACAGTTAACTATCATTCAGAAATGAAGTTGAACATGCCAAGATGCAACCATGTCATGTATGTTCAATGTTTTAAAAAATGCTTAGGCCGAGACAGACCTCCCTACTGCCTAGGTAGATTGCCTAATTGGTGAGGCAGGTCCCTCACTGTTGAGGCAATTATTTTTCTCACAGAAATATTCATGTATTGTTCAATAGCAAAAATGAATGAAAGCAGCAAAAGATTGTAAAACATACGTGGAAAAAACTGTGTCAATATGAGAGGATATCAAAATTGCAGTTTCTTCAGCTTCCGGGAGATATTTTGGCGATAGTCTTAGAACAACATGCTTTAGGTCTGAGTAAAGAAGTGTTTTCCCTTTGAATAAACCACCAACAAGACGATTGGCACCAGTTTTTGCATGGAAGAAATCAACTTGAGCATCAACTTCCCAGTGAGCTGTTTCTTTGATCTTCTTTGATGCTGCCAGAACATACTGTTCAAGAAACATGTTAAAAGGGGAAAGGGAAAAAACTTCAGTAGGCACTGGAGAATTTGCAATCAGTTATGAGCTTATAGATTTACAATCATACAAGTTAATTTGAACCAGATATACTTCCATGCCCAACATAAACGAGATGCAAAGAGGATTAAAAGGTCTAGATAACAAATCACTGATCTGTTTTATCAAATGAATAGCATTCTATTTCTTTGATTCTTCATGATGAACATCCACAAATCTATAAGCTCAATCTAGATTGCGGTTTTCTTCTAGACAGAGGTACAAGAAGGATGCCTATTCATTAATGCTTATCCATTGCAATTCATCTGTGACAGGATCCGAAGAACTTGAGAGTCACGTGGATTGATGCATGACAGATCAAACAAAATCATACATGATAAAGCTAACAAAAAAAAACTTTCATGGCTTTCCCTTTGTTCCACAACCTTGATCCCTATAGATGGATTCAGTTTCTCTTTTGTTATCATTTTTTTTCTTTTTAAGTGAGAACTAGGCAGAAAGTCCTGAACGTCAAGCCTTCTCTGAAAAATTTAATCATGTAAACGAAGATAATGCTCTTAAAAAAACATGTAGGCAACCAATACTGGCAAACAAACTGCAATGCGAGATCAAGAGCATCCGAACCAACAGGATGAGGACCTAATCTTGTCAAGGTTTTGACATGCTGCATGGCAGATTCCTCCGAGAAACCTCGCTTACCAGCCTGTTCGGCACTGAGGGGTATAGGGAGGCTCTCAAATTGGAAATGATAAACAGCCCAGCAACCATTGACAAGGAGAATAGACAAGGCCAACCACAAAGTTGCCGGCCTTCCAAGGGTCGTTTTATCATCTTCAATCTGGCAATCTTTTTGATCAACGTTCGCCGATTCAGGAACTGTCGAAGAATTGTGAGTCCTATCTCTCATCTTGTCAAATCTACAGCCAAATTACTCACCCTGGAGATGATGGAAAACTTTCACATCTAAGAATTTTTAAGCATCAACAATCAATAATTTATGTGACAGTGAGCAAACAAATGTTGCAAAGTATTCCAAGCGCATATGTTTCAAATCAGGTATAAGAAATTACTATAAGCATGCTGGAGCATCACTGTCTCCTAAAACACTAAAAGCAACCAGCAGGATGTCTTTCATTCTCTATTAACTAGGAAAATTCACAAGCATGAGCAGAAATCGTTGCACGATTCACATTGATGAACCCCTAAAGGATGAGGACATGTGGTCGTCAGACTCTGATTTCATGACCTTATTTAAGTAAGATTCTTGCAAAATATCAGTTGGTGTCTTTACATAACTATGACTACAGTTACCATAAACTCCGTTTGTTTATGAAGGTAACGCGCAGTCGCCTATAGGAGAAAAGGTGGTGGTGCTGTAACCCAGTCAAGATTACAAGGGCTCATCTTGGCGAAATATGGCTCCAAGTTGGAATTGTTTAACCTCGGTCATCAGGAATCCTCTGAAATCATCATAACCATGACTGCAGTTACGAAGATCTCATTTCTTAATGAAAAAAAAAACAGAAATTAACCAAAAAGAAAATATACGAGTTATCATAGCCCCCACAGCAGCTACAAGAGTACAACCAAACGAGGCCGATTTTGCAATCATCCTGGTGGGCCGCAAAGTTACCATCCAAACTCCCCTTCTCTTATGTACTATAAATCTGAGCATGCCGGTTGTTAGGATGTAGAATGCAACAAACGACAAAGGAACGAGGGAAGAAACATAATTTGAAATTCAGACAGAAAAAAAACAGCAAAAAAATATCATTTTAAAAAGAAAACGTGATAAAATAAAGTGAAAACTATAAGAACGATGAGAATAAGAAGAGGGGGAAAACAGGAAAAAGGAACAAATAAACAAAAGAACATCTACCTCATAGGCTCATACCTTGCACTCCCAACAACGAAGGAAACACTGCAACTATTCAGTAATCTAAACCTTCAGCCCCAGCACCAGAAAAATGTTTGGCCAGGTCCACGGGAGGTTGATGGCCGAAAGAATCCCGGATTTCTGCCCGTCGCCGCCGCCCTCACGCCCACGCGCACCCAAAAAGGTTCTTCTGCGCAAACTGAGCCGGTCTCGAGTCTACTACTGGGATGTGGGTCGGGAAGAGAAGGCAGAAATCAAATCAAGACACGGGCAGAATCGCCGGCCATCTATCCATCCCTGCTATATGCCAACGGAAGGGCGGGTCAGAAGGAGGGAGGGAGGGAGGGAAGTCAACTGAAGGAGATCCCCGCAGCAGCAGCAGATGGTTCTGGCTGGTTTTTGACTGCAAAACTCGTAGGTCTCCTGTTCCTTGGGGAGGTAGAGGACGTACTCGTCGGCTTAACTAAAATTGTGGTATCACCAAATATATATAATATATATGATAATTTCTAAGTTTTCAAATTCGAGTATGACTTGGGGTGTAAACATATGATATGAGAATAAATATATACATATTATATATGATAATTTAATCCTTGAATTCGATGAATACTAAGTAACATGGCTTCAAAGACGAATATAAATGTTGTATTAAAAACATATCTAAAGCATTTTTTCCCTCAAGTAATTACCCTCCCAGAACAATACGTAAATCTGGTCTGGGCACATGACACACGTCACGAATTAATTGAAAATTCGATAGTTAAATCGTGTATGCCTATGGATGCCACATGAGCGAATAAGTATAAACACTCTTTCTGCCTCCAAAAGTTTGAACAGAACTCGAATTATGGAGAAAGAGAAATATTACTTCCCATACAACTATACAAGACATGTAAGTTTCTTGACTATTCTATACGCCATTGGGTCGTGACAGACCCCATCACAAATCTTTGTGCTTGACGGCCAGGTTTTTGATAACATGAGTCATACATGTAGTACGTGAACTCCATACTTTTCTTCTGATAAAATTATTTGGCACTCTTAATGTATTATTTATCACCCTTATCAAACGCAAGAGTACACTATTTAATACTCCGACTAAGTGGGACCCACGTGCCAATCCATTGGACCGGATAATTTTTCTACCGTCCAAAGATGCAGCTAACAATTTCCGTAAAAAAAAAAAAATTCACTTCCAACATCTGCATCATACATCTCTGATTCGAACCTCCTGGTAAAACTCCTCTCAGAAACTGTTCGGCGTTTTACAGAACCACACAGAAACTTGTATCACCACATTAACCTCTCGCCAGTTCTTGATCTGAGTCGGGTGGAATTTTTCAGTATTTATCCCAAAAAAAGGAAGGAAAAAAACGCTCCGCAGTCTCGACAAAGAAAAAGAACACATTTTAGTCGACAGACACATGCCACAGCGTGACGAGTTGCACGTGTATGAAACAACCTAGCTCTAAATCCCGTGAACGTTTCTGATCTGACCCTACCCAGAAATCAAGAGGTTGGGCAGTCACTGCAATGAAAGCAAAGCTACATTTCAATCTCGCTGTCTGTCGACTGCAATGATGCCAAAACAACCGGAGGATAACAGTACTGTTGTAGACTGCCCAATGGAATCTTACAGAGAAGTCGAGCGGTCAGATCAGAGAAGGAAAAGAAACCAACGAGGGGACTTCGTTCTGAATTCCCTGTTCTGCTGAAAGAACGAGATTAGTCTGAAGCCATTTGGCCGCATCAATGCTTCTACCAGTTACTAGTAGGATGCCGCAGTGGGCTCGGACGGACGAACACATTTCATCATACTAGATTATGTTCTTCTCATGTACCTCTTCATCATCCCGACATACTCGAATACTTGCAAGGGGTAGCCAATTTGTGGAGGGAGGGACTAGGGAGGGGAGGGCGGCCTATGACAGATCAAAGCAGGAAGAACCCAGATGTCATCCATCTTTGGCCAAACATTCAACTGGGAATGTGCTCCAATAATTAACCTCTTCTTCCAGAGGTAGCACACAACTCCTCCATTCCAGAGATCATCATATATATTCATATCCAAATATCATGGGGGGGCATGGTGGCCAGGTTGGGAGAATAGGCCAGGTCGGGCCCCAAGACTCTGATATTCCTAGACATGGGGGGGCTCCCTTCTAGCTATAAAAAAATGGGCTGCCTTCTTTGTTCTTCCTCTCTCGTTAGTCGGAGCAATACACCATTCTTTGATGTGTGGCGAGGCTGCCTCACACGAAAGACCAGTTGATGAATGAGAAGGCGAGGCAGTGCTCTGCGTTGTCTTCGCCCAGGACCTTCCATGCAACGGCCTGCTCGAAGGAGACATGGCGGCCCATCCCCGACAAGCACACACCCGGGCCGGGAAGATATGCGTAGCCCTGGAAGAAATTTCAAAACAAGGAAATATTTAATGAGATGAAGGAACTTTGGAGCAAACATGTCAAGTTTTAAACAGTCGAATCATGAAAAGTGTGCACAAGTCTCAGTTCAAAGCTAATTAATTAATTCAGCCCGTTATGGGAAAGCACCCACGAACATCACCGGCACTTTCCCAGCCGACAGATTCCGGTCATCTCAAAGAGACGTGTTCATCCGCTGCAGGTGAACATAGAACAGCAGCTAAACTATATAAAAAGGAGCAGTTTTCTTGCATATTAGGCTTCACCATATGTTTGTACAAGTTGTTGAGCAAACCAGAATGTCGCAGGCACGAAGACCAGCACTCACAGTGGGTGGTGAGAAGTGGTTGTTCCTACGCTATTGTTACATACTACCGCTTGTCTATCCATGTGAAAGAATCTAACTAAGAATCACAACTGCGTTACCTGTTGCATTAACTTGGCAAATTCAGAACAGAGAGCCTTCCTTCCTGATTCATCAAAGATCTTGTCTAGAGTGATATCCTGTAGAGCCACGAGGGTCGTCTCAAGCATGTCAAGCCCCGCCTGGTTCGCAAAGGTGAAGACTGGCATGGCCTGCATGTTATTGGAGGAAAATAAGGAACGGAGACCAACTTCTATACGCCATAGACATAGTTTAGGGAGAAACTGAAGCAAGCAAAGTGAACGGATCTGTCCCAGTTTAATGACCAGTAAAATGCTGTCATATTGGAAGTATCATATTTTATGGTTCCTAATTTTAAATAGGCACCATGAACGATGGAGAACTAGTGAAAATTTTTCAGTTATGATAAAGAACCCATAAAAGTAGTAGGTCATGTAATATATAACATTCGTAAGCCTGCAAAGAACGTGAACGAACAAATAGGACTCTATTCAGCGTGAGAGACTAGTCCTGTTACTTCTAAAGGTATTTTAGGAGGAAAGAGCGAAGTTCAAAAGATATAAGAACTAGTAAAGAAAAAAGATTTGTAAAGCTAACTTCCAACGAATGGGCCAAAGCTACTTATAGTAACAATAAAACAGTCTGGGCTTTGTAACATGTAAGACAGAGGGTAAAGACTTACGTCTATATTTGTCATAGCATAGCCATGAAGAGACCTCATCTGTGAAATAAATAAATACAACAGTACGCACACAACAATTGAAACTCTTCCACACAAATGAACACAGAAGACAACACTGAAAGTCAGAAATGTAACCAAATGTTTTGCTTGTTTTAAAAAACGATAGACAAACCTTTAAAGAGCAGCACAAAATGGCATCTTGATGATGCCACAGCATTTTGAGCAAGGAATCCCCCGTCTCACCACCAGATTGCAACAGTTCTACCCCCATATGGAAGCTGTTGTGGATGAACAATCAATGTCAATGACAAATGTAACTTCTGAAGTATAGTAAAAGCACAACAATCAAAAGATTATTTTATTGGCATTCATCCAAAGTGTGTATATGGCATCAATGCCATAATCAGGTGCTGATTGCTCGGTAACTTGTAACATTGTGAAATGATCAGTTCTCAGAATTATCGACGAGCAGTCCTGAATCATGAAAAGGTTAGAACAACTTGCCTGTAACTCTGGCAAATCCAATGAGCAAGTGTAACAGCTTCTGGGGAACCTGGACTTAACTTCTGGCCTGCATTCAACCCAAGCTGCGAAGGACTTATTGCCACAGAGACCCTCTGGACAGCAGCAACAATGCTACGAATGTATTGTCGGGCCATTGCAGTAACACTCTCCTGCAGTTGTACTTCATACGGGAATTGAAAGGCAATTGTCAAGATTGACCGGTGACTAGTCTCAGTGGAAGCGTCTCCAGCAGTCCTATTTGTAGAAGAGCCGACCTCTAGGCTAGATGCTAAATCCAATGTTCGTGTGGAAGCTAAAGCATCCTAAGATTTGTATAAGAAGAAATGATTTTAGGAATATGGTACTAAATAAAAATAGGGGAAGTAAATTCTGACGTGCAACCCAAGTCATTAAATGAAACCTTCCCTTTTCGGGGTTTCATAAAGAAACAATGACTTAGGTGTCGTCAATTTGCAGAAAAGCAGGTTATAGAATTGTCATTATGTTGCAAAATATCAAATACACTACAAACAAAGAGCGGGATCTGGGCTCACGGTTTTGGAATCCAATGGTATAACACGAAACCCAGAAGGCAAAAGGGGAGCATCATCTGGGAAAAGTTCGTCTATAGGAGCAAAAACAAGCTGAAAGCATGCGCCTACTGCACTTTCATCCACTCCACTGCAAAGCTGAGGCATATAAACAACAAAATCAGAAAAAAGAACAGTTAGCAGTGCCCTCTTGACCTTTCTTGCTCGAGGAAAGGGTCATGAGACATACATATAAACAGCAACAATTTACAACAATGCCCAAGTAACTCGAGGTCATTGGGATCAGTTTTCTTAATTTGCAAAATCTGGAAGTTTAGCTTTTAATAAAAGGCTCTCACCAAGTGAGGACACCAAGTTCTTAAACCATGACATAAACAGTTTATGTAATATCGAATAATGTAGAGATGTAAGTGAAATCTGATGATCAAGATAAATTTAAGTAAACTAAAGTAAAACTCTCGTGTTCCATATTATACTATATGCCTTTCTCGCAGTAAACAAGATATATGATCATAAACCATGTACCTGTAAGAGATGAACATCCCGAGAAAGAAGGCCATCATCTGCAGCAAGGGTTTGTCCTTCAAGTCTAATCACTTCAAGGAACTGCAATAAACATACAATTGACAAATGAAAGTCAACAACCGAGCTTTCAATATCAAGCCTTGGGAAAGAAAATATTTTTAAAATTTTAGATCCCTTGAACATTGCAATGATTGGAATGCTCAACCTATTTTCCTTTTCCAAGGGTTCAGTCATATCTTTAATCGTCAAACGTAGCTAACTACTATAAAATCATTGTTAAAATGGCAGTAAACCACTATTCTAAGCTTTGTAGGCTCAAGTTAGGCCAGGGTTCCAAACAGATCTTTATCATTTAACTTTTCAAATTCCAAAATATGATGTTTTTATTTTATCCTATTCCTGGGAATAAACGAGAATCAGCTAAAATTGCAGGACATCCAGAAAATTGTCCCTTTTTAATCAAACAAGAAAATATCTTATCTTCACATATGAATATGCAAATTTCCCTTAAATTTCAAATGAAGATTTAGAGGATGCATTCATGGAGTCAGTGACATGATGATTAAAAAAAGCGAGTAAATGAAAATTTCAAAATATCTATCAATTGTAAAAAAGTAAATACTAGGAATATCTAGTTCAGAGAAAAAAAAAAAAAAAAACAAAGACCTCTTCATTTTCAACAGTATGTGCCAGTGGCATGATGATTTGATTCCCCGAAAACCTGATAGGCCTCAACCCTGGAAAACAACAAGATCCAGTTTTCAATGATGCAGCAGCATATGCATCAATGTTATAATCAGCCCATTCAGAATGATGCTCCCTCAAGAACCGGACCAGCAGTGCAGGAGGAACATTCTGCAACAATCATCACATATATCAGGATAATAGCTCACCAAAAAATTAAAACTTTAAACAGTAGCCAAACATCATAAATTTCATTAGATTTAGATACACTAAAGCAAGAAAGGACACAACAAAGGACAAAACAATAATTTTCTGATTTAATTTCAGAATTTACAGCTATTTTAGCATGCCTGAACCAACTAGAAAGTCCTTGCATGAAAGTTTGCACTATTGGAGAGAAGGAACCTGCCCAGTAGCAAAAGAGATGTTCCTAAGACGACTCTAGATCTGAAAAGTCTTGACTGATATGTTTGGGCTCATTGTATGACAGTTTAATTTATAACTTCCATATGTGATTACCAGCATTATGTGTACAACAGTATAAAAGTGACATAATAAAGAATGTGCTACCAAACAAAAACATATGCAATAATTTTGTAGCTCACTTGAAGTAGCATGGATGCCTTCGCACACATGATTCCTCCAGACACTGCAAGGGCACCGGCAGAATCTACTTGGCCATTGGTGGTCTTAGTAGAGTTAGTTGCAATTACAACATCTTCTGCACCATCACCGGCCAACAGTGACCAGCCATCATCAATGAAGCCATTTATGGCATCATTGAAACCTCTGAAGCATAAACAGAAATGGCCTTTAGATGATACAAATACAGATACATGCGAACAAAAAAATGAAGGAAGACAGAATGCACAATTACCTGCTTAGTCGCTGGCTAAATGTCCTCAAGACAGCAGGTTGCCTCCCCAATGCATAAACAACTTCCCCGCTTGTCTCCTGAGCAATCTGTCTAATGTGGTGCAGTGCCTTTACATTACAAGAACAAAATCAATACCTTACATTAAGTAGATAATGAAAAAAAATTAACAGTAAGTGAAAATTGTAGTTCCAGGGTAAATGTATAAGATTAAATAACAATCATCTACGAAATGAATGGTAGTATCCCAAGAAATCTACATGATGAATAGAAAAATATAGGAAAATATTCAAAAACATCACATGTTTTAGCAGGGAAATAGCCATCCAGAATTTCAATAGAAAAGTATAGCTCTCAGAACAGAATATACAATTATGAGCTGACCATCCAATTCTTTTATCAGAAATGGGCACTAGGCGGATGGGAAGTGAAAGGAAGCTGGATGGGTGGATCTTGTTGGAGACTTGCATGACATTTCTGGAATTGAAGGCAAGTAGCCCCCACAAGAGGCATAAGAAGCCAATTTTCTGAGTATTCTAATTGGACGAATACCATACTACCATAGGAATACCAAATAAAATTCTCATGTCCAACCACTTAACCATAACTGAGCAAGTTATATGCTACATTATGACTCATAGAATCTAACTTGTTAGTGGAAATACAAAGTTAACTAAAACTTCAAAACTACAGATTAGCTTTGGCAAGCTAAAGGAATAACGATTTGATTACTTACTGCAGTAGTCATCTTCTGAGCAACAACCTTTGATGACTCGTAGAGAGGACGTAAAACCTCAGGCACATTCCATGCCTGAAGAAATAAAAAAAGATGTTAATCATTCATATCCAAGGATGTAGGAACAGTAATCAGGTAGAGAGGAAAGAAAAACAAACCTCAAGGTCCAGATGGTCTACTATATGGACAATTGAACCTCCACCATCGCATGGACGGATAAGAAAACCACTAGGCAGCATCTCAGCCCTTACAAATTGATGAGCTGTTGACGCGCTTGGACCACCCCCAGACCCACTCAAAGATCTCTCACAAACCTTGAAGAAGACCAAAGTAAATGGTATATGAACTATGAAGTAGGTACAACTAATTAAAAAGAATATGGAAAATGCAATGGGATCTAAGATGTGATCATCTGGTGAATGATCTAGAATTTGGGCCAACACATTTTAAGTACACAAGATGAATAACAAATGGATGATTATTTCAATCTGTCTATGAAGCAAAATTTGAAAGTCTATGAAGTACTTAAATGATTTTTCAATAACATACAAGAAAAGAAAAACAAGGGGAAGTGAGATTTATGATACATCTCATCAAATTTAAATAACTAATATTTTGTGCTGATGCACATAATACACAACCTGAATAAGAATACAGAGTAAACAGGCATAACATCATGTGTCATCATTCCAATCTCTGTACTAAGAACTGGTGGGGGGGGATAGACGCACAATAAGACAGGTCTCAAGAATGAACCTCTGAAGGTATAAGGGCTCTGATAACATGTCAGATGTGGTCGACCTGTCTACAAGCAGTTGGACCGGTAAGATGTAGGAAGATTAATGAGAATCCTCATTGTTCAACTTTCCTTCCAAATAATAGATCGTGTTTCAGTTTCACCGAAAAACTTACAATCTTATGCTAAGACCATAACAATCTGCAAGACAGAAAACTTGGAAGAAAATAACATCATAACCATCATTATGCTAAGATCAAAGAGTGGGAAAAGGACATACCACAAGACTGCCATCTTCTAGAGTTGTAGTATATCTCAGTGTCCAAAAGTCGCGTGCAGGTGCTATTGTAGTTGGAGCATACATCTTAAGACAGAAAACAATTACAATCAGTAAATGAATCAAAAGGGAGAGGAACAAAAAAATGAGATACCTAATGAGTTGATCTGGAACATGGAAAATGAGGGTATTTATGGTGTCCTCACCTGCATATAGACCAATTCAACTGTTCCTCCATTCCCAGCAGGAAGCATGGTAAAAATTTCCAATTTTCGACAATCCCGAAACCATGATGGTCGATCTTTAAGAATCTCGGCAATCTGCCCAGCCAAGATTGCTTCAGTTAGTATGGATAAAGATTCAAGAGCTCTAACTGCTATTTATCTCTTTCCATTCCAACCGTGGCTCAAATTGACAAAAACAAGACTATAAGGATCCGTTGAGTGCACTTTGAACCAGTTGTCGAGTTCATGTCATACCTTTGTAGGTTCTAAACTAACTAGACCACAGGCACGTGCTGCCACTCCACTGCAGCTGTGTGAAATGGCAACAATCCCAATCGAATCCGGACCAGGCTGGACATCATAGACAGAGAGTAACATTAGATTACGTGAAAAGGAACATGTGATTTACTAAGACTATATAAAAAATTAATTTCCAAGATAATATATTGTGATTACCTTCATCCCAGGCATCTGGACCCAATCGACAGCAGTCCCTGTAGCCTTTGAAAGGAACTCTGCCAAGGTCTCCTCGGCAATGGACAAGAGTCTGACAAGACCATCAAATTTCAAGGACAATAAATGCAATGGGAATGCTATAACTCGTTACCCAACATTCAAAAAGGAATGCTAAGATAGAAAGGAGACATACTTACCCAGCGGGGTTATTGGCATCCCTTAGAGAATGTTGAGGAGTGGTAATGACTGATTCACAGCTAGTGTCAGTAGCAAGGGATGCCTGTAAACGCAATGAAGGACTATTAGAAGCTCAGGACATAAACTGGTCATAATTCCAATCATTACAGATCATATTCACCCACTGATAAATGGCCTATTCTACACTCTCATCAAATCATTCAAGGATCATTTTGTGTATCTACAAATCCTTTCTATGCACTATCTACTGATTTGGTTGGCCGCATCATAAGGAAAAATAAGCGTACAGATGACAGAAAAACCACAATGGTTGGGAAATTATCTTGGCCTACATTTTGTAACTGTTGACGCATGTAAGCATTCTCATGCACCAGCCGGGAGACCTGTTTCTGAAGCCGGTCGTTTTCCTCCATCAGAAGCTTATTCATGGCAGTCAGCTTTCTGTTGACGGTCTGAAGCCGAGAAGTCTCTTTCCGCTGCTTCTCTCGACACCTGACAGAACACATCCAAGCATCAGTATCGTATGGTAGGAAAAGGTTAACATCTCATAACAATAAGAGCAAGAGACAGCAGCTCTACAATCAGTAATTCTAACATTAACTTTCCACTTGTTAAAAAATCTATATTTTCCATTCCCCTCTTTTCCTCCCCAACTTCTGAGAAGATGCTTCTAGAGAAAGGGCATGCATTAATGTCTCCCTCAATGCAGATACGATGATAAATGCACAAAACTACACGCCTTTGTGTCACCATCACAAGAACGATGGTAAATATGACGCCTAGGCCTTAAAAAGAAACCGAATTCGGAACGTTTTTGGTAGCAATTTCTAGCAGCGACAGCGGCATCAGTGCAACGCCTGCATAAAGGGACGCTTTTTTTTTCCAACATGTCTTTTTCTGGCTGACTCGGTCAAAATCCTCACCGGCGGTTCTGGAACCAGACTTTGATCTGCTTGGGCTCGATGTTGGAGAGGATCGGGCATTCGCGGATCAGCTGCTGTCGGCGCATCGAGCTCGGCTTCGGGCATTCGGCGTAAACCCGCTCAAGAGCCTCGACCTGCTCGGCCGTGTACCGGACATACTTGCCGCCGTCCATGTGCTTGTCCATGACGCCGCCGCCGCTCCCCCCGTTCCGGATTGCCACAGCAGCGGCCATTGGTCACCCCAGCGATGGAAAACTCCGAGGTGAAAAAGGCAGATAAGATGAGGAAACGATGCAACCAGATGGTCTCTTTCCCGCTTCTCTTTTTTCCCTGGGCTTTCTCTTTTGTGTATTCTGGGTTCTAAGATTCTCCAGAACACTCCAGCTCCTTGTGCGACAAGGAAGAGGGAGCGGAACAAAAGAGAGCGAAAAGAGCAAAAAGCTTCCCAGATAGATGCGAACAGTAGGGTCAGAAATTAGAATGTGAATATGGGACAACGGAAAGCTGCTAGCTTTGCTCCACGAAATAGACTGAGAAGTGTAGATTACTGATAGCAGTCATCTGAGGGCCCCGACAAAGCAGAGCCTTCAATTCTTCACTCCAAAGCAATGAATCGGACAACTACTTGGCCCCGGAACCGCAGAATGGTCCGAGCACCCATGCAAGCGCGACCGAGGCCCTGTGGGACGTCGCAATCACCAAAAAACTGAAATTTACAGTGGGAATGCCCGACGAAGAAGCAGAAACAAGGGTGGGAGGCTTCGATCCGGGATGCAGGGAGCCCCACTTGCAGATAGAACCAGAGATCAACAGCAGAACTAAAGAAATTCCTCCGAGACGCTCCTTCTTCGTCGGGAATCGGACACGATTCTCACAGGCCAGCTGTTTATCGCGCGATGGACAGATCAGACCACGCATGCACGCCGCATGCGGACTTCGGGCACCGCTGACGACGCGGCAGCACGATTCGCTTCGTCTTTCCTCGCCCCCGGATCGGCGAGGGGACCCTTGTAACTGGGGATCGGCCACGCAGAGCCCCTAAAGGATCTCCGGAGCCCAAAACAGGACCTTGTTGTTGTCGTACACTATGATTCCCCTTTCTCCTTCGGTCATCGTCCTCGTCGCCGTTCGACCGCTGGGTCTCCCTCTCGCCCCTCTCTCGGAAAGGAGGAAGAGAGCCCCTCCCCACCGTATCAGAAGGCGGGCTCCCGCGGTGACCTGGGAAAGCAACCAAAGATCACAGTGGAACAGGAAGGCACAACAGCGGCGGCGGTGGGACAAGAAGAAGAAGAAGAAAAGAAAACGGAATCCCCGTCCATGCCCGGAGGATGACCCATATAAGCAGACGATGCAGGATAGAACAAAGATCGAAGAGGACAGACACAAAGAAGGATCTTTGACGGCCCGGACTTGGGGGGATTAAAGATCGCGTGAAGGAACTAGCAAGGGGGTAGGGGGATGGTGGGAGGTAGTGGCGATGGTGGACTGGAAAGAAGGGCTTTTTTAACTGGGTAGTAGAATGGTAGTAGTAGTGGTGGCGATGGTGGTGGTGGTGTCCCCTCCCCTTACTGCGGCTGACAAGTCTTTTAAAGGTGGATGGTGGGAGACAATAGAGAGAGGTAAGGGAAGGTAAGACAAGGGCAGAGGGGTGGCGGGGATAGAGAGGAGGAGCAAATGAGGAGAGAGGCCGTACCACTCACTAGTAAGCTTTGCTGCAGCTAGTCTGCCACTGGTCTCTGCATAGCTCTGCGGTGACCCCGCCATCAGGGTTAGGATTCCAGTATCCCTCGAGTAGGCGGGTAGCTATAGCCGTCTCCCTCCTCTGTATAAGATAGATATGAAAGAGAGAGACAGAGCGCTCGGCAGAGCTCTACTGCCACTGCGTAGAGAGAGAGAGAGAGAGAGGAGAAGAGGACAGCGGATGACGACGAATCGACGATGCGAACGGACGCAATGCGAGCTGAGCTCCACATTTATTGTCCGACATCATTCGCACGCCTGCCCGCTTTTAGAACTTTGTTTAATACTTTTTTTATAATTTAGAGTCCTCTTTTTAAAGAATATAGATGTTTAAGCATTGTTTAACAAATCGGTGCAACTGGCGTATCCGTAGACTTCAATTCCCTGGTTTCAAAACCGGCTTCCACGTATAAAAATGGTATCCTTTTTAATATTTTTCATTCAGTGAAGAATGACAAAGTCGCCTTCGAGTAACATCATCTTCGGATATCTACAAACTGAAATACATATATATATTATATATTCATCTTATCACTAAATATTTTTATGATAAATAAGTTTTTGACAAGGATTTTTATGATAAATAATTGTGTATGTGATGTTCCACCCTTTTTCTTATGTATATTTTACCAATAATTGTGCTTAGTAATATTAATTCTTCATGAATAATTCCTCTCTTTTCTTAACTACGTGTTAATTATTAATCTCTTTTATCTTTTCTTACGTATCTTTTCTGATAACTACGATCAAGCATATTTTATCTCCATGTCTTATTCTTCTTTATTTTGTGATGTATCTTCTTTAATAATTGCGTCCATCATACTATATTTCCATATGTTATTTTTTTTTCTTATATATCTTGTTTGATAACTATGTTCAATCACATTATATGTCCGCATGTCACTTATCTTTTCTTGAGTGTGTCTTCTCTAATGATTCAGCTCATTGATATTAATATTATGTCTACATATATATGTCATTGTCTTTTTTCTTCATCCGACTCCTCTAGTAGCTTCATTCCATCTCATTATGTTTCCACAATTCATACTCTCCTTTTTACCATTTTCAGGTACCTTCTCTAATAACTGAGCTCAATCATGTTAAGTTTTCACATATTAATATGTTCTCTTACAAGGTTCACTCTCTCTGTGTCATTGTTTAAAGGGAATGAACTTTAGAACCTCAATAGACTATCCGATGCAAAGTGGTCAGCCTGAATCCCTTTCTATATGTATAATATCTTATTTGTAATTTAATTTTTGTTACTTTACATATAGTAAATATTTATATTTGTAGTTTTATTTACTTAAGATATTATATGTAAATAAGAAAGTATCTCCCATTTGAATTCAATAAAAATATAAAAAAAATTCTTATCAATAAAAAATCAATTATCATATTTAAGAAGAAAATCGTGATTTTGCTGATCTAATCAAAATGTTGACTTTCTAATCTCTATAATTTGGCCGAACTAAAAATTTCATAATTCAAATAAGTTATATGAAATACTAAAAATTTGAAGTCTGGTGAAATAAGTCAAATATACACTTGCAAGGTTATATATGAATGCTTACTTCTCCAACGCCTTGTAGATTTAGAAAATTGCAGTGTCTTTTAAGGAGGGGTTCTAAAGATGATCTGAATTATCTTTCAAGTAATTTTATTAGTTGACAATAAAATTTATTAAATTTTTAACCAATAAAATTATTTGGAGAGCAATTCACATCATTTTTATTACTCTAAGAAGATGGTACTAAACTATTCTCATAAAATTTATTATCTATTCTGGACATAATTGGGCCAAACTTATAAGGCGTGGGTCCCACTATTGTTCTTCTCTCTTTTTTATGTAGACTTACATTTCGAATGCAGAACATTATTTGTCTTTCTTTAGTTAGGCATATGTCACTATCTTTTTTAATTGGAAAAATTAATTAAAAGTTCTTGTAAGAAGGTTAGACTTAATTTGTAGTCTCTGTCAGAAGATCAGAAGTCATATAGTCCTTACTTTTTGTATTAGTTTAATTTCTAGTCCCTACTTTTTATTTCAAATTCGTGTTTTCTTGTTTCTCAGTATTTATGAGTCTTGGAAGACGAGTCGTCCTTTTAACATCAACTTTTTCCTATTTTGTCCTTCCTTCTTCTATTCTTTCCCTAGTTACATTCATTACAGTTGCCTTTGTATCAGTTACAGCAAACTTTTATATCTGTTACATTAAGCATTCTTTCTCTATGCATACTTACATTCGTTACAGTTGCCTTTGTATCAGTTACAGTAAGTTTTCTTTCCCTATGCACACTTACATTTGTTACAGTTGTCTTTGTATCAGTTACAGTAAGTCGTTATATCTGTTACAGTAAACCTTTGTATCAGTTACAGACTACAGCTATAACCTCTTACAAAAGAAAAAAAAAATTATTTGTTTGCAAGTGCTAGGATTTGAACCCAAGTCTTCAAAAACACAACATGAGATACTCTTACCACTAAGTTACAATTACAATTGTGTTACAATATAACATATAATATATTTAATTAAGTATTGTAGTAAACATAATTCTTTATTATAACTTATGTTAAGTCTGTTGTTACAGTCAATATCATTCCCTGTTATAATATACATTAAGTTTTGTTACAGTAAACATTATAAATGCTATTATAATAAACATTAAACTATATTACAACATACATTAAGTTTTGTTACAATATACATTAACCTTTGTTACAATATACATTAACATTTGTTATAATATATATTAAGCTCTATTACAAATTATGTTAAGTCTTGTTACAGTATACATTAGGCTCTATTACAATATACATTAAGCTCTATTACAATATGCATTAAGCTCTATTACAGTGTACATTAACCTTTGTTACAATATATATTAAGTTCTATTACAACTTATGTTAAGTCTTGTTACAGTATACATTAAGCTCTATTACAATATACATTAAGGTTTGTTACAATATATATTAACTTTGTTATAATATACATTAACCTTTGTTACAATCTTTGTTACAGTCCGAACAGCCGAAGGCCTGTCTAGGACATGCACTCGCCTTGCGTAATCGCGTCGGCTTCGAGTGCTTTCTCCGCTCGCGCCGAAACCTCCCGCGATCACGTTGATCTCTTGCCCATTGGGCTCATTGTTGATCGGCTGTTCGGGAGTGCGGTCTCGACGTCGGGGGCGCTCTTTGTTCCGACGCACGAACCGTCCAAGGTAGCCGCGCTTGATAAGGTCCTCGATTTCGTCCTTAAGCTGGCGGCACTCGGAGGTGTCGTGGCCGTGGTCGCGATGAAAGCGACAGTACTTATTTTGATCGCGCTTCCGGGGGTCTGAGCGCATTCTCTGGGGCCACCGAACAAAAGCTTCGTTCCTGATCTCTGCCAGGATTTGTTCGGGAGCCACAGTGAGTGGGGTGTAGTTGGTGAAGGGGCGCGGACGGCGCGGAGAATCGCCATTGCGCCGTCCTTTCTTCCGATCTCGGTCGGAACCGTTGTCGGAAGGCCGCTTCTTGTCCGCCTGCTCCCCCTGCTCGGCCCTGCTCGCCGCCAGGCTCTCCTCACAAGCTGCGTGGCGTTGTGCGATGGAGAGTAGCTCGGCGAGGGTGGCAGGCTGCTGGACGCTGAGAGTTCTCTGCAAAAAACCGTCGCGAGTGCCCTGGATGAGGGCACTGGTGGCGAGAGGGACGTCCAGGCGCGAGATGCGGAGCGCCTCTGTTCGGAACCTCTTGACGAAGTCCCATAGTGCCTCGCCTTTCTTCTGGCGCACAGCCAGAAGAGAAGCCGCTGTTCGCGGCTGCGATCTCCCGCCAAGGAAGTTGTCCCTAAAGGACTTCTTCAGTTGGCGGAAGGAAGTGATGGAGCCCGCAGGGAGGGTTTCAAACCAAGCCCTGGCGGTCTTTTGAGCGTTGCAGGGAAGGCCCTGCATTTAGCCGCGTCTGATGCTCCGTGGAACACCATATGCGACTCGAAGCCATGGATGTGATCGGCCGGGTCGGTCGTGCCGTCGTAGGGAGCGATGGTGGGAAGAGGGAGCTTGGAGGAGACCTGGGCCTCCAGGATCTCCCTAGTAAAAGGGGAGCGGAAGTCCAAGTCGTCCTCCGCGGGAGCTTTCCCCTCCGCCCGCTGGACCATCGCGTCCATACGACGCTCCAGATTGACCACGCGCTTGAGGCGCCTGGCGAGCTCCTGTTCGGAGTTGGCGGGGCCCCCTCGTCCCGAGGCGTGGGAGTTGCCTCCCACGACTGATCGAGGCGGACGGGGGGAGACAATAGAGCGGCGAGGCGAACGCCCGCGGCGCTCCGGTGCCCGCTCCTCCGATGGGGCCCGGAGGGACCGGCGCGGAGAATCCGCCTGCTGCTCCTGCGGCGCCAGGGGGACGCGGGAGCGTCGATGTGACGATTCCGCCTGCCGCTCACGCGGCAGGGAAACCGCCGGGGCCGCTGCCCCTGCCAACTGGGCCTGCAGGGCGAGGCAGATGCCCGTCAACTGCTGCATTTGCCCCCGAAGCTCCGCTACTTCGAGGGCAGTCGCAGGTGCGGCAGTCGTTGGTGCCGGGGCGTCGTGGTTTGCGCCGGCGGTGGCGACGGCGACGTCACCAGGGGGGATCGGCGACGGGAATCCCCTCGTGACTGGCGAGACCTCGTCGCCTGCTTCCTATGTTCTGGTATGAAGATCGTCCTCGAGCCATGGCAGCGTCGTTTCCCACAGACGGCGCCAAATGTGGTGGTATAGTCCTGTTTGGGCCGGAGCCAAACGGGCCTCCACTAATCAGAGAGGGAAGACGATCACTGGTGAGGACGAACACCTGTAAAACCAGAAGAGGATCAGGGGGCCCGGTGAAGACCGGGAAAACCCTCTGATGCCTAAGTCAGTGAGGAACTTGAGAGGCAGGGGGTTTTGGAGTGAGAGAATGTATTCGCGAGGGATAGAGAGCGTACCCATGCATGGTACTGTACCTGTACTTTTATAAGCGTCGGTGTCGAAGCCAGCGTGCGTAACGTTCGGCGGATCGTGCCTGAAGAGGCGCCTTGACGCACGCGCATAACGGGAGGAGTATGACTCTGGCGCCCGTTAGGCTGCTAGGCAGCTCACGCCCCTTGATGGTGGAGAACGTGGCCTGGGACGGTTACAACCGTTCTGCGGGTCAGAGAACCTGCTCGGAACCCTTTGGGAACGCTTTCCGAGCAGGTGACCCACGCGGGGGCTCGAACATGCTGTTCGGTAACATCAAGGGTAGTTTCATGCAGCGGAGTTACTGTTTCTGTTCGGAAGCCGTTCATGGCTGTTCGGTAAGGAAGGCGGGTGATCTGCTCGGAGGTACGCCGCAGCGGAACTTGACAGCTTCCGATCACGGGGTCACACAATGGAGGTCTTCGAGCCATCCTGGAGAGGGCGTGCCCTTCGATGACGGTGCCACGTTAGTTGACAGGACGTGAATGGGCCGTAACGAGCCATCATGGGCCTAGGTGACCAGATTTGGCCACCACATATACTATAACAAGACTTAACATAAGTTGTAATAGAGCTTAATATATATTGTAACAGAGTTTAATGTATATTGTAATAGAGCTTAATGTATAGTTGTAATAGAGCTTAATATATACTGTAAAAAGACTTAACATAAGTTGTAATAGAGCTTAAATATATTGTAACAAAAGTTAATGTATATTGTAATAAAGATTAATGTATATTGTAATGGAGCTTAATGTTTACTATAATAGCATCTATAATGTTTACTGTAACAGAACTTAATGTATATTGTAACATGGAATGATATTGACTGTAACAAGACTTTACATAAGTTGTAATAGAGAATTATATTTACTACAATACTAATTAAATATATTATATATTATATTATAACAAAAGTGTAGTTGTAGCTTAGTGGTAAAGGTATCTCATGTTGTGTTTGTGAAGATTTGGATTCGAATTCTAGCACTTGCAAATAAATAAATTTTTTTTTCTTTTGTAAGACTTATAGCTGTAGTTTGTAACTAATACAAAGGCTTAGTGTAACAGATATAAATGTTTACTGTAACTGATACAAAGGCAACTATAACGAATGTAAATATACATAAGGAAAGAATGTTTACTGTAACAGATATAAAAGTTTACTGTAATAGATATTAAAACTTACTGTAACTAATACAAAGACAAATGTAACAAATGTAAGTGTACATAAGGAAAGAAGACTCATAGGGAAAGAGAAGAAGAAGGAAGGGCAAAATAGGAAAAAATTGATGTTAAAAGGATGACTCGCCTTCCAAGATTCATTAAATACTGAGAAACAAAAAATAGGGACTAAAAATTAAACTAACATAAAAATTAAGAATTATATGACTTCTGATTTTCTGACAGGGACTAGAAATTAAGTCAACACTCTCACAGAGACCTCTAATTAATTCTCTATTTTTAATTTATACAGACCCACATTTCTAATATAAAAAACATGTAATTTTATGAGAAAGAGAATTTAATATTCTTATTATATGGGGTCTGCACGTCAATACGTAAATTAATATTGCGTTAGACGTTTAATTAATATTTATCATAATACTATAGCATTCCTTATATCATGAAATTAAGGCGGATATATGCGATTCGTACAAAAAAGAAGAGGATTTTGTTTTTGGTGATATAAGATATATAATTAACTAGGGGGTTCCATGCATATATGAAATAGCATGTTTGGGAAAAACAATTAATAAATGGTTACTTCTGCGGAGAGATTAATTTGGTGACTCCTCCGATGCCTCCACGACATGAATTAACGTAGTAAAACAGAGAGCATGTATTATAAGGTGTTTGGTTATAATTTTTTATTTTTTTTTATTTAAAAAAGAGAGAAGAAAGACACAAAGAATTATTTGATAAGTAATTTTTTTAGTACAAAATTTTATCCTATGTAAATCTTAAAAAAAAAACAAATCATAACTTATTTTTATTTTAAAAGCATACACTCTCTCTCTCAAACCCCTTGCCCCCCCTCCCCCGGCCGCGGCGGCCCCCGGCCGCGGCGGCCCCCGGCCGCCCACCCCTCCCAACCCCAGCGGACACCAGCCTCGCCCCCCCCAACCACGGCAGCCCCCCTGCCGCCCCACCAGCCCAGCCCCCCCAGCCCCCGGCGGCCCCCTGCCGCCCCACCCAGCCCCGCCCCCTGCCCTGGGCGCCCTCCCCCCTCCGGCCCTAACATCCTCCTCCTCCCCCTCCTTGGCCCCTGCCAAATATCGTAGAACACTTTTTCTTAAGTTTAAAATTTAGATAGAAAAAGAACACATTATAATTTTTTAGATAGAAATAATTTTTTAAAAAAAATTGCTCCTAAAACACCCTATTAATTATGTAATTAACGTTATCGTTCTCATCAGTGACATCAACACTACCCCGTTCAGATGGGTCCATATATATATAACCTTCATCGATTCATTCATGGTTTTACTTCTCTTGTTGATCAATTAATTGTTTTAGTTTCTCCTGATAATTAAGTTCCCCCAATATTTTGTTTTCTTAGTTGAAATATTTTGCCTCTGTGGGCATGGGATCCTCTCAGCAGTGAGGATTATGGAGTGTAGAACCGGCCGATTGGGTGGTGAAAGCCGGGGGGTAGCTGGTGATCAGATCAGTAACATAGAACTGCATAGAGAGACCCATCAGCATTCGCACCCATTTTATAAGAGAAAGGCTTTGTGCACTTCCCATTGCACTTCCCATGCACTTCTTGCTTTCATTGGATTGGCACAATGTACCTCTAGTGCATTGGCCAATGGAAGGCCAAAGTGCAATGGAAAAGTGCAATGGAAAAGTGCACAAAGTCTTTCTCTTTCATTAATTCCAGGGGATACAACACGTACGAACGAACTCTTCCGAGGTCCACAGAGTTTAATGCTCGCAGCTTTGTAAATAAATGTGCGCATGCATATGCATGCACCAGGAAGTTTTAGGGTCACAGGCCCTCACCCAAGTTGGCTAGATGGATGCATATATCAATGGCTGGTGTTTAGGGCTATAACGGAGTGGATACGGAGCGGATATGAATTTTTCGGTTTCGATCGAATAGTTAATCGGATAATTTGTATCCGCTTCGAATATAATTCGAATACGGAGCGGATAATTAATCGGATATTTTCGGATTCAGAGCGGATACGGATATTATCCGCTTCGAAAATAAAAATTTAATAAAAAAATATTAAGTGGTCTAAAAATCATAAAAAAATTAAAAATATATATGTTTTTTAAAATATAAACGTCAAAAAAATTTCTAAACAAAAAATTAGTATTAAATATATTATATATTTATAAATTATATATTATATATGAATCATTGATAAAAATGTAATAGTAAAAAATAATTCTATTCGGAGCAGATCTTAAACAGAGCGGATCACCCGTTTCCGTATCCGCTCCGTTTACTATCCGGATAATATCCGTATCCGAAATCCGCTCTGCCGGATATTGTTAATCGGATAATATCCGGATAATCGGATACAAATCAAATCGGATCCAGATATTATGCGGATCCGTTTACAGCCCTACTGGTGCTTGCAGACTACGCCTAGATGCTAGTGAGATCGTGTGTGTATATATATATATATATTATATAATATATATATATATATGTATATATATATACTATGTAGAAAGAAGAAAACCCACATTAGCTACGCGCCACAGTTTCGTACAGACAGAGTTTTTGCCGTTGCTGTCATTGTTTTGGCTGTTTGGAATCCCAAACCCACGACGGGCGATCATTGAAGAGAAAGAAGATACCCTAATCAGTGGTGCATCTTAATCAAAGGTGACTGACCTTGAGGGAGGAAGAGGCAGCCAATAGCCATACATGGTCCTCCATGCGTGTATATATATACAGTTGAATGTTAGTTTTTGATACGGCCCCGTTATACCGTAGCAATCTGACGGTTCCGCACGCACGTGCCTATCATACATTTCAAAGACAGAGCTACAGTATGGCAGGGCTGCACCAGCTCTATCGTACTATAGCATCACTCATATACAACGAAGAAGAGAAATGTTAGTATCCTCTAAAGAAGATAATAAAAATGATATTGATTATTTGACAAGTAATTTTATTAGTTGAAAGAGAAAAAGAGAGAAAAATCTGGTCAATTTTTTAACCAATAAAATTATTTGTCAAATAATTTACATAATTTTATTATCTTCTTTGGAGGACAACCCGTATCACTTTTATTACTTTTTTTTAGGGCACTAAATATTTCTCCACAGAAATATTTGATATGGCATCCTGCATGCATAGTGTCACATAAGGCACCGTGCAAGTTGGTGTTGCATAGGCAGCAACAATAGTGCATGATAACTAACAATAACTAATGGCATTGAACAGTAGCAATGGTCTAGCGATAAGTTATAGTGAATTTAAAAATTAAAAATTTAGACTTAGCAAATATAAATTTTAGACTTTAAAAAATATTACTCTTATGATTTAAAAAATATCAACCAGATTTTTACTAATAAATTAGACTTATAAATGCAAACTTTAGACTAAAAATATGGTCTTAGGATTAAAAAAATATTGAATGAATTTTATAGTAATAACTTAGACTCATAAACAATATCTTAGACTAAAAAATATTTATATTAGGACTTAATTAAAATATCAATTGAACTTTTAATAGTTATTTTAGATAATGAATTTAAATTAAAAATAGCTCTCATTAATTGCCCATCCTCGCATGTGTCATATATATATGCCGTGTTTGTTAGCCCTATGTGGCACCACACAAGATGTTATATCACTGTTTAAGTACTCTTATATCTATATCTTTCTCTAACATACGATGATGAAGGTGAAAGAGGCATACATATAACACGAGGTCAAAAAAGTTATAGGGAACTTGGTTATAACTAAGGGAGATGGGAGCATGCATTCCTGGCCTTTCTCTTCCTAGCTATATATGTAATTAATCTCATGGAATAAGCAATATCAGATGCTTGAGTACGATTGTGTAGACCACCCTGCAACATCACAGTTGTCTCATAGCATGGGGTACAAGTAAATGGGCAAGTGGATCAGGCGTGCTCATCGGAGAATTCGTCAAAAAGGAGATGGGGGGTACTCCTATCTGGTTAGCTTGTTGGCCATGCACATGGTTGCATGCCTCCAAGCACCCACTGTTGTAAGGAGCCAAGCAGAAGTAGAATTTCGCTGAGCTGGCGGGACTTCATCTGCTTGTGATTGTTTCCTCCCCTCAGTCTATCTCTTGGGGGATGTGTTGATCGATCACACGATATTATGAGTCGGGATCCTCTCGCCCCCCCGCAGGAGGGGGAGTCGGTCAGTACTCGGGATTTTTCATTTCACCTTTCAAATATCTTCTTTTTTTGGTGTTTTACACAGGGAGATATATGAAAAAATCCCCCCCCACCCCATGCTAGGACGGGTCGAGTGGCGGATCTTGAAAGTTAATTCAGTGGGGTCACTTAAGTCTAGGGAGGTCACCTTTAAATTCAATGAGGTCATCTTTTATTTGCACCTCTTCCAAGTCAGTGGAGTCACGTGACCCTACTGACTATAAGGAGGGTCCGCCACTGGACCGGCCCCCTCTCCTACGGGGGCCGAGAGGATCCCGACTCCGATATCATGCATGCAAGAGTACGGTATATACACAACTCCTGGCCATTAAAATGTTCTAGTGTACATGGCCATTAAAATGATATTTTAAAATTTACATCATATGAGAAAGTGTCAAATACATGTCACATAATAATGTCACCAAATCATTTTTCATAAAATTTTTAGATGCCAAATGCATGCATGCTTTAATTGGTGGTCGGTGGTGGCGTCGAGTCCCCAACGATCGAGGGAGATAGGAAGGAATTCCAACCTTTCACTGTTGGAACAGTGAGCACAGACTTTGATACGAGTATGAGGAAGGTGTTGGCCGGAGGACAGGCCAAGATCACTTTATTAGACCAGAAAGGGACTCCCCTTTTCTTTCTGCCTACTCTTGGTCGTCTGCCCTGTTTGACTGCTGTTTACCTATCTTTGTCAATACTCTTCACTAAATCAATTAAAATTTGTATTTTCTTACACTCTTTATCAAAAAGACTTTAACAATGTATATACATATGTATGTATATATGTATAAATCATAAGTTATCGTCTAACTAAACTTCCAGAAAAGGGTGACGAAGAAAGGTTCAGGTGTAGTATTGGAAGAGCTGGGTGTGTGTGGGTGAGAGAGTATTAAAAACATCACCACCTAAAAAGAGGAGGACTGATGACAGGGCAAGGATCTGATCAACAAGCTGGTTGCGGCGACTGCAACAAATAATAAACGATTAAGCATGCAGCTGGAAGTGCATAAATTGGGCAGCCATAATGAGTATTATGAATAGAGTAACGGTAGCCAATGCCAAAAGGGAGCCGAAGCCTGAACGTTGTTGCCCGCAAGGGAAAACAGGGAGGAGGACAAATGCTATCTTTTGGGGATCAACTTACAGGCTCTCTGCATGTGTATGTTTATCGCATTTAGAAATGAGCGTCACAGTGGTTCATGAATCACGCAAGCATGTGAGATGTGTTGGGTTGGGGCCGGGTGGGCAGGCCTGGTCCCTGAACTGGACCACCACCACCACCCAACGGCAAGCATCACAGAGAGAGAGTAGTGCCATGGAAGAGAGCAGATGGCGTGCATGTTGGGGGCGAGCTTGTCAAAAAGATGGCAGTATCACTTACCACTAGTGTTGGTGTTGGCTACATGGGAACAGGTCCCAAGGCCCTTAATTTCACATCATTTCTTCCTCCTCCTCCTCCTCCTTTGTTTCCTTTGAGGAAGGGGGAAGTGTACCCCCTCCTTAAAAACAGACTTGCTCACATTGGCAGGATTGCAGCTGGGCTGTGATGTGGGGGAGTGTGATGCAGTTTCATATTTGGAATGTCCAGACCCAGTCCTTGTGACCTTGTTCCAATGTCACTCATGAGCTTCTTCTTCTCCTTCTCCTTCTTTTCTTTCGTTTGGATCTTGGTTAGGCCTATTTGGCACAGCAAGGGCAAGCCAGACGAATCTGATTCTACTCATGGAAGGTGAAGAATGATGGTGCATGGCTGCTTCTTAATGATGATGACCCAGTGGATTAATCTGATGCTATACTGGAAAGGGCTGACCATTAATCTAGTTTATGATCATGTGATTTTATCATAATGCATGGTATTATGATGTTATCAACCTACGACCGGCTTTCTGCTCAGTTCTCACGTTCTTTTCCATTCATGTTTATGAGAGTTTAGATGATGGGAAGCTTCAAAGAGGACTGTGACATAGTGCACCGTCTCTTGCGTTTAATCATGCACTTGCAATGGGCCATTGGACAGGGGTACCCCGAGAAAATCATAAGATTTAAGGATTTTTAAGTACATATGTATATTTACAATCATCCCTATTTATATGTATATTCTTGATCTACGTACATTAATTATCTGAAATATGTCTAATCTGTCATAACTCATACTAGTAGCAATTATATTTTGAGAAATGCTAAGCTCTCGGTGCCGGGAGCATAGCCGCGCTGGAGGGGCCGCGTGCCTCCCTGCGCGCACCGCGTGGAGGGCGCGGACCCCCAGCATTAAATACTTTTTTTTTAGTTTTTGTGCACTATTTGTGTGCACAGATGATGTATTTGTGTGCACAAATGCATCATTTGTGTACACAAATTGTAAAAAAAAAAGTATTAAATGCTGGAAGGGCCCGCGCCCTCCACGCGGCGCGCGCAGGGGGGGGGGGGGGGCGCGCGGCCCCTCCAGCGAGACTGGGCTCCCAGCAGTGCCGGGAGCCTAACATTACTCTTATATTTTTACAGGGACATATATATAATAAAATTTTTGAGTTTTTTTGCACATATATCTTTATAAAAGATATAACTACAACTATTCTAACAAATTAAAAATATTTCAGATAATTGATGTAGATTATATATATATACATAGCAATATTTACAGATGTGATGTATATATGCAAAAAACCCTAAGATTTACGCATGATTAGTGAAGATTAATTGTGTTCCCCGGAGATCTTTTCGCTGTAGAAACAAATTAAACTCTAGGTTGAGGGAGAAGGATCGAAGAACATTACAATCTTACCTTTCTCATCACTCCTACATCTTTAATTTCTTCTGCAGGCTTCTGCTTAATTAATCGCCGCACAGCATTTATAGCATCCTATAATTGATTAAGTTGGAAAATGTTTTCTGTTCGAAGAACTGCTTGGTTGCAATCTATACTATTATAATAAAACTCAGTCTTAGAATTACACGTGGCAGCACCAGAATTTTTCTTTTCCCGCCCAAACTGAGATATGTGATGCTGCTTAAAACTATCCCCCTTCTTCTTTCTCTCTATTTTTGTATTTTTTTCTCTTTTTATGTGCTGCCACCGCAAGCAGCAAATTCAGCGGATTTAAAATTCAAATCCTCTCCTTTCTCCATTGGCCCGCTCTTGACAAAAAATAGTATTTTTTTTATCCAATCCGCCACCCCCCCCATCTAAAAATATAAGTACTCGCCTCCATTATAATATACATCTCTCATATTTGATCTATTTAGTGTTCCGCATGAAAATTAGGTTTTCTTTTCTTCTATATAATACTCCTCTATTATTATTAATAACAATCATATCAAATCTAATTTATAATTTATAAATCTATACTATTATAATAAAACTCAGTCTTAGAATTACACGTGGCAGCATCAGAATTTTTCTTTTCCCGCCCAAACTGAGATATGTGATACTGCCTAAAACTATCCCCCTTTTTCTTTCTCTCTATTTTTATATTTCTTTCTCTCTTTATGTACTGTCACCGCAAGCAGCAAACTCAGCGGGATTTAAAATTCAAATCCTCTCCTTTCTCCATTTGGCCTGCTCTTGACAAAAAATAGTATTTTTTATCCAATCCGCCACCCCCCATCTAAAAATATAAGTACTCGCCTCCATTATAATATGTATCTCTCATATTTGATCTATTTAGTGTTCCGCATGAAAATTAGGTTTTCTTTTCTTCTATATAATACTGCTCTATTATTATTAATAATAATCATATCAAATCTAATTATAATTTATAAATTTATTATAATTAAATATATATTTAGAAAAAAAATCATGCAAGTCACGGGTAGAGATCTAGTTGCTTATATATGTTAGTTCCAAACACCAGCAATGAATTGAACCAACAGAGAGTTCACAAAGATCGTTCGAAGCAAGCTCAGCTCATCTACCCCATTGTCTTCTTCCGGTTCAACAATAACCCAATTGTCGAATACTGTTCTTGAGTCCTCTAGAAGAAGAAGGAAATGGAACCTTTTTCTTTTCTTTTTGTTTCACCTTTACCCACAATAACATTGGTTCTAGCTAGTCAACTATAGTGGAGATCCAAAGAGGCATTCAAGCAGACTCATTGCATATGCCAAGGACCTTGAGACACAATTATGTTTGTTCTCATCATCACCTACAAAAGGCCGTCTGATTACAATCTGTCCCTTAAAGTTTACGCCATACAATAAGATACTGCAACAGCTGATAGCATGATGAACCCAGAACAAATCAGATAGTATCTTCCTCTGGCCCTCTTCCGAATTGAAACATATATAGCAGCACGTTACAAATTTGACCAAGTATACATACATATATATCATGTTGGGATACCCAATCATGTGAGGTGTGCCGCCCAATGCATGGTATTATGTCTTGTGAATGGAGATTAAATAGTGTAGTGAGTTAGATTTTTTTTAGAGTGAGGAAATTAAATAGATTCTACTACGCAACTTAGATGTTCTTCAATTATACCAATATCTCTAGCTAGCTACTTTCTTTCCGGGCCAACTGTGGCAGCCAACATATATAGCTTTCCTCTCATGTGCTAAAGAACTGGGAACTGGAAATGATGTTGGTGCGAATCTAGGTGGAAAATTAAATTTATTCCTTCATGTATGTCCTTCTGATTGGCTGGTCGGTGCATCAATCCGGAGACAGCACGCAGCAATAGAAGGGAGAGGAGGAGGCAATTTTAAAGGTGGATGCATGGTTGACGGGGAAGAATGTGTTGAACAATTGAGACAAATTCAAAGAGAATGATTTGTTATAAGTAGGTGAAGATTATCTATTTGATATATTTTTTTCATGCGATTATGTGATCGATTATCTCGGTATCCACTCCTTCACGGCCGAGGGATGAGACCTATCATATGATCCAAACGAAAAAGGAAACATATATAGAATGAGATCCCCCATATATAGTCTCCATCTAATTAAATTAACGTTAAGCTGAGAGATTTTCTGCAATATATCTTCTTTTTATGTTTTGTTGTTGGGACACATCTTTACTTCATTTTAAACTAGTAAGAAATAACCTCTGTGTGTATTAATACAATGCTAACTTACGAAGTTATTTCTCACTTAGAAAATAAATATCACATCATCCTTTTAATATAAATTTAGGGTTTTTTATATATACTCTTTTGAAAAGATGAATTGTGCAAGAATTCTTCCTGAATTTATATTTGAACGTATACCACTATTATGGCTATAAAATGTTCTCAAAGACTTTACTGTAATCTGTCATGACAAAAGAAAAAAAAAATATGAGTGAAATATTCACTGTCAATTTTAGTATGCGTATATATATAAATAAAAGAAATATTCCAAATATCTTCTTAACATTCCTCACATTAGATTACCGCAAGCTCTTTGATGGCATTTCATATCGCAATTACAAATTTAGAAATGATTCTCGCACAAATAATCTTCTAAGAAGAGTATATATGAAAAAAAACTCATAAATTTCAGTCCAAACTCCTAACTTATCTTTTCTAAATGCCAAAATAAAATGACAAAAAAATATTGGCACTGTATAATTAATGTTCTTACTTTTACTACCATAGGGAAGGAACGACCCTGCAGGCCGTAGCCCTTCCTCTGTTTCCATTGTCTTTGGTCGGGGTTTAGGATCCCGATGAGAGAGAGAGAAGACCCCTTCATTGCCCCACCACCTCTGCGATAATTTGGTAGGTTCCTCACCCTCTCTTTCTCCTCTTCTTTCTCTCTCCCCCGTACAGAGAGAGAGACACACGACACAAGTGACACAACACAAGCAGCTTTTGCTTGGGTCGGTAGGTAAACAGGCGTGGTGATGGCGCTTTTGGAGATAGCGGCGGAGACGCGCAATCCCAACCCCAAAAATCTCATCAAGCTTTCTTCCCCTCCTTTCCACCACCGCTTCCAGCTCGCTGGTCGCTGCCTCTGCGCGTCAGCCGGGAGACAGACCCAGAAACAGGACACCCCAGTGAAGGACCCAGGGCTACCCCTTTCTCTCTCTCTCTCACTCTCTCCACAGACTCCTTCCCAGCTAGTCACCTATCTCCCTCTCTCTCCACAGTCTCCTCAGCTAGTTATCTCTCTCTCTCTCGCTCGACTTCTTTTATATATATATATATATATTCATATCTATGTTCTATCCATCTTTTGTGTGAGTATGCACGAGCTTTAGAAGGGACTCATGCACGCGCGAGGACGCCTTATCAGACAAAAAGACACATACCACAAAGTGGGTGCAAACGATCGATCCCCATCCATCCCTCACTTTTCTCTCTACCTAGCTTTCTCTAGTGTCTTCCTCATCTCTTGTGGGCAACATCTCTCTCTCTCTCTCTCTCTATGTCTAGGTCCCTGGGATTGCTTCGGAGGCTAGCAAACTGTGTGTACGCGCGCATGCACGGCATGTACGCACGACGCACAGGTGCTCACTCTAGCTTCACGGCCCTTTCTTTTGTTTTCAACTTTCCATGGCTTCTGCCGGAAGTTACCAGCCGACCAAGCAAGGACCACCCTCCCCCCCCCCTCTTCCACTTTGAACTGCGAAGAAAGGCCTTCCTCTTTCCGATTAAAGGGAACAAGCGATTAACGTGTGCATGCAATTTTTAGAACCATCTACATACTTTAATTTGTGGATGGTAGTTAAGATTTGCTGTTGTGCTGTCTCCATACTGCAGTAGTCTAGGAGAACTAACAGCCTGATTGGAGCATCTTACCTTCCAAGTTAGGGCAAATCTTTTAACGTACAAAGTTTAGAATCTTTTTCCAATATGCTACTTTCTGCGTGAGAAGTCAGTAAGTTTGACGTCGATCCCTCGAGTCTCATGCAAGTATGTGCAAGCTATCAGCACCCACTAGCTACATGCATGTAGCTCATCATTACACGGCATTTCTAGCTAATTTCTATATTTAAGCAGTACTGCACATGAGCTATTCATGGTCTTCGCCAGAGTGTGTTTCTCTAGACGATCCATGCATTTCTTATGTGTTGCCCGCGGTCACGTGCGTGCTCAAGGCTAACTTGGATCTGAATCGCTTGTTGGATTATAGCATGGGAGCTAGCCTCTTGACACAAAGGATGTCCAGGTTCTGAGTCGGAATCTAATTTCCAGTAATAAAAAGTCCATTGGTCTTGAAGAGGGGAAATCTTAGTCCTAGATCTCCTCCAAATCGTAAGACCCAATTATCAAATTCGACTTAATAGATAATAGTCTAATTATCAAACGGGACTCATTCGGAAAAATTCATAGGACTCATATATACGATGAGAAATCCGGTTACCAAACAACGTTCAGGAAGAGCCAATGAGCACCTAATTTGTTGGCCCCATGGGGAGGGCCATTTTGCTCGACATCAATGCAAGAATGATAGTCTAGGCGACAAAGGATAGCTCTTGAGCTAACTATCTCGAAGCACACAATAACAGAAAAGTAGCTCAGCCTATCCTATGCCCGTCTCATTAGACTTTAGTCAAGTTGATCAACCCAACATCTGTGGAAATGGAAAATTTAAAAATTTATTTTAAAAATCTGTTTTATCATGTTGTCTCATGTTCTCATGGATGAATGCATATTGCTAATCCAAATCCCATCGAGTGCTACGCGAGCAATGGCGACGTGAGATGAATCGGCAATTTGCACAACGCGGGCGTGCCAGTCACCGAAGTGACAACAAAGTGTTCTGCCTCCGAGAGTCGGAGGGCTTTAAGTCTATTGTACGCACCGTTTGACTTCGTCAAACGAAAGTGAGTGTCGGGTCCTGGACCAAGATCCCGTCGTTGTCTGAACGCAACGACGTTAATTACATCTCTTTTAGAAAGAGAAAACCCTTGATTAATCGCCAGAATAGAAGGTCTTATGGCCTAAGTCGGGACATCCGATAAAAGGCGCAAAATAAAAACTACAAGATTGCAGTCAAATTTGCAAGATATTTTTGAATGTGTGTGTGTGCTATTCGTCTTTTAAGGTCAATTTGCATGCTTGTTCATTTATTTGTTCTCTTATTTTATTACACAATTTTTTTTATTTGAGTAATGCAAGAAATTTGACATGTTTTGATTGTCATTGTTCTTTTCATGGTTCGATCTCATTTGACTCTTATATGCCCAAACATCGTCATGCACAATCCATTTGATTCGGCAAGCAAAACGATTCGGCAGCTAAAACCATTCAGCAAAGGTGAATCAGGAGGGGCGAATCGGCAACCAGGCCATTCAGCAAAGGTGAATCAGCAGGAGCGAATCGGCAGCCAGGCCATTCAGCGGGGGTGAATCAGTAGGACTGAATCGGCAGCTAGGCCATTCAGCAAAGGTGAATCAGCGGGACTGAATCGGCAGCCAGGCCATTCAGCAAAGGTGAATCAGCAGGACTGAATCGGCAGCTAGCCATTCAGCAAAGGGTGAATCAACAGGGCGAATCGGCAGCCAGGCCATTCAGCAAAGACGAATCAGCAGGAGCGAATCGGCAGCCAGGCCATTCAGCAGGGGCGGATCGGCAGCACTGTTCACAGACCAAAATGATTCGGCAGCCCTTGCAACGCACAAAACGCGTGGGAAACGGAGGATCCGAAGACCCGGTCAGGAGGGAAATGACATCCAGACCATGAAAGGGTTCTGTTCAATTCCGGACGGGGCGTGGGAATCAAGTTGTCCGGCCCTTTTGTCCAAAATACCAAATCGCAGTGATTCTGCGGCCCTATTTGTGCACGGTTCTTGAAATCCGGGAGGAACCAGAACTGACAGACGGGATGGCAGCACCCACAATATGTATGGACACCATCTATGAGCTCGGATCGGGGTGGGTATGGATGCCGAACCCTTCACGTTCAAAATCACCCGGAAAAGTGATTCGACAGCACTTCGGAGGCACGGTTCTCAAAATCCGGAGATGATCTGAGCGTCCAACCGGGCTGACGGGCTATTCAACATATGGAGAATCTATCCATGGGCCTGAACTGGGCATGGGTACTGGATACCGAACCCTTCATGTTCAAAACCACCCGGAAAAGGGATTCGGCAGCACTTCGGAAGCACGGTTCTCAAAATTCGGAGATGATCTGAGCATCCAGCCGGGCTGACGGGCTATTCAACATATGGGGAATACATCCATGGGCCTGAACCGGGCATGGGTACTGGATACCGAACCCTTCATGTTCAGAACCACCCGGAAAAGTGATTCGGCAGCACTTCGGAGGCACGGTTCTCAAAATCCGGAGATGATCTGAGCGTCCAGCCGGGCTGACGGGCTATTCAACATATGGAGACTCCATCCATGGGCCTGAACCGGGCATGGGTATCATATACCGAACCCTTCATGTTCAAAGCCACCCGGAAAAGTGATTCGGCAGCACTTCAGAGGCACGGTTCTCCAAATCAGGAGATAATCTGAGCGTCCGGTCGGGCTGACGGGCTATTCAACATATGGAGAATACATCCATGGGCCTGAACCGGGTATGGGTACTGGATACCGAACCCTTCATGTTCAAAATCACCCGGAAAAGTGATTCGGCAGCACTTCGGAGGCACGGTTCTCAAAATCCGGAGATGATCCGAGCGTCCAGCCGGGCTGACGGGCTATTCAACATATGGAGAATCCATCCATGGGCCTGAACCGGGCATGGGTACTGGATACCGAACCCTTCATGTTCAAAGCCACCCGGAAAAGTGATTCGGCAGCACTTCAGAGGCACGGTTCTCCAAATCAGGAGATAATCTGAGCGTCCGGTCGGGCTGACGGGCTATTCAACATATGGAGAATACATCCATGGGCCTGAACCGGATATGGGTACTGGATACCGAACCCTTCATGTTCAAAATCACCCGGAAAAGTGATTCGGCAGCACTTCGGAGGCACGGTTCTCAAAATCCGGAGATGATCCGAGCGTCCAGCCGGGCTGACGGGCTATTCAACATATGGAGAATCCATCCATGGGCCTGAACCGGGCATGGGTACTGGATACCGAACCCTTCATGTTCAAAACCACCCGGAAAAGTGATTCGGCAGCACTTCGGAGGCACGGTTCTCAAAATCCGGAGATGATCTGAGCGTCCAGCCGGGCTGACGGGCTATTCAACATATGGAGACTCCATCCATGGGCCTGAACCGGGCATGGGTACTGGATACCGAACCCTTCATGTTCAAAACCACCCGGAAAAGTGATTCGGCAGCACTTCGGAGGCACGATTCTCAAAATCCGGAGATGATCTGAGCGTCCAGCCGGGCTGACGGGCTATTCAACATATGGAGACTCCATCCATGGGCCTGAACCGGGCATGGGTATCAGATACCGAACCCTTCATGTTCAAAGCCACCCGGAAAAGTGATTCGGCAGCACTTCAGAGGCACGGTTCTCCAAATCAGGAGATAATCTGAGCGTCCGGTCGGGCTGACGGGCTATTCAACATATGGAGAATACATCCATGGGCCTGAACCGGGTATGGGTACTGGATACCGAACCCTTCATGTTCAAAATCACCCGGAAAAGTGATTCGGCAGCACTTCGGAGGCACGGTTCTCAAAATCTGGAGATGATCCGAGCGTCCAGCCGGGCTGACGGGCTATTCAACATATGGAGAATCCATCCATGGGCCTGAACCGGGCATGGGTACTGGGTACCGAACCCTTCATGTTCAAAGTCACCCGGAAAAGTGATTCGGCAAGACTGGGACAGTGAAACAGGGGCAGTGAAAGGGGGATTTAAACAGAGGTTTGACTGCCTTCTAAACCCAGTGTATGAGGTGTAAATATCAATCTTATTTGACCTCCCACGGTTTAGTCTTCAAACATCACAATGGGTGCTCAAAGAAAACAACAAAAAAAAGAAATCACATAAAGCATCAAATCTGAACCCTCCCAACCAAGCAACAATGCCCAGGAAGGGGAAACCAACAGTGCTGCATATTTGTTCTTTTTGGGAACAAGGTGGGATATTAGACTATCCTCCTTGTCACCCAATAGAACTTAGGTATTGAAAGCTTACAAGAGGGGTGAGAGAGAGAGCACATGAAAGGAGGTAGAACAAACTAAACAAAACTATTTCATACACATTAATAAGACTTCGGTATTATGCCAAGAACCAGCAAACAGAGGTCAAAAGGAGCATTTAAACATAGCTTTCTACCCATCTATACTCATTACAACCAAGATCATACAAAGGAGGAATGAGAGGATGAGATCTTTTCACTGTTAGAGGGGAGATTACATGGGGAGGGAAGGAAAAGAAAATAGATAAAAGTAAAGAACAAGATATGGGGACTGCCGCAGCAGTCCCCTCACTTCCCTTCTTCTCTCTTCTCACCCTTCTTCTTCTCTTCTTTCTTTTTCTTCTCTTCTTCTACCAAGCTCCCAGCAGCCCCCCCCTTGCCTTTCCTACGTAGCCAGCAACCTTCAGGAAGAGGAGGAGGCTCCTTTGCTTCTTCTGTCCAGCCAGCCACAATGGAGGAGGAAGGGAAGCAGCCTAGCCTCTCTTCTCACACCAGCCTGGAGAAGACCCTTGCTGCCCTCTCTCTCTTCTGCCCAACCAGCAGAGAATAGGATGAAGAAGCTCCTCTTGCTTCCCCTTTCTTTTGCTCTCTTGCTTGCAGCCAACACCCCGGGAGACTAGAAGACCTCTTCCCCTCCTTCTCGTTACCAACCAGATGGGGGTTCCCCAAAGAGATCTCTCCCTTTTTTAACTCTGCCCCTCAGCCCTTTTCTTGCAGCCAAAGGAATCCGTATCCTCCTTGCCCAGCCCCCCTTTTCTTTCCTTAAATGGCTAGCCAAACCCCCTGTCAACTGTGGTGGCCCAGCCCAAAGGGGAAACCTTTTTGGCCACTTTACCTCTGCCATCGTAGCAGATTTATGTTGGAAGGGAGGTGTTACATTTGCTTAAGGTGACCTCCCTCCATGGGGGGAGATGGGCCACTTAAGTGGGTCTTGTTTGGGCCTGTTAGGGGACTCTTTAGTGGGTTCTTTAGGGGGATAGCTGGGCCATTAAATGCAAGCCCACTGTGCTATTTTTTTTGGGGTGCCCACAAATGCCCCCACCCGCAGGTGGTGAGAGGAGGTGAGCGGCGCCTGCGGATGCAACTTGATGGACTTTTGACGTTGCAGCTGGATACAGACTAGCCTCATCAATGCGGACAATGCGTGTCTTGTCGTCATCTTGGTGATCCCATCATTTGAAGAGTTTGTTAGTTAGTAGGCTGGCAGTGCGAACCTTAGGTGGCTATTCTCTCATATCTTGCTTTCTATTCTTTGGCTGTTCATTTACTTTAATGCTCTGTTGGATAGAGCCCGGTGATGACACCCAAGCAGCTACTTCTTTTAGCTTGGAACCCGAACCTCGGGTGCCTCCCCTAGTTGGGATGGTTCTAGTGACGATGCCGGTGACCTCTGGTTTTTTCTTTTAGTTGACATTGTGGTCTCAGGATTGGCGGTCAACGAGAACCACTTTGACCACCTCTTGCTAAGTTGGTGAGCTCACTGAATCAACAGCCTATAAGTTGGTGAAGATTGCTAGGCTGGAAGCTTTTCGACTGTTGGAAGTGTTGAACTAGTGGCAATCTTGAGCTGGTGGGAGCACTGCACTGCTAGCCTTCTTGACTCGGTGGAAGCCCTAGACTGGTAGCTCCTTCGAATTACTGAGATTTCCTACCCCATGGGATGTCTTGAAGACATGAATTTTGAATCGGAAGCCCCTTGAATCCTAAATCAGTGGCCTCTTTCAATTGACGAGGCCATATAACTTGGTGATCTTCATGAGTCAGCAGGCTCAAAATGGTGGCCATGATTCGGCGTGTCCCACTCGAGTTAGCAGGGGCTCACGAGTTGATAAATAGACCTGACAGGGTAATGAAGACCACTGAATTGAAGGCCTGCCTAAGATCTTGTGGCCTTCATGAGTCGGCCGCCATTGTTTCAATTGAATTGCATCGGCCTATTGTATGAGCCAATGGGGCATGCTAGCTTGCTATATGATCTAATGGCTCTTTCTAGACCCAGTAAGCGATATTGTTGCTTCCTTTCTCTTGAACTGTCTTACTGACTGGTCACTTTGAATGCGCAACAATCTGAGCATACAGTAGCATTGAGGTCTCAGTAGGAGGAAGTAGACTGCTTCCATATCGTTGTCACCGATTGTGATAAGCAGAGTGCCGCTTTGGAGATCTTGTAGACCACATCAATGCTGCTTTACTCATAGGTAGATTAATGTGCTCTTGTCTTACTCTCTTGACTCTTGTTGTGTCTGGGTATCGACAGATTTCTTCCAGAAAACTGGTTCTATGGGTGTTGACCAATTTAGCCATTTGTCAACGCCTGCTCCATGAGGTGTTGACAGATTCAATTGAAGCGCACCATGTGTCGACACTTGCTTTTCTGATTGTCGCCCGGCTTTCTCAGAAATTTCCTTTGAGGGGCTTGGAAGTTGTCAGAAATGACCTCTTGTATAATGACATTTCACTTCATCGCATAAGAGATAGAACTCCTATTGGCATGAAGATAAGCTTTGACTGACAACAGCACAAAGGCGAGCTTCGGATGGTGCTGGCATGAAGAAGAGCCTCGGCTGGCATTGGCATAAAGGCGAGCTTTGGCTGGCACTGACATGAAGATGAGCTTGGCTGGCACTGACATGAAGATGAGCCTTGACTGTCGAGTACCACTTCTATCAGGATTTCCTTTCTAGAGACTTGAAGTCTACTTGTCTTTGATATCTATCTTTGGATTCCTTTTTTTATCTTCACATTATCGAATTGAGCGCCCTTTCGGGTTTTCACCCAACTCGACCCCCTCTTGCTTTTGCCTACGCGCCCTTTCGGGTTTTCACGTAGCGGGGTACCCAATTTTGCCCATGACGCCCTTTCGGGTTTTCGCCATGACCGGGTTCCAGCTCTTTTTACCCTTATCCAGGGGAAACCCAGACAAGTCCAGCGAGGCACCTCCATTTTAAGCCTCCTTTTTTTGATTTTTTTATACATATATATATATATTATAAAGAGAGGTTCATGCATGAGATATAACTCGATCACCAATCATACCATGATGTTGGTAGGTGGTGTGAGGTTATTTGTGTTGATTGTAAAATGGTAACCTGGAAAACCTATGTGCTAGCTCCAACAAGGGTTCTAAAGTTAACATCTACTGGTCAGCTAAGGCAAGAAGTCAAGGCTGAGCTTATTTGGAATTTTGAAAAGGCAAAGGCTATCTAAACTAGGGTCCTACTTGGCGAGAGCAAGTATATATAAGCTTGAGGCGTAGATGGCAAGAGATAGCTTGTCTAAGTTTTGAGGTTTCATTTTGACCAGAGAGTGTATAGCTGGATTCAGAGAATGTATAGCAAAAAGAGGATTTCTTGAAATAGCAGGGATGGAACTCCCCCTTCTTGCCATTTTGACATTTTGACTTCATTCATTTTCATTTTTTTATCACATTACTGACCCAAGCGCCCTTTCGGGTTTTCACCGGAGTCAGCCCCTTCTTACTTTTGCCTACGCGCCCTTTCGGGTTTTCACGTAGCAGGGTTCCCAATTTTGCCCACGACGCCTTTTCGGGTTTCCATCGTGACCGGGTTTTTCTTGTCCTTTTTACCCTTACTCGGCAGTGGAATCCGAGTAGGTCCGACGGGCATCTCTATTTTTAACCCTTTTGTTCATCATTTTTTTTATTTTAGTTTTTTAATGCAGAAATGTCGTAGGATAGGCACTGCGAGCATACATTCAATAGTGTACCCTCAGAGTTCTTGAACATGAAAGAATGGAGGGTGTATGTCTTCGAGGCAATGTCGAATTTAGCTTCATGAGTTGTTGGATCCTTCTGACGTTGAAGCATAATGACGCCATCTCGAACCATCGACCATTGTGAAGGTAGCTCCACCATATTGACTTGGGGGATCTTTGGGCATGGAATGGCAAAGCTCAATGTTAAATCCCCCGGACCGCCGAAAAAAAGGATGAGATAATGTACGATTCCTGCAAAATGATCTAGTTATATAAACATTAGACCTGGCAACCCAATTTTAACTCTTAAATCCTCGGAGATCTCACGTGGCAATTGTCCCACGGGCTGAGAACAAACTACAATGCTTTTCTTGTAGTTGCAGCTCCTCGGAGATGGGTGTTTATACCCTTGGAGACCTCAGATGCGGGACTAATCCCACGAACTAAGGCTGGACTACGGTATTTATCCCGTAGTTGCAGCTCCTTGGGGATGGATTCTTATATCCTTGGAGACCTCAGACGCGGAAATAATCCCACGAACTAAGGCTGGACTACAGTATTCATCCCGTAGTTGCAGCTCCTTAAGGGTGGATTTTTATATCCTTGGAGACCTCAGACGCGGAAATAATACCACGAACTGAGGCTGGACTACGGTATTTATCCCGTAGTTGCAGCTCCTTGGAGACATGTTTCTTTTATATCTTTGGAGACCCCAAATGCGGCAGCATTTCACGATCTGAGGCTGGACTGCGGTATTTATCCCACAGTTGCAGCTCCTGGTAGATTGATTAAGAATTCGAATATGGGAGCCAACACGTGGGCAGAGAGACTCGACTTCTTAAATCAAATGTTCTATTTTCTTTTGGTGCATTTGCTTTTTGTTTGTTCATCTTCATGATTAATTTTCTCTTTTCTTTTTTTTCTTTTGCTTTCTTCTATTTTTTCTATTTTTTTCTTTTCTTCTTCTTTTTTTTATTTTCTTTTGTCCCTTTTTTTTGACGAAATTTCATTCCATCCTCTCTTTTAATCATTTCATTTTTTTATTGATCATTTATTATTTTCTATTTTTTTTTATTTTTCTTATTTTCTTTTTTTTAATGTATGTCTTTTAGAGACCTCAAATGTGGTAAACATTCCACAAAAGGAGGCTGGATTACGGTACTTATTCCGCAGTGTCTATTTGTAGGAGGTCAATTTTGATTTATATCTTTGGAGACCCCAGATGTGGGAAATATTCTACAACTGAGAATGGACTGCGATATTTGTCTCGCAGTTGCTGCTCCTTTGAGATTAATTTGTCTTTTATCCCTGGAGACCCCAGATGTGGAAAATGTTCCACAAACTGAGAATGGACTACGGAACTCATCCCGCAGTTGCAGCTCCTTTGAGATTAATTTCATTTTGAATCCCTAGAGACCCAGATGTGGGAAAGTGTTCCACAAACTGAGAATGAACTACGGAGCTTATCCCGCAGTTGCAGCTCCTTTGAGATTAATTTAATTTTGAATCTCTGAGTCCCCAGATGTGGAAAATGCTCCACAACTGAGAATGGACCACGGAACTTATCCCGTAGTTGCAGCTCCTTTGAGATTAATTGTCTTTTAAAGTTCTTTTGCTTTAAATATCTTTTTAGTCAATTTTGAAAACATTGGGCACAGAGATCCGATTTTAAAATCATGAGGGCGTGGAAGCCCGATTTTGAAATTTATGAGGGCGTAGAGGCCTCGATCTTTTTATTAAACATGCGGGCGCTAAGGTCCCAGTTTAAAAATATGAGGGCGAAAAAGCCCGCTTTTGAAATTTTGAGGACGCGAAGGTCCAATTTTAAAACATGAAGGCGTGGAAGCCTGATTTTGAAATATGTGGACACAGAGGCCCATTTTGAAAACATGGGGCGAAGAAGCCCGATTTGAAATTTGTGAGGGCGTAAAGGCCTCGATCTTTTATTAAACATGTGGGCGCTAAGGTCCCATTTGAAAAACATGAATTTAATTTTTGAAACATGAATTTTCAAATATGATTGACGCATCGTTATTTCAAAAAAACGTCGATTTTGTAATTTTACTGGCAAATTGTCACTTTTGAAATATGACTTTTGAAACATGATTGGCAAACTGCCATTTTTGAAATATGTCTTTTGAAACATGATTGGCAAATTGCCAGTTTTGAAATATGTCTTTTGAAATATGATTGACAAATTGTCAGTTTTGAAATATGTCTTTTGAAATATGATTGGCAAATTGCCACTTTTGAAATATGAGTTCTTTTGAAATCATGAGTGGTAAGCTTGCCAATTTTAAAATATAACTTTTGAAAAGATGGTTGGCGAGTCGCCGCTTTTGAAAATATGAGTTCTTTTGAAATCATGAATGGCAAGCTTGCCAATTTTAGAATATGAATCTTTTAAAAACATGATTGGCGAGTCGCCACTTTTGAAATATGAGTTCTTTTGAAATATGAATGGCAAGCTTGCCAATTTGAAAACATGATTTTTGAAAATATGATTGGCGAGTCGCCGCTTTTGAAATATGAGTTCTTTTGAAATTATGAGTGGCAAGTTTGCCAATTTCAAAAATATGACTTTTGAAAACATGGTTGGCGAGACGCCACTTTTAAAAATATGAGTTCTTTTGAAATCATGAATGGCAAGCTTGCCAATTTTAAAATATGAATCTTTTAAAAATATGATTGGCGAGTCGCCACTTTTGAAATATGAGTTCTTTTGAAATATGAATGGCAAGCTTGCCAATTTGAAAACATGATTTTTGAAAATATGATTGGCGAGTCGCCGCTTTTGAAATATTAGTTCTTTTGAAATTATGAGTGGCAAGTTTGCCAATTTCAAAATATGACTTTTGAAAACATGGTTGGCGAGACGCCATTTTTAAAAAATATGAGTTCTTTTGAAATCATGAGTGGCAAGCTTGCCGATTTTAAAATATGAATCTTTTAAAAATATGATTGACAATTTGCCAGTTTTTTTTTAATGCAAATGATGCCTGAATAAGGATAAATCCTTCGGCGGCTTTTATTAGGGATCCGGAAAAAGAATATGCATTCAAAATCCGGCAAGAAAACCCAAGTATGAATATAGATATAAGCGGTGAAAGCCCGGTGCGATATGATTATGCGGGCTCATACCATCGCCCTGCAGAAAATATACAATTCTGTTGAGGTATTATTTGTCTCAGAACCATAGCTAGCGGTATGGTTGGCCTATTTATTTTTTGCTGCTCGTCATCGACGATAATACCTCAGGTGGCCCTGAGAGAGCCAATCGAGACCGCCTCAATGATCAGGTCTCATGCTGGGTAGTCGATGTGACTACCTCAACAGGCTGCTTTCTTTCTCTTTTTTTTGCTTTTTTTGTCATCATTCCTTTTTTCTTTTTTTTTTCTTTTTTATTTTTTTTCTTTTTTGAATGAGTATTTACATGAATGGACATTACACATTTGATCTGCATCTGCCCCCAGAATCACTCAATCTTGACAAGGTGGTTCTTATTTATTTGCTGGCTCAAGATCTTGAAGTTCCCCCGGAGGGCATGAGCTTTATCTGTGCGTCGAGCATCTTGGGCTGTTTATGCTATTCTGACTTGGATATTACAGGTTGCATTTGCCCCCTGTGCTGGCTGGCGCATGCTGTCGTATGCTTTTCCTTTTCTATTGCAATGGAGCCCCATGAGGGCGTGGCGGGTCCACCTTGTACTCGCCCACTTGCAATTCTTCTTTTCTTATCAATGCTTCAATTTTGTCTTTGAGGACATAGCAATCCTCTGTAACATGCCCCGGCAGCTGATGATATAAGCAGAACCGGGGATCGTCTTTCTTCTTGATGTCCTCTGTCCTTCTAGGCTCAGGTGGGACGATTTTGTTATGTTGACGTGCCCATTCAAAGAGGGTCTGTGTCTTATCTCTTGGAAAGGAGTATGGCTTTTGCATCTTCTCTTGCAATGAACCCCTTTTATTTCGCTTCATTTGTTTGATAATAGGAGAGCCTTCTTCACTCTTTTGTCTTGTAAGGTCTTTGAGGTTCACAGTATGAACATCTGTAGGTATTGGCCTTTTCCCAAGCAATCTATCTTCCTGACTTGACGCATAGACAGGAGGATAGGTGGACAAAAATTGTTCAATTTCGGCCACAACTTTGTTTAGCCGGTCAAAGGACTTGATCTCAATGCCGACCATCTTTTCTAGAATATGCCTGCTCAGGTTTGCTTGCAAATTTGAGCGGCATCCTCTGGATGTAATGGTCGTCTGCATCTCATGCTGAGATCCCTCCACTTTTGATGTAATCCATAGCTGACTCATTGTCTTGTTGCCTAGTCGCATATAACTCGACCAGTGTGATTTCTCTTTCAGCAACATAAAATCTTTCTATGAACTTCCTTTGCATATCTGGCCAGTCTATAATAGACCCGACTGGTAAATTTGAATACCATTCGAAAGCCAGTCCAGTCAGGGAGGACCCGAAGAATTTGAGCAAATATGACTCATCCACGGCCAAATCTCCCATATATTGACATAATGTGCAACATGTTCTTTTGGCGATCCTTGCCCATTGAACTTTTCAAACTTGGGTGGCTTGCTTATGCCAGGAGGTAATCTCTTTGCAGCATGGCACACAAGATATGGTACCTGGTACACCTGAAATAGGGCTTGATCAGACTTGTCCATTCCAGATAGTTTTGTTTCTATGATCTGTTCCAACATTTGTCTATTCATAATCGGCGCCCGGACCATGTCTGGATGAGGAGAAGCTGACTGCATCTGAGCCATGGTGGCGGGCCCTTGACGTGCTGCTTGGCAGGCTATGGGTTGCTCTGGAGCTGTTGGGCTTGAGGTGCCCCCAGTAAGGCCTAATACCGACTGGGGCATTGTTGGTTGCAATAAAGTGCCGGGGAAGTTGGTGTCAACTTGCGATGTTTCCATCATGCCCCCTGCTTCTCTTGGTGCCAAAGCATTGGCATCTCTTTCTTCAATTTGCTTCTTCAGCATTTCAATTTCATGTTGATATCTTTGTATCAATGCTGCCACAGTAGGATCATATGTATGAGTGCTAGGGACATCAGATATCACTTCAATTGGAGCTCCTCCCAGAGGGGTAGGTGGCAGATTACTGATATTATCAGCCGCTATTATATCTGTAGCCTCTTCTTGGGCCACTGAGATTATTGGGGCTTTGCCCTTAGCTTCTTCCCTCTTGACAGGAGGATTCGCCCTTCATTGAGCCTTGTCAATTCATCTTGTTCGGGGGCGTATCCCCATGTTGACTGACCACACCAGTCATACAACATGTGTATGTCTGCAGAGCTCTGTCTGTTCTTTTGGCTTCTTTGCATTCTATCTTGTCCCTGGGTGTCTGCATCCTTTCAGACCCATCCTCTGGCATCTTCTGAGGTAGCTGCTGATATAGAGAGCTACTATAGCTTGCGAGCCTGTCGGGCTTGGGCTCATGTGGACGTGGCGGGTCCACCTTATACTCTCCCATTTGCAGCTCCTTTGTTGATCAATGCTTGGGCCACATCTTTGAACACATAGCAATCTTCTATGGCATGACCCACCACTTGATGATAAGGGCAAAAGAGCGGATCACCCTTCTTCTTGGAGTCCTCTGGCCTTTTAGAACTTGGCAAGACAAGCTTGTTGTGTTTGCGGGCCAGCTCAAAGAGGACCCTTGTTTTGTCCTTGGGAAGGAATAAGGCTTTTGCAGTTTCTCTTGCAGCAGAATTTGCTTTCTTGGCTTTGACAACTTGGCAGGTGGGGAGCTGGCCACCCCTTTAGCAGTTGCTAAACCCTTGGGCTGTCTGTTCTCCTGGATTGCCTCATCGGCAGAAGAATACTTGGCGAGGAATGCCTCGATATCAGATGCAACATTGCTCAGTCGGCTGAAGGTTTTGATATCAATTCCGACCGTTCTTTCAAAGATTTCCTCCCGAAATTGTGCGCGACAACATCTTGTCACATTCACATGGTGGTGTTTGTAACTTCTAGTAAGTTCCTCCACCTTTGAATATATTATGAGCTGATTCATCATGCTCTGGGGCAATGGCAAAGAACTTTTCTATTGGGACTTCCTCGCCAACTGCATAGGGGTCTGTTTTAGACATCGACCACTTATCTAGTTGGTCTATCTTAGATATGGTGGGGGAATCCGAGCATGTGTACCCAATTGATGAGAACCCAAGAGGCTTTGGCCAGCATGGTGCATCAAGAGTCAAGCTCCTATCGCATCGACGCAATGCATATCATGACATGGAGAGTATGGAGTCTGATGAGCATTAGGTAAGGTAGCAGAGTTGTTGCCCTTTTCTGCCAGCTCCATCAAGCCACATATTAGTGTTGGATCTGCAAGATCTAGATGGAGATGGGCCGGCTTACTGCTTAGAGTGTTGATGATAGCCACCGGTGGCACGGGGGCGGCTCTTGGTTTTCAAGTTGCTGCTCATGAGCATGAGCAGACAATGACTGCTGCTGCACGGGATAGCCTTGCAGCAATTGATATGGCTGCTGCTGCTGTTGGAAGAATTGTGGCTGCAGAAGTTGGTATTGAGTCTGTGGATGCGGCTGCCGAGCCACAGGTAAAGACGCCTGTTGTGATTGTTCATTTACTAGCCGTACGACAGTGCGCTGAGCCGAGGCCTCGACTGACCCTAGGGTCCTTTGAGGAGTCTCCCCCGAGCCCTCAGCTTCTCGGGATGCATGTCCCTCAGTCTCTTTACCTTTAATCTGCCTTTTGAGTTCTTCAATTTCGGCCTGGTATTGTTGCAGCAGCTCCAGGATAGCTGGATCTAGGGGTACAACAAGAGGAATCTCTTGCGCTATGCCCCCAGAAGTCATTTCTGATGGTGGTGGCGGGGGAATTTCACTATTGCCCCCACTGCCTTGGGTGGTAATCACATTGGCAGTAATTGTCGTCATTTGGGTTAGGGAGGTGCCAACTCCTCCGTATGCTACTGTTAGAGCTGCCGCAGCTGCTCTTCTTCTTGTAACGGCACTGGGCCTCTCAGCCAATTCCGCTAGCTCTTCATCATCGGTCGGCAAGGCTCCGTAACGGCTTCCTATGCCAGCCATGTGACATGCAAAGATTTTAATGTTCTCATTTCGGTCTCTTTTGACCCTCGGAAGGAAAGGTCAAGCTTTTAAAGACTGACACCCAGGGTTTGACTTTCCCAGGCTGCTCATGATCGTGTTCACAAGGAACATCAATCTCATCAGTACTGCTCTCAGCTTCCACCTGAGGAGCTCCTTTATCTCTTTGCATTCTCGCTTGTTGCAGCGGGGCATTTGTGAGATGAGGAATGCGGTCGTACATGACCTGTGTTGCCCCCTGCCGATCATATGTGGCTGAGAGCGCCGGCATGGGAGACCTTTCCCGAATAGGGGGAATATAGGCAGACTTTCGAAGCTCTGCCTTCTTGTTATGGAAGCGGGCATAAGCACAAGCCCCTCCCTGTCGAACTTTGGCCCTGAAGCCACGAGGTGGTCTCCGATAGCTGGGGACTTCCACAACAGTTGTTTCTTTTGGCATCTCATCTCTTAGTATAGCCTCTTCCATCTTGTTCTTTTGTATCTTCTTAGGCCTCCAAACTTGTTTGAATTTGACTGGCCTAGGGGGCAACTTGCCCTTGAAGGTGTTGTACATCTTCTTCTTGCCTGCTAAGGCTTGAAAGGGGTTCTTTACGGGTACTGTGGTGGTAACCCGTTCTGGTATAGCCTCAATTCTTTTGGCTTGCAAATAAATTCTCATGTCACCGATCCGTACACTCTTCCCTGAATCGGAGACTCGCGCACGGCGAGTGACAATGTTCTCATGCTCTTTTGCCTGTTGAAAATGTTTGTTGGTTCTTTTTCTCTGGCTCTTGTTTTGGTTGCCATGCCCCACGTGATGGACGTGGCAACTCAGCTTCTCAATGATCTTTTTGGCTTCAGCTCCATGTGCAGCTTCACCTCTAGCTTCTGCTTTTGTTTCAGCTCCTGGGTGCAGGATATCAACGAACACAACCCCCAAGAAATTGGGGAACTCCACAACTGGAGGAAAGCTCCCAAAACGAGTCGGCACGGCGAGATAGCCGTACCGTGCATGATCTTGAACGACCAGGGGTCCGAAGCGTACTCCTGTCATTGGTCTGTTAGTACCTGCCAGTTAAGAAAGATGACAGTAAGTATTGAGTAGTAAGGCCACAAGGCTTTCTATTCTGGCGAAGAGATGAAGGGAAGTTTGGTCCCACCGGGCGTGCCACGCTGTGGAAATGGAAAATTTAAAAATCTATTTTAAAAATCTGTTTTATCATGTTGTCTCATGTTCTCATGGATGAATGCATATTGCTAATCCAAATCCCATCGAGTGCTACGCGAGCAATGGCGACGTGAGATGAATCGGCAATTTGCACAACGCGGGCGTGCCAGTCACCGAAGTGACAACAAAGTGTTCTGCCTCCGAGAGTCGGAGGGCTTTAAGTCTATTGTACGCACCGTTTGACTTCGTCAAACGAAAGTGAGTGTCGGGTCCTGGACCAAGATCCCGTCGTTGCCTGAACGCAACGACGTTAATTACATCTCTTTTAGAAAGAGAAAACCCTGATTAATCGCCAGAATAGAAGGTCTTATGGCCTAAGTCGGGACATCCGATAAAAGGCGCAAAATAAAACTACAAGATTGCAGTCAAATTTGCAAGAGTTTTTGAATGTGTGTGTGTGCTATTCGTCTTTTAAGGTCAATTTGCATGCTTGTTCATTTATTTGTTTCTTATTTATTACACAATTTTTTTTTATTTGAGTAATGCAAGAAATTTGACATGTTTTGATTGTCATTGTTCTTTTCATGGTTCGATCTCATTTGACTCTTATATGCCCAAACATCGTCATGCACATCCATTTGATTCGGCAAGCAAAACGATTCGGCAGCTAAAACCATTCAGCAAAGGTGAATCAGGAGGGGCGAATCGGCAACCAGGCCATTCAGCAAAGGTGAATCAGCAGGAGCGAATCGGCAGCCAGGCCATTCAGCGGGGGTGAATCAGTAGGACTGAATCGGCAGCTAGGCCATTCAGCAAAGGTGAATCAGCGGGACTGAATCGGCAGCCAGGCCATTCAGCAAAGGTGAATCAGCAGGACTGAATCGGCAGCTAGGCCATTCAGCAAAGGGTGAATCAGCAGGGGCGAATCGGCAGCCAGGCCATTCAGCAAAGACGAATCAGCAGGAGCGAATCGGCAGCCAGGCCATTCAGCAGGGGGCGGATCGGCAGCACTGTTCACAGACCAAAATGATTCGGCAGCCCTTGCAACGCGCAAAACGCGTGGGAAACGGAGGATCCGAAGACCCGGTCAGGAGGGAAATGGCATCCAGACCATGAAAGGGTTCTGTTCAATTCCAGACGGGGCGTGGGAATCAAGTTGTCCGGCCCTTTTGTCCAAAATACCAAATCGCAGTGATTCTGCGGCCCTATTTGTGCACGGTTCTTGAAATCCGGGAGGAACCAGAACTGACAGACGGGATGGCAGCACCCACAATATGTATGGACACCATCTATGAGCTCGGATCGGGCATGGGTACTGGATGCCGAACCCTTCACGTTCAAAATCACCCGGAAAAGTGATTCGGCAGCACTTCGGAGGCACGGTTCTCAAAATCCGGAGATGATCTGAGCGTCCAGCCGGGCTGACGGGCTATTCAACATATGGAGAATCTATCCATGGGCCTGAACTGGGCATGGGTACTGGATACCGAACCCTTCATGTTCAAAACCACCCGGAAAAGGGATCGGCAGCACTTCGGAAGCACGGTTCTCAAAATTCGGAGATGATCTGAGCATCCAGCCGGGCTGACGGGTATTCAACATATGGGGAATACATCCATGGGCTGAACCGGGCATGGGTCCTGGATACCGAACCCTTCATGTTCAGAACCACCCGGAAAAGTGATTCGGCAGCACTTCGGAGGCACGGTTCTCAAAATCCGGAGATGATCTGAGCGTCCAGCCGGGCTGACGGGCTATTCAACATATGGAGACTCCATCCATGGGCCTGAACCGGGCATGGGTATCAGATACCGAACCCTTCATGTTCAAAGCCACCCGGAAAAGTGATTCGGCAGCACTTCAGAGGCACGGTTCTCCAAATCAGGAGATAATCTGAGCGTCCGGTCGGGCTGACGGGCTATTCAACATATGGAGAATACATCCATGGGCCTGAACCGGGTTATGGGTACTGGATACCGAACCCTTCATGTTCAAAATCACCCGGAAAAGTGATTCGGCAGCACTTCGGAGGCACGGTTCTCAAAATCTGGAGATGATCCGAGCGTCCAGCCGGGCTGACGGGCTATTCAACATATGGAGAATCCATCCATGGGCCTGAACCGGGCATGGGTACTGGGTACCGAACCCTTCATGTTCAAAGTCACCCGGAAAAGTGATTCGGCAAGACTGGGACAGTGAACAGGGGCAGTGAAAGGGGGATTTAAACAGAGGTTTGACTGCCTTCTAAACCAGTGTATGAGGTGTAAATATCAATCTTATTTGACCTCCCACGGTTTAGTCTTCAAACATCACAATGGGTGCTCAAAGAAAACAACAAAAAAAAGAAATCACATAAAGCATCAAATCTGAACCCTCCCAACCAAGCAACAATGCCCAGGAAGGGGGAAACCAACAGTGCTGCATATTTGTTCTTTTTGGGAACAAGGGGGATATTAGACTATCCTCCTTGTCACCCAATAGAACTTAGGTATTGAAAGCTTACAAGAGGGGTGAGAGAGAGAGCACATGAAAGGAGGTAGAACAAACTAAACAAAACATATTTCATACACATTAATAAGACTTCGGTATTATGCCAAGAACCAGCAAACAGAGGTCAAAAGGAGCATTTAAACATAGCTTTCTACCCATCTATACTCATTACAACCAAGATCATACAAAGGAGGAATGAGAGGATGAGATCTTTTCACTGTTAGAGGGAGATTACATGGGGAGGGAAGGAAAAGAAAATAGATAAAAGTAAAGAACAAGATATGGGGACTGCCGCAGCAGTCCCCTCACTTCCCCTTCTTCTCTCTTCTCACCCTTCTTCTCTTTCTTTCTTTTTCTTCTCTTCTTCTACCAAGCTCCCAGCAGCCCCCCCCTTGCCTTTCCGTAGCCAGCAACCTTCAGGAAGAGGAGGAGGCTCCTTTGCTTCTTCTGTCCAGCCAGCCACAATGGAGGAGGAAGGGAAGCAACCTAGCCTCTCTTCTCACACCAGCCTGGAGAAGACCCTTGCCCTCTCTCTCTTCTGCCCCAACCAGCAGAGAATAGGATGAAGAAGCTCCTCTTTGCTTCCCCTTTCTTTTGCTCTCTTGCTTGCAGCCAACACCCCGGGAGACTAGAAGACCTCTTCCCTCCTTCTCGTTACCAACCAGATGGGGGTTCCCCAAAGAGATCTCTCCCTTTTTTAACTCTGCCCCTCAGCCCTTTTCTTGCAGCCAAAGGAACCCGTATCCTCCTTGCCCAGCCCCCCTTTTCTTTCCTTAAATGGCTAGCCAAACCCCCTGTCAACTGTGGTGGCCCAGCCCAAAGGGGAAACCTTTTTTGGCCACTTTACCTCTGCCATCGTAGCAGATTTATGTTGGAAAGGGAGGGTGTACATTGCTTAAGGTGACCTCCCTCCATGGGGGGAGATGGGCCACTTAAGTGGGTCTGTTTGGGCCTGTTTAGGGGACTCTTTAGTGGTTCTTTTAGGGGGATAGCTGGGCCATTAAATGCAAGCCCACTGTGCTATTTTTTTTGGGGTGCCCACAAATGCCCCCCACCCGCAGGTGGTGCGAGAGGAGGTGAGCGGCGCCTGCGGGTGCAACTTGATGGACTTTTGACGTTGCAGCTGGATACAGACTAGCCTCATCAATGCGGACAATGCGTGTCTTGTCGTCATCTTGGTGATCCCATCATTTGAAGAGTTTGTTAGTTAGTAGGCTGGCAGTGCGAACCTTAGGTGGCTATTCTCTCATATCTTGCTTTCTATTCCTTTGGCTGTTCATTTACTTTAATGCTCTGTTGGATAGAGCCCGGTGATGACACCCAAGCAGCTACTTCTTTTAGCTTGGAACCCGAACCTCGGGTGCCTCCCCTAGTTGGGATGGTTCTAGTGACGGTGCCGGTGACCTCTGGTTTTTTCTTTTAGTTGACATTGTGGTCTCAGGATTGGCGGTCAACGAGAACCACTTTGACCACCTCTTGCTAAGTTGGTGAGCTCACTGAATCAACAGCCTATAAGTTGGTGAAGATTGCTAGGCTGGAAGCTTTTCGACTGTTGGAAGTGTTGAACTAGTGGCAATCTTGAGCTGGTGGGAGCACTGCACTGCTAGCCTTCTTGACTCGGTGGAAGCCCTAGACTGGTAGCTCCTTCGAATTACTGAGATTTCCTACCCCATGGGATGTCTTGAAGACATGAATTTTGAATCGGAAGCCCCCTTGAATCCTAAATCAGTGGCCTCTTTCAATTGACTAGGCCATATAACTTGGTGATCTTCATGAGTCAGCAGGCTCAAAATGGTGGCCATGATTCGGCGTGTCCCACTCGATTTAGCAGCGGGGCTCACGAGTTGATAAATAGACCTGACAGGGTAATGAAGACCACTGAATTGAAGGCCTGCCTAAGATCTTGTGGCCTTCATGAGGGCCAGCCATTGTTTCAATTGAATTGCATCGGCCTATTGTATGAGCAATGGGGCATGCTAGCTTGCTATATGATCTAATGGCTCTTTCTAGACCCAGTAAGCGATATTGTTGCTTCCTTTCTCTTGAACTGTCTTACTGATTGGTCACTTTGAATGCGCAACAATCTGAGCATACAGTAGCATTGAGGTCTCAGTAGGAGGAAGTAGACTGCTTCCATATCGTTGTCACCGATTGTGATAAGCAGAGTGCCGCTTTGGAGATCTTGTAGACCACATCAATGCTGCTTTACTCATAGGTAGATTAATGTGCTCTTGTCTTCCTCTCTTGACTCTTGTTGTGTCTGGGTATCGACAGATTTCTTCCAGAAAACTGGTTCTATGGGTGTTGACCAATTTAGCCATTTGTCAACGCCTGCTCCATGAGGTGTGACAGATTCAATTGAAGTGCACCATGTGTCGACACTTGCTTTTCTGATTGTCGCCCGACTTTCTCAGAAATTTCCTTTGAGGGGCTTGGAAGTTGTCAGAAATGACCTCTTGTATAATGACATTTCACTTCATCGCATAAGAGATAGAACTCCTATTGGCATGAAGATAAGTTTTGACTGACAACAGCACAAAGGCGAGCTTCGGATGGTGCTGGCATGAAGAAGAGCCTCGGCTGGCATTGGCATAAAGGCGAGCTTTGGCTGGCACTGAATGCTTCTGGATGCTGTACTTTTACTTTATGTTGGTTTGATTTGAGACATTATTATGTAAACTTTTGTGTAAATATATGTGAGACTGTATAATTATATGCAAATTTATGTATGTTTAGTGGTTTTCTTTTATATTTCTACGGACATTTGTAATGGTATGATTCCTTGCAAGGCTTCGGCCTATTTACGTGAGGCAGAGTCAGGTCGAACTCGTTATTGGGTTAACGCGTTCGAACGACGAGGATCGCCATAGTTATGTATTCATATTTTTATACTTACATGGGTGACCAAAATTAAAATTAGTTGTTAGCTTCAGCTACAAATTCCTTCAGCAAAATCTTTTTGCTACCCAACCATTCTAGTTAGACTAGCTAATTGCCTATCAATTGATCATCAGACTAGTCTAGCGAGTGACCCAGCCATTTTAGTCAAATGGGTGGCTAATCTAGCATGCGGTCTACCCAACTATCTAGCTAGACCATCTAGCTGGTCTAGTGAACGACCGAACCATTCTAGCCAGACGGCTATCCAGTCTAGCATACGACCCAACCATTCTAGACTAACCAACTGTCTAGTTAGACTATCTGGCTAGTCTAGTGGGCGATCCAGCCGTTCTAACTAGACAACTAGACAATCTAGCACATGACCCAACCATTCTATCTAGACTGGTCAACTATCCAGCTAAACCATTTGACTAATCTAGTGGGCAACCCAGCCATTCTAGCCAAATGGCTAGCTAGTGTAGCATGCAACCTAGCCATTCTAGCTAGACTATCCAGTCGTCTAGCTAGAGTTTGGCTAGTCCATAATCATCAGCTCTCGAATATTGCATCTAAGAAGTCTTAGGCGATTTTTTATGATAGAACTAAAAAATTACATAATACCCCTAAAATATATCATATTCAAATATATATATTTGAATTCTACATATTATATCTTATATCTCTACATTTTCATATATTTCATCATGTATGTTCCTATCTTATGACACTCCATCTATCTAACCAAGCACAATTGAGTTAGGAGGATAAAAAACTATCTTTCCCTCTACAGTTCTCTAAAAAACTAGATTTTTTACAACTTCCCCCTTTTCTCTCTCTCTCTTTCCCCTGATTGTCCCAACCCCACTCAATCATTTCTCTCTTTCTCCTCTTAAAGAGGGATATCTTAGTATTTTCATCACTTATTTAACAGTTATGTTCACATATTAATAAAATATACTTTTCATTTTGACTGACAGCCGCGGAGATATAATTGATGGTGTAGAGGCTATTTTTAGTCTCTTAGGCCCATATGCCCATCAAGACCCAGCAAGGCAAAACGGCTATGGCCCTCGTGCCACGTGTCCTCGGATTCAGCCAACCGGCTGCCGGACACGCTTTAGTTGTAAATGCCCGACGGTCCCAACGGTAGTTTCCGAACACCGCACAGGTTTGCTCGAACAGGATTTGCCCTTACCGAGCAGACAAGATGGCTCCTGCTCGAGCCCGTAATTACCAAAGCACCCGAGCACCGGCACCGAACGGTCTCCGCGCCGAGCACCCTCCAGGTCTCCAAGGGTAGTCTCCGGACACCCCACATCCTATTCGGTTCAGACACTGTCTACCGAACAGATCCTACAGGAATCATGCCATAGACCCGTTGGCATAAGCAGCGCCTAGGTACCAGGCACCGAGCAGCGGACTCAGCTATCGAACAGCAGGTCTAGCCCACCGAGTAGGCTACCTGCTCGGTACTTTCCGCTCAGGAGGATCCAAGCAGTCTTTCGCTCCCTCGCGGCAGTTACTGCGGCAGCACCGCACGCGCCCCACGTTCAAGGGAGCAATAACTGCAGAGCCCCTCAACGGGCGCCTCAACGCATAACTCCCCGCCAAGAGCGCTAACCGGTGCGTCCTTTCCGGCATTATTAAGAGACGTTTCGTCCTCATCTCTCAAGACTCTCGCCTATAAACAGGCTCAGATAACCTCTATGCAGGGGGACGCAGTCTCATAGACTCACACTCGCCCTTGAGCGACACACACTACTGAACCTTCCTTCCTCAAGCTTTTCAAGTCCCCCGCTGACTTAGGCATCAGAGGGTTTTCCTCGGTTCTTCAACCGGGCCCCCCTGATCCAGTTCTGGTCTTGCAGGCTTCCGTCCGCACCGGCGTTCATCTTCCCCGTCTTCTCCAGTGGAGGCCCGTTCGGCTCTTGCCCGAACAGGAAAACACTACCACACATTTGGCGCCGTCTGTGGGAACGACAGCAGCCATGGCTCGCGGATGTTCCTCTCACCAGAACTACAGCAATAGGGCGACGAGGTCTCGACAGCCGCGCGCGGACTCGCACGTCAGAGTCCCCCCTGTCGACGCTGCTGTCACCCCCACCGGTGCACCCGGCGACAATCCTGCTGTTGCAGTACCTGCGACCGCCCTGGAGATAGCAGAGCTCCGGCAGCAGATGCAACATCTGGTAGGAATCTGTCAGGGCCTCCAGGCCCAGTTGGCCAGACAGCTGGCCCTGACGGTTCCCCCGCCACCGGAGCAACTAGCGGAGTCGTCTCACCGACAGTCTCGTGCCCCTCCAGCGCCGCAGAAGCAGCATGCAGAATCGCCCCCGTTCGCACGTCGAACATCAGTGAGGCAGGCCAACTCACCCCACCGTGCCGCGGCGGTTTCGGCCCCCACACGTTCCGATGCCGATTCCAACACCCACGCGCCCAAGCACGAGGGCTCAACTCCTGCCGACCAGGAACTGGTTAGACGCCTCCGTCGCATCGCTGACCTTGAGCGCCGCATGAACACGATGATCCAGAAGGCAGAAGGCAAACTCTTGGGGGACGACGACCTGGACTTCCGCTCCCCGTTCACCGCGGAGATCCTGGAAGCTTGGGTCTCCCCAAAACTGCCTCTACCTTCCATCGCGCCCTACGACGACACCACTGACCCAGCAGACCACGTCCATGGGTTCGAGTCACACATGGTGTTCCACGGAGCATCAGACGCGACCAAATGTCGGTCTTTCCCTACCACGATGAAGGAGGCTGCGCGGGCATGGTACGAAGCCCTCCCCGCAGGCTCCATCTCTTCCTTCCACCAGTTGAAAAAGTCCTTCCGGGACCACTTCCTGGTCGGAAGGTCTCAACCGCGCACCGCGGCTTCACTTCTGTTTGTTCGGCAGAAGAAAGATAAAGCACTCTGGGACTACGTCCAACGGTTCCGGATAGAAGCACTTCGCATCTCGAGCCTCGACGTCTCTTTAGCCACCAGTGCCCTCATCCGAGGCACTCGCGACGGCTTCCTTCAGAGGACGCTCGGGGTCCAGCAACCGCCTACCCTCGCCGAGCTCCTCTCCACTGCCCAACGCCACGCTGCGTGCGGCAAACCTAGCTGCCGGCCGAGCCAACCAGGCGAACTCGCCTCGAAATGGGAAGGATCTTATAAGGTCATTTGAGTTCTCGGAAGAGGTTTCTACAAGCTGCCTACCTTCGGCGGCAAAACCATACCGAGAACCTGACATGTAAAAGGCTCATTATTTATAAAAGCCTCTCTGCTCAGCGTCCTTCTCTCCTAGCTGTTCTATCGGTTGATGTAAAGGGCGAACGGTACAACCCTTGGTCACGAGCTCTTCAGCTCAGAAGACCAGCGTGGTACCCGTCCTATGACAGAGGTGTTTGGTTCAACCCCGGGTTAACGAGCTCTTCAGCTCGACCTGCGCGGAACCCACGAGCCTCTAGACATCGATGAATTTCGATTCGGACAGACACAACTAGAAAAGAGAGGAAAAAAGGACAACACTAGTTAAAGAAGTCGGGCGAACGGTACAACCCCTGGTCACAAGCTCTTCAGCTCAGAAGACCTGCGCGGTACCCGTCCTATGACAGAGGTGTTCGGTTCAACCCCGGGTTTACGAGCTCTTCAGCTCGACCTACGCGGAACTCACAAGCCTCTAGACACTAGCGGAACTCACCTTACCTGTTACCGGTTCGGCAGCCGCGCCCGCCAAAGCGACCTCCGACCTCGTTTACAAGCGCGTCTCAGGAGGACGTCGCCTCATCGCGATCGACCGGTTGCTCCGCCGCAGGCATGAAGACACCTCCCCTCTCAAGTGCTCACGATCACATCCGAGCAGACTTGAGAGGGTGGGGGGCAAGTGTAGAGGCTATTTTTAGCCTCCTAGGCCCATAGGCTCATCAAGACCCAGCAAGGCAAAACGGCTATGGCCCTCGCGCCATGTGTCCTCGGCTTTAGCCAACCGGCTGCCGGACACGCTTCAGCTGTAAATGCCCGACGGTCCCAGCGGTAGTTTCCGAACACCGCACAGGTTTGCTCGAACAGGATTTGCCCTTACCGAGCAGACCAGGCGGCTCCTACTCAAGCTCGCAATTACCAAAGCACCCGAGTACCGGGCACCGAACGGCCTCCGCGTCGAGCACCCTCCAGGTCTCCAAGGGTAGTCTCCGGACACCCCTCATCCTGTTCGGTTCAGACACTCTCTACCGAACAGATCCTGTAGGAATCATGCCATAGACCCGCTGGCATAAGCAGCGCCCAGGTACCAGGCACCGAGCAGCGGACTCAGCTACCGAACAGCAGGTCTAGCCCACCGAGCAGGCTACCTGCTCGGTACTTTCCACTCAGGAGGATCCAAGCAGTCTTTCGCCCCCTCGCGGCAGTTACTGCGGCAGCACCGCACGCGCCCCACGTTCAAGGGAGCAATAACTGCAGAGCCCCTCAACGGGCGCCTCAACGCATAACTCACCGCCAAGAGCGCTAACCGGCACGTCCTTTCCGGCATCATTAAGAGATGTTTCGTCCTCATCTCTCAAGACTCTCGCCTATAAACAGGCTCAGGTAACCTCTATGCAGGGGGACGCAGTCTCACAAACTCACACTCGCCCTTGAGCGACACACAGCACTGAACCTTCCTTCCTCAAGCCTTTCAAGTCTCCCGCTGACTTAGGCATCGGAGGGTTTTCCCCGGTTCTTCAACCTGGCCCCCTGATCCAGTTCTGGTCTTGCAGATTTCCGTCTGCACCGGCGTTCATCTTCCCCGTCTTCTCCAGTGGAGGCCCGTTCGGCTCCGGCCCGAACATGAAAACACTACCATAGATGGTATTTTCTTTTATTTCGGAAGTTTGGAGTATAATATGAGGATTTTAGGAAAATACAATAGATTGTAGAAGCACATACATAATTTTGCCTAAATTATTCATAAAACTCTCAAATATATATTCTCAGATAGATTAAATTCATCCTCTCACACAATCGGCCGGACAAACGAGATTTTAATCCATGACTTTGGGAAAAGATTGATGATCAAACCAATGAATGACCGAGAGACGAACCGTCGTCTACACCATATGGGCCTGCGACGACGCTACAAGGCCCAAAACATATAAAGTGACTCAACCTTATACGGAAATCCGAACGGCCCAAAACAGCCCAACCTGAAAACTCAATACATAAAATACATGTAGGGCGCTGACGAGAATATAACCATCGTCTTCCTTCGTAATCGGCGAGTTGGAGATTAATGAAGGGTTTTAAAATTTTGAAAAATTTTACGTCAGAAGATATCTACAAACAACATATTTTATTCGTTAGATTCTGTATATAAATGTCATGGTCTGTACGAGAGATCATGGCCAAAGTTGGTCGTATACTGGAACAAACTGAAGGGTAAAAAAGTTTCATATAAATATTAAGTATTAGGCCTCCTAAATGATTAGTCATTTTGAGGTGATTTCAACTCTCTAACATTAGTATCTGAGCCAGTTATCTCCAATAAATTTGATAAAATATGCATAAGAGAAACCCATTGCGGCCGATCCAAGAAATATTTAGATCGTCTATCTGCACACACAAAGGGCGCATCTCATTGTCAATATAATAACAAGAGTTACACCCACATATATATGTTGATAATTATAATTAGATATTTTTCCACGTGGAAAATATTTATCCTTGCATAAACGTCTCAAAAAGAGCGAGTAAGGGGATCCGAAGGGCACCTAAACATCCCAAAGTAAGAAGGGGGGGGGGGGGGAGGTGTCGAGAGTATATTTAGTATTTGAATAGATTGGAGATAGAATGAGAATATATTTAAAATTTTAAAAATATTTTTATTATTTTGAAGATATCTTCATTCGATTTCCGATTTATCTAAATATCAAATACGTCCTCACAAGAGACTAAAGCCAATGTTAATCCCATGCCGGCAACAAACTGAAGGGTAAAATTTTCATACGGGGAGTGTTGGATCTCCTAAATAATTAGTTATTTTTAAGATAATTTTAACCCCCAAATAATAAAAGTTGAAATCCTTTTAGACATGTTTGGAAATTTATAATTTTATTTTATTTCCTTACCTTTTGAGGTTCGGACATACGTGAAGATAAGAGGCCGGAAAACTCGTGTATGTCCGTGGTGGTAATTATCTAGCAGCCTGACATTTAATTATCCAATATTTAAGAACAATGATATCTTGCCAGAATAAGTAATTCGAAATGATTGGATCATATATTTCAACTTTTTCCAAAGTAACTTATTTTTCTCATCCAAATATATTAAATCCATATTAACCGAACCAAAGAACTAAGAATAAACGCAAACAGCTATTCACATTCTAAGCTTCATTTTTTTTCCAAAATAAAAAAAATATCGTTTTTTTAAAAGAAAAATTCGAATCAAATGTGATCTTCGAGGCGTTGGACATTTTCTTTATTTCTTAATTTAGAAAAAGAAAAAAAGAAAGAAAAATGCTTTGTTCTGGCCCCTTGGGTCTACCCGGCGCATGATAGCAGCAAGGATGGCGTATTCTGTTCTTTCCGAACCATCTCCGACCCGCTGAGCTCGTCGTCGTCCCGGAGACAGCGATCCACCGCCGCGGCTTTCCATGGCGGGCCTCCCCCGCTCCTCCAGCACCCCCATGAGGAACACACTACCCCCTCAGGAGCTCCTCGACGACCTCTGCAGGTCCTTCCCTCTTTCTTTCTCCCCCCACTCCTTTTCGAGTTCGCTCTGTTGGAGTTTTTCCTTGTTTTTCCCTCGCACCGCCCTGATTCCATCCGTATTCTTGTTAGAATTAGCCGAAGAACTGTGGAACGTTTTCTGTTCGGCTCGGTTCGACCTTTTACTTGCACAGAGCCGTGAATGTTCAACCTCCTCTTTTGCGAGAATGAGCATGAACTGCCTTATCACATCAAACGAGGGCTGGCTTCTGTGTAGTGCTTGCTTTCCTAGGGTAACTTGGGGTCATGCGTTAGAGTATCATAGTATATTCCATTTCCCGGACAACCGTTTACTGACGGGGCCTGTCGAGGAGCTTAAGCCATAGAGAAAATTGCTAATCTCCACATGTAATTATCACGTAAGTGCAAAGTAGGTAGTGTGGTGTTTGCACATATATGTTCAATCTCGTCGTCTTTGCAGGAGCGAGATGGTTTGTTAAGTTGCTAGGATGCAGGTACTTGGTGCTGCGAGGCCACGTAGGAAGAAACCACATTTAATGGTTATATGTCAGATCTAAAACAATTTTAGACTCAATTTTGAAATATTTTTCCTACTAACTGTTTGGCAGCGAAATCATCCTGGTAAATAAGCATAACTGATTCCGTAGAAACTTTTATCAGTGTCTTTTGTTAATGCTCCCAATTAGTTGCTGTTTCGAACACATGCTTCAATCTTTACTGTTGTGTAGGATGAGTATCCACCCCTGTATGCCGATTGGGTTCATAGTCCACTGCTCGCATGGCCTATTTGTTTGAAAATCTTTTGCAGTTTTAACATTCTGTTAATACTCAATTTCGTCTCTTGCAGCCGTTTTGTTTTGAATGTTCCAAAAGAAGATCTGGAGTCTTTCGAGAGGATTTTATTTCTTGTGGAACAAGCGCATTGGTTCTACGAGGACAACTCAGTGGAACAAAATTCATCATTGAAATCATTATCACTTAGAGAGTTTACAAGCTTGAGTATCCTGAATTCTGATATTCATTTCTTGTTTTACCTTTATCATTTAGGACCTTATCGCAAGCTTTTGGTACAAAATCATCAGTGAAGTGCACAAGGCCTTCAATGTTTTCCTATCCTCTAAAATGATATTCTAGCCTAATCTCTGGTTCACTGACCAACATCTAATGTATCCATATTGGAGTCTTATGATAGATTATGATTTTGACAGAAATCCAACAACTCCTTTATGTTCAGAGACCTTTCAGTCTTTTGCAAACAATTTTCAGACATCAGACTTGGATCATAATGTTGTCATGACAGGTCGAGGAAATGCAAAACAAAAAGTGTGGAAAGCATTACAGTATAGGAAACCTTGTGTGAACATGTTATTAGACTTCTTGCACTTTTGGATAAATTCCTACTGTTTTAAGCTCTGGGAGATCTAGATGTCCATTCATTATGTTTTGGAAGTTCTCCTGGTGTGGAATCTAAGAATCTTATTTCCTGTTGACCGTTCTTTTTATATGTCTGCACTATTATCTGCAAATTTTTTATGCCATCAATTAAAAACTAGAGAATATAAAATCAAATGCTCTTTGCTGGTTGTTGACATAATTATAGTTGTACATGATAGACATTTATTTATCTGTCTTGCTTTCCTTAATTTACTCCAGTGTTTAATAGTTGTGCTGCACTCAGACCATATATTGCTCATATAGATGATATATACAAAGATTTCACATCATACAAATATCGTGTACCTGTGACTGGATCAATCATCTTGGATGAATCTTATGAGAGGGTAATTTCCTTTTATAGATTTGGAAATAAGTATGATTGCATCATTATATTTTTGCTTCTTATCATGTTTTAGAATCTATTATGCTGTACATATTTTCTTTTATGACTTTAGACTACAATGCCCTCAGCAAAAAGAAGAAATGATATTCTTTCTACACTCTCTTGTAAGTTTCAAGTCTATGCCCTCTTCTCAAAAGTAGAATATTGTCTTTTATTCAATCAAATCCGTGTCTTATTATGATTGGCCTTTTTCATTTTTTGTGAAGGTAGGGTTGTGGTAGTTATTTCTAAAGATTTTTAAGGGTATCTAGGTAATTTTCCCTTCAAGCCAATGAAGTTGGAGAATCATGTTTGGGTAAAATCTTTTCCAGATAAGGGCGATAATAAATAAGAAGTTTGGAATGATAACATTTGGTCAATATCTTGAATTCTCAACCCCAAAAGGTTTGAATGATTCCCCTTCACAGTATTTTCTGCTTTGTTTCTGTGTACCATTGTCCTGATTGATCTGTTGGGCCATTTGAGATGCCTGCAGTTTAAAGTATAAACAAGGTTGTTTTGTCACTCCTTTATAATGTTATATTCATTGAATAATTATTGAATGCTTATAACCTGGATGTGCTATGTGCATTGGCTTTCTGAATATCAATAAGAAGTTTCTTTTTGATATTATTCTTTATCAATCTTGCCTGTAATTCCTGTAGTGTCTACTAGTGAAAGGCTGGAAACCTGGATCAAGTTGGAGCTTTCCTCGTGGGAAAAAGAACAAAGATGAGGAAGACCACACTTGTGCCATCCGAGAGGTAATGACTCTTATACTTGTTAACTTTGCATGGCTTAATTAGTGAATACATATTGTTGACGAGCTTTCTGAAGAAACTGGTGCCTACGATTGGATGAGAGGGATGTGGCTGCCAATAAGGCAACCATTTGTTTGTTACATGTGCATCTCTAATTGGATTCATTGAACTTACCACTTTGTTATCCCATTTCCCCCTTTTTGTAGAGGCAGAAGACTCCATACTCGACTGGCTTATTTTTCTTATGAATGATGTATATAGGTTCTGGAGGAAACAGGCTTTGATGTTTCCAAACTTTTGAAGATGGAAGATTATGTTGAAGTCGTGATTGGCAACAAGGGTTCGCCTCTACATAATTGCTGGTGTGAAGGAGGACACAGTATTTGCACCATTGACAAAAAAGGAGATCAGTGTATATTTATCTACTTCAATCTGATCAGTGTATATTTATCTATTTGCACCATTGAATTATTGATTGAAGCTAAGAAGCTATGCTATAGTGAGAATTTTTTTCCTTTCTTTTCTCCTTGAGAATAATCTTATTGTTGGATTATTCTGCCAATTCTGTGAATAATCTGCTTCCTGCTCTACTACATGTATTATGCAATACATGCAGGAAATTTCTTGGTTCCGCATTGATGATCTTCAGCCAGCAGGTGATGATATAACTTCACGTGGAGTCAATGGTTTGAAACTTTACATGGTTGCCCCATTCTTGATGTGAGCATTTGCTACATTTGGCTGATTTATGCTGCTGGATTCATAAATTTATTCGATGTTTTTCTGACCATTGCCAAAATGAGCTTCTTCATGTAGATCACTTAAAGCATGGGTTTCAGCTCATCAACCCTCTTCATCTCAGCGATCAGACATGCCTGCCAAAGGTGCATCCTCATTTCCCTCACATCATTTGATGCTATCATTCATCAGTGCACTAGTGCTTATTTGCATCTGTAGGCCCAATGGACTGGCAAACCAGGGGGGGGGGGGGTTGGTGAATTGTGTTTGTCCCCAAAATTACTTCCAATTGAATTCACACACAAGCCGCAGCACAATTAAGTAAACCACAACATAATTTCACAATCTATCAACAATAAGATTGATTTCAACCAAATTTAAGCAATTAAGTTCAAAACATTAGAAGGGTGACAGAAGATAAGGATCAAACACACCAAGGGACGGGCAAATTCAATTGGTTAGTCCCAACACATGTTGAAACCTACATCCACTTCCCGACCGTGGGTGAGGATCCTCTTACACTAGTTGGTCAAGTTGCCACATGCACATGCAGTGGGATGTCCAAACACCCCAAGTGATGCCTTAGCATCGACCCCACACACACTCTCACCGAAGTGAGACACACATTCGTGTTCATTACAAGATATGCATCGTTTCAAGCTCAGAAATACAAAACAGAACATAAGAAAGATGAACAGTGAAGGCTTAGGCAATGTTGCTGCTTCCCCCTGAAGAAATGGCTCTGAAACTCCAGAGTCATTTCCTGGCTTAGCAAATTTCCTGGCTTGTTTTGTTTGACTGGAGCTTCTGTTTGGTTTACCAGAGCAAAATCCCTGCACAATGAAAAATTTCTCTGGATGGTTTTAGTCAACCAGTGCGAAATTCCTTCAAAAATGAAAAATTTCTCTGGATGATTTTAGTTTACCAAGGACTCTAGTTGGTCGAGCAGAACTCTGTTTTGTCCTGGTTCTTGATCTTGTGAACTTTAAACTTCAAGCACCCAACATTTGTGATCCAAACTACTTCAAGGACATTCAAACTTTCAAGATACATAACGAAAACCTGTAAATTGAACTTGGAAATTGTTAGAACATAATATGAGGTTTTGTTCTCATCAATCAACGAGACAGACATCATCTAACAGAGCTGTGGTTAGAACGTGATCCTGGTGTAAATCGTGAATGGGTTGACCAAAATTGGACCGGAAATTGTAAAAGGATGGTTCTTAATCCCAGTTGGTCCTGAAAGTATAACATAAAATTTCCAGAAAATAAAAAGGATAAACATTTAACGACCTGTTAGACATCACTCTGCCTGTTCTTACTGATTTGCTTATCGATAAAGATTTGAAATTGAGCACTCAAAGAGCTACTATGAATAATGGATTGTAAAAGGGTGGTGATAACCTGTCGCGTGACAATGTATTGGAAGCTCTGCTGGAGAGTAACGGGCTGTGTCCTTCACGGTGGATTAATCGCTCAAACTTGAAATAATGGTTAAGACAACCTGAGCTACCATTTTGCGAAACTGACGGCTTTTAGAATATGTTAAACAGAGGATAATGTGCATGCTTCTCTTACCTTTCTGCCATTCCTGTTGAGAAAATGTGGGGTCTGCTCTACCTTGAAGGCTAACAAGTGATGGTTTTGGTTCTGTCTTCTCTCTTTGAAACAAGGTACCTGCGTATGGAAAGCAAAGAACAGTTCATCTGGAAGCACGACTAGTGCTGAAAATATATTGCACAGAGCGGGATCTGGAACTCCTACAGACACTAGACCTGGTAAAAGCTTCAGAAACTTCAGGTTTGACACGGCTCTCATCTTTCAGGCGATGGAGACGGCCTTTGCAGCCAATTGACACAACGCCCAGTCCGTACAATACCATTTCTCTATGGTAGAGCTGGTTTTCTGACGCTGTTAAATACATTTCTAATCCTCTCGGACAGAGATGTCTTGGAGTACAGACGGGTGTTGGATCTTGAGTAGAATTGAACTGAAAGGAATATAGGAACCATTATGCTCTCGCCGTATCTTTAATTATTCTTTATTTTCTAATCATTCTAACTTCCAGGGGGAAGTTTTCTTTCATCTTTCCGGAGGACCACCATCCATCACTCTGACTTAGTAGACAGAGAGTTTGTCATGGCCTGTCTGAGAGATCATGGCCAAGGTTAATCCTATACAGAATAAACTGAAAGATAAAGGCTTTATATGGGGAGTGTTGGGTCTTCTAAATGACTAGTCGTTTTGGGATGGTTTTAACTTCTTAACCTTGGTGTCTAAGCACGTTATCCCTGGTGGGTGGGGCTGCAAACGGGTCAGGTTTGGAACCAGAAACACAGATTCCGATTCCGATAACCAAAATATGGTTCCGATTCCGATAAAATTGGAATGGTTAATTTCGATTCTGATAACATTACCGGAACCGAAATTTCGATAAGCTAAGGTGTTTACCATAGTTTTACCTTTTGAGTTTATGATAATTTATCGAAATAATCGATACGGATTTTGATTCCGATTTTTTTTTTCAATTCTGATTCCGATAGCTTATCGGAATATTTGATACCGATTCCGATAAGCTATCGGTATCATTTTCCGATTCTGAAACCGATAAATTTTATCGGAATTGGGTTGGAATATCAGAATATCGGGTTTGTTTACACCCCTATTGGTGGGTAAAGGCTTCATACGGAGAGTGTTGGGCGTCCTAAATAGGTGGTCATTTTGGGATGGTTTCAGGTTACTAACATTGGCATCTGACCTCGTTATCCCTGTTTATGAGTAAACACGCATAAATGTCCGGGTGGAATGACATAAAACCCTCTCCCCCTTCAAAGGGCACTTTTAAGTGTAATATGATTATATAATAATTCATATGGTATCTCTCATATGGGAGTGATAAAATGATAATCTAATTGTTAGATGTTACATAGATTTGTCGTCTAATCATATTGTACTTAAGTATAATATAAAAATGTACTAAGTCTTTCTCTTTAGAGTAAGCACTGGGGGTGGTGCCTCGAAGGCGGCCAAGGTTAGTCCCCTATTGGGAATAAACTGAAGGGTAAAAGAGTTTGTACGGGGAGTGTTGGGCCTCAAGTTATCTTGGGATGGTTCAGCTTCCTAACAGATTTTAGGATCAAATGTTGTGTCGAGAGGAAAGATTGAGCTCACTTATGCGAATTATGGCTGCGTGTTCTTCAAAACCTGTGGAAAACGTCATTCTTGTGTTGTGATTTTGGAGCTCTCGAATCTAATCATCCAGTCTTGGGTGATTCTATGACGAAACCTTCCTTCACAAACAACTTTTCTTCTTGTCCAAAATTCAGATTGCTCATATAACAGAGGAGAAATATTGGTTGGCTCAACGCTAGAGCTTGAAAGCTATATTTGTCATTCTTAATCTATTCGTCAATTTTTTTTATTACAATCGAAAATCAAAATTTTCTTAAGGTTAAGATAAAACGCGACTGCTGGAGAAATTTGGTTTATGTAATTACCTCACAACAAGCATTAAAAATAACTTCCAAACTAAAAATAAACATTTAACAAGTTAACATCTTAATATTTAAATATATTTTTTAAAAATATTTTAACAAGTTAATACGTTGTCTTTAACATCTTATTAACTATGTTAACGTATCAAAGTATGAAACACTGGAATGTCAATGCTATACGCTACTCTATTAGTTTCTCTTAAAGCAAATGTCGTAACTCAATGATCCAAGTACTTCTGCTAATACTGGATGATGTGAAGAATTGTATAGAGTTCCAAAGGCCACCTTCTAGTATGACACGGAGGGAGAAAAATATCTTGAAACGATTCAATATCTCATCATCTTGATCAGAGATGGAGTTGTTTGTTCTCAAGCTCTATTGTAGGAAAGGAGATGAAAATTTTCAGAATTTTGGTACTCTTCAGGACTATCATGCTGTATAGTTTTTGACTTTGCCTCCTTATACTTTTGTCATCAAGTTCACAGACCCGTGCGAACTTGAGATTAGTCTTGTTTATCTCACTAACTGGTTGAGATAAATTACACCATGTATACATTTCTTCTGTTATTAATACAATCACACTTACCTATCAAAAAAAAAATGCTAAGATCTAAAAAGAAATTATTACACTATATACCAAAAATTTTTATGTCCGTCCGATCTCTGAGCCCGCAGAGAGACCCCAGCTCAGCTGAGCTCCCAACTTATTGGGTTTTTCTTTTCTTCAGCTTGATCGTGCAGCAAACGTCACAAGATCTAAAAGGAAATTATCACACCATATGCCAAAAATTTTATGTCCGTCGATCTCTCCATCTACAGATGAGACCGCAGCTGAGCTCCCAACTTGACCGACGCCGCACTTCTATACGTATATAACCATTGCGCGCCCACAACCCTAGCCTCAACTTCGAGCACCGCCGCCGCGCCGCCCAGCTCGAAGCTAGTTCCCTTCCCGTCCTCTCCCCGCCACCGCCATGCCGCCCAAGTTGGATCCCAGTCAGGTGGTGGACGTCTACGTCCGCGTCACCGGCGGAGAGGTCGGTGCCGCCAGCTCCCTCGCCCCCAAGATCGGCCCCCTCGGTCTCTCCCCTAAGAAGGTCGGTGAGGACATCGCCAAGGAGACCGCCAAGGACTGGAAGGGCCTCCGCGTCACCGTCAAGCTCACCGTCCAGAACCGGCAGGCCAAGGTCACCGTCGTCCCCTCCGCCGCCGCGCTCGTGATCAAGGCGCTCAAGGAGCCCGAGCGCGACCGGAAGAAGACGAAGAACATCAAGCACAACGGCAACATCTCCCTGGATGACGTGGTGGAGATCGCCCGGGTCATGCGGCCGAGGTCGATGGCCAAGGACCTCAGCGGCACTGTGAAGGAGATCCTCGGCACCTGTGTGTCCGTCGGGTGCACCGTCGACGGCAAGGACCCCAAGGACCTCCAGAACGAGATCTCCGACGGGGAGGTTGAGGTGCCTCTTGACTAAATGCGGACTGAAAAGTGCGAGGGCTTCTTATGAGATGGAACGCCTTTAGGTTTCGCTCGTGCCAGTGTTACCTGTTCTTATTTTTCAAGTTGGGCCTTTTGAGTTTATGAAGGACAACGATGAGGAGATTTTGTGAAATTTCTATTTAGAAATTGAGATTTTTTTCCCGCTAGTCTATGTATCTCTGCAGATCTGGAATCCGCGCGAGGCTGGTCAGTATTGCGATGCCGCGTGCAATTGTGATGTCTCAAAACTTCAGGTTAAATGTTCTTTACGCTTCAGTTTTGGTCATTGATTGCGAAATCCTTGAGCATTGTGAATAATCCTGCAGTATATTTCAGTTGTATTTTGGTTTTGATAGTTTTATTCTCTTTGCCCTCTGCATGGAAGTCTTGGAGTCTTGGACCATTTGATTGTGTGCCATCTATTTTGATAATGAGCAATCTATATGCCTTTTTGAGAACTGTGGTCGGCAAATTGGTAGACTTTTTTAGTTCGGAGTTAGCGGGAAGAGATTTGTGTATTTGATCGTACTGCATGATATGGATATGCTTTCAACTTTCTGTCGGTAGTACGTGTTGCAATGCACAACGATCCTTGAAGGGTCACTCTCACTGCGTGATTGTGTTGGTTCGTTTAATATTCCATACACTCCAGCGCCCCGCCGCTCTTTTACTTACTACCGATTTGTAATAATCATGTCCATTCCATGATTCCATCGATCGAACATGCCGCGTTCTGCTATCAGCCACTATGACTTATTTTTGTTTAGTGGACGTCCATAGTCTGGAATTTCTTATGTGGTTTTCTTATGATTGTTTATACATGTTATGTGTTGAATGCCCAGGCTGGATGTTGCCAGTCCCCTCGTCCTCCTTAGCTTTAGCTACTTTTGATGGGTTTCTGGTGATTATTCTTCTATTTTGGTACTGATTTCGTTCCGTAATGGTTTGTATATTCAGTCGAACACCTCATTTGAATCCATTACTGTGTAGTGTGTACCCTTGGTGTCGATTACTTTTGCTGATGCTCGCTGTGCATGTCACCCTCAAAACTTAGGCATCTCAAAACTTAGTGATCGAGAGAATGGAGGTTACATTGTATAAGGAATGGTTCATTTTGAAATTATCCGATGTGAGATATATTCCAACATGGCACATGCCGGTCTTATATAGGGCAAAAATCATGTGGATCTTAGTGGATGACATGGGACCCACAGTAAAAAGAATGAGTCATGTTCTGATACCATATACATGTCACCCTCAAAACCTAGACATTGAGGGGATGGATGCTCTGAGAAATACTTAATTACACTTTTCAAAAATGGGTTTGGAAGTGCACTTCTACCTTTCTCATTGGCCAATGCACTTGTGGTACATTTTACCCATCCAATGAGAGATCAAAAGTGCATTTCTCAGTGGCATTTGTAGTGTAACAAATATCTCTCTAAAGAGTGACCCATTTGAAATTATCCCATATGAGATATATTCCAACACTCATATTATCATTCAGGGTTAGGGACTGGCATAAACTAAATGAGCTTGCCTTTCCTTTTTATAGAAAAGCAATTTGCACTGTTTTCTCTCTGTATGCATGATTATAATGAGGCTCTTTGCATGATTCAGTTAAGAGTTTGCATACTTAAACTCTGCTTTCTCATTTGGGCTGGTATACAGTACAGTTATTTTATGCAGCTTGTTTGATTATCGTCTGCCTCAACTGGTGAATCGATGTCTAATTTCACCCATATTTTCCGTCGACCAGGATTGCTGGTCCCTGTCGTCCTTGTTTTCGCGAGGAGAATTTGATTCCTTCACTGGAAAGAGTTGTGTGCTGGGTCATTTTTACTAATGTTCCCTCCGAAACTGATTAAAACAAGGTGTTCTTGTGTTACCCATGTTGCTTTTCATGCAGATTTCTCAAAACTTTTTGTTAACTTTTAAAAAAATTGCTGTAGGTTACCTTTTCCCGTCAATTCTACTACCTATGAAAATATTGCACTCACTTTTTGTTTCTCGCTTACTTTTTTTAGTGTGTGGTGTTGAATTGGAAATGTCGTTTTGCCATGCCTCCTTGGAAACAGTTCTCGTGTTCGCATATACTGTAAATGTGAACCTGCTTATCCATTTCGCCTGTCCGTCCAGTTCAAACAATTTCTTTTGGGAAAAAAAAAGGGACGAATGGTTTCCAAATCTAATGTCATATTGTTAAAATCCTCTCGGAATTTGGGCAAACAGATGAAGTAATTCCTATGCCCTTGATTATTTGGCCTTGTGCATCTTTACAAACCTTCAAGAATGGGGTGAAGCTGATATTAAATCTTAGAAGGAATCATTAGGGAAGATAATGGTGTTATCGGCATGTTAAGAACTGTGGGTCAATCTAAGTCTACCTAGTTCACGTCATAAGCCCTCGTGACAGTATCCGATTTAACATTGGAACAAGCTGATTATTTTGACAGGTGCATAAAGTTAATCCGGAATAGACTTGGTTAGAGATGAGTTAACTCTATTTAACCAGGAGTAACTCAACCCATCTCTTCCCATCGAATCGGATTAAATCTATTTAATCTACCCTCTTTGCCCCAATTGTACCATTTTTGTGCTTGCTGATTATAAGCAAGAATGTGATAATAACATGTTTTTAATATTAAGTATTATGTGTAATATCATTAATCTTAAATATTAATGGTGTATCATATCATTAAATAATTGTTAATTATAGTGCGTTTAATAATATATTTTATACATTGGTTGTGCTATTATCATTGACTAACCGAACATGATAAAACTAAACGATTGTAACGTAAAATAAAGATGAGCTTAATTAAGATTAAAGTGTAATTTAGTCTCACATAATTTTAAAAGGTGAACTCTCATATTATTTTATACCATCATTGTAGTACATCTTTCTTTTAAAATATTTAAAATAAGAGTAGTGAATTGTATGGTAGAAGGCTATTTTGGGTATAACAAACCTTGATGAGAGAATTAACTTTACTTTTTTAGAGCCAAAATATTAAGAAAAGGTAGGTTAACCCACTTTGCTCCAAGGAATTAATCCTTCTCTTACCAAAATAAATGCCTAACTAACCCAGTATAAATTTAAATGAGTTAGAAACTTAGAATAACCCTAACTCTTTACCCAAGAGGCCCTTACATCTTTCGTCGGCAACGTTTGTACTTGGGATAAACAACAGTAGTATCTGCCTCGTGGTAAGAGGTAGAAATTAGCTTTAACTGGGTGTTTTCAGAAAGAAAAAACAGCTAATCTTGCAATGCCCAGTACAAATTTCATGGGGTTCTTACTTTCTCACACACAATAAACTTGCGGGGGGGGGGGGGGGGCGATCCCATACCCCGATCCGATCTGAAATTTCTTAGTAAGCTGTCCTGCATCTTATAAGGTGATATCCTGCAGTAGTTTGTGCTAAAGCTGCCTCCTTTTAGTCGGTAATCAGAGTGCTTTACGTCCAAGTATAATCTCTGTCGTCTGGTACTAACTTGTTCAGCATCTCGGTGTTTTACAGCAGCTGTTACTAAACTCTAAGCGCCTCTTTGGATAGAGTTAAATGTGAGTTAACTCTGAGTTAACTCAAGTTAACTAGAGTTAACTCAAAAAGTACTTGGTAGTGGGTTAGAGTTAACTTTTGTGAGTTGGGGTAAAAGTGTGTTAAAAGTGAGTTAACACACCTTTTTGTAACCCACCTCTAGAGGGGGGACAAAGTTAACTCAAGTGAGTTAACCACTTTTTCCTCTCACATCACAACATTAAATGCACATTAAATGCACCTTTTCCCATTCCAAGGTAGGTTAACTCACTTGTTCTTACCAAAGTGTGTTTACAAAAGTAGGTTAACTCACCATATGATCAAAGTTAACTCTATTATTACCAAAGTAAATAATGAGTTACACATGTGTAACTTGTACATGGGTTGGAGTTATCTTAACTCCAACCCATTACCAAAGAGGCGCTAATAAGTCGACAAGTAGAATCCAGCGGTGTCATCAAGTTCAGTGTTACTAAACTCGATCGATCTAATATATAAGTCGACAAAGTGACCTGCCACATTGGAGCTAGCGGGCGGGGATCGTTCATGTTTCACTCGATGCTGTTGAGCCACGCACGATTGAGATAAATTAATACACCAAGATGATCGATGTAGAGATTTGGATGGAGTTATGACATTAATAATAGGAATACAACATACGGGAAGACACATGATTAAGGAGCAGTACTAATTGTCAAAAAAAAAAAAAGGAGCAATACTACTGCATGCAGAGAGAAGGATATATAACGCAAGTAATGCATGGGATAGTGTTGAAGGTGAGGGCAATTAAAAATTTGTCGGACAATATGGCTTACATATTTATTACACCGAAGCAAGTATATATATGGTAGTTAATTTACTTGTATGTATTTCCTTGTAGAATTCTCCTCTTAATTTGTAGTGCGTGCTTGTAGTGGGTTGGTAACACAGGGCTTCATGATGATCTGTGCGTGCGTGTGCAGGTCATGTACTGTTCATCCTCTCATCCTTTCCGCGCATGCCATTGTTAATTGCTCTCATCAAAGACTTTTCGGATGGAGAAGATGATTCACCATGATTCAATTAATGGCAAGTGTCTATCTTATACATATATAACACAAGAATCGACTGTGCATGGTTATTCCGGTGGCCATTTCAGATGGACCGACGACCTTCTCTTATGCCATCACCATGTCATGGACTGGGCGGAGGAAAAGCCAAGGTGGGAGCGCTTGGGCGGCTGTGAGTGCTCGTTAATTTGGCTGTCAGCTGGTGGTGCTTGCTGCCGTCCCACGATGGAAAAGTTCGACAACTAGCTGCCCAGCGAAGGGAAAAGACGGAGAGGCACAACCACCCTGTCTCCTCCCCTACAATTACAAACAGTGTGATATATAGGTCGACCGGGATAGCTAGGCCCAACAAGTCTAATGGGTTGGGCCTTGTAAAGGCTCTCAAGAAGAAGTAGATGGAGGGGAAGCCGAAGGGAGTACTTTAATCTCATGTCAGCTATATATGTTTACTCTCCTCTCTCCTCATTATTTCTCCTCCAATTGTCTTCAAATTAAAGAAGATCAATAGATGTTAATAAGAGACAGAGAACACTTGAATCTAACTCTTTACTTTCTCTCTCCTCTTTCTAAATTCTTTTCTTTCTTCAGACCAAGTTAATTAAAATCGAATTAAACTAACCCGACCGTTCAGAGACTTGGAGCTCTAAGAATTTTTTTTCTCTCGAGATTAACTATCTTTTTACAGATCGGGTCGTCTTTATAACTCTGCTCCCAAGCTTCCAAATTCGAGCACCCTGAAGTGGTACCTCTCAGACCAGATCGGCCTCATCACAAGCGTTCAAGAAACTAGGGATTTACAAAGAATAAACATACAAGAAGAAAGGAAGGTGCGCGCATATATATATACGAGAGTCTTGTTCTAATTAGCTTACATATAATCCCCCATATTAATATTGTTCACTTCTTCTACCCAGAATAATGTGGCTGTCGAGGCTGCAGCTGGGAAGATAGAGATATATGCAAGTGGAACGTCGCCTAATTAACCACCACCTCTTAAAATCTGAAACATGCACGTTTCTTTGACTGGATGACAGGCACATATACGTACATGATCAAGAACTTGTTGAAATGAGGGGAGAAGTACCCGCTGCCGCCTGCACCACGAGCAGATGGCGACCTTTATTATATCTCTCATCGTTTTCGTTATTTTCTTTTGTAGTGGACAACTCCATTTGATCACCTTATTGGTATAGCTTCATTAATTCTCCCTACATGTATCATATATGTTACTGCTAGAGTAACGAGATCGGCCTTAGCCGAGTGACTCCCGAGGTGAGGCTGATCTTCCAAGCGATGCCGACTCCTTCCTGCAAGACCACCGAGTCGCCTCGGTGGGGAAACGCTCCGACGATCAAGTTAGAAAGGGGTTTTGCTGGGAAGAGAGTCTTGGAATAGAGAAGATTGCGTACCTCCTCCGCCGCGGAGGCTTCCCCCTTATATAAGGTTCTTACCGGAGCAGCTTGCTTGGCCACGATCTGCACGTATCGCGCTGATATCGGTCCACGATTGTCGTGGATCCGGAGTTGTGCCCGAGAATCTCGGACCTCGCTCCGCGCTCCCCACGACGCCGGATTCTCCGGGGGCTTTGGCTGGCGCTTTCCCTGGTTAGTCACTTGCCATTGCCGGATGCTTCGCGATCCGTGAGGTATCTCGAGGATCCGAACCCTTCCCCGAAAACCCTCCGAATGACTCGGGAGGTGTGAGTCAGCATTCGCTTACCGGACTCGGGTCCGAGCACTTGAATACTCGGCCGAGTTCCTCGCACAACGTGGCCCTAAGGGGGAAGCGAGTCCCTTCAGGTTTTCCTTCGGATCAGAAGGGGGGACTCGGAGCCGAGCGCGGGACCTCGGAGATCCCCACGCATCAATATATATGTTGTTCTGGCTGCCACTCCCATTCTCCCAATAGTGATCTCTCTGGGGTACTTCTGCCTTCTCGCTTGTCTCGGTTTGCATGTAGAAGATTCCTAATTGATTGAACTGTCCTCATCAATCAATAGTACTCCAATGTATATATAGTGTTGTGAATTAATGGAGGGGCTAATCTGTACATGTTGAAGCCAGATCCAAGAATAACCTCCAAGTTTACCGAGGCGCGCGAGCATTAACTTTAGCTACATATTTCAGCACCAAAATTTGACCCGGAATCTACAGAACCCGAAACTTGACCCTTCAAATTAACTGGTAAGTACTACTGGAAGAGCCATGATCAGCTAATATTAATCCTCGATTTGTGTGTGTCATCTAGGCATGCTAATCTTCTATTTATCATTCCATGTTGTTGGATGTCTCCGAAGAGACGGAAGAGTCATGAGCCAGCCGCCGAGATGACTGATCAAACTGCACGAGGTGGGTACACAATACACATGCATGGCGTGAGAATTATCATTCTATGAAGTCGAATACTGAACAGATATAGAGGTCGATTATTGGATAGATATCTGTTATACCATGTCGGACTTTCTTGAATTCAGTCATATTTGATATCGAGATAGATTAAGAATAAAATAAATATTTTTTTAAAAATTTAAATATATTTTTAATTTATATTCAATTTATTTTAATATCAAACAGAACAGTCTCGAAATGTCTTCCCTGCCCTGCCTCCATCAGGTACTGTTCTAACTAATGAATCGACTTCAAGGGGACGAAAGGTCTTGTCCACTGATGCAACCATCTACTTTGAAAACTCCATGCGAAGCCTAATAACAAGTAAAAGAGCAAGCAAGACAGAAATGTGCACAACCGATCGAGTGGTCCAGTAAAACGCCAGCGAATTGGGTGTGGTGGTGGCGGTGGTGGTCACTGGTCGGTGATCGATTTGGTTGTAGTGGGATTCGACTGTGAACAGATGGGTGCTTGGAGAGTGGGCCCAAAACGGGAGGTGGACTTTGGGCCCCCCACAAGTTTAATTAGTGCCGTCACCAATCTTTCTAAACCCGGGTTATACTTCCTGTAGGTTCTAGTATGTTGGAGATTTGGGCTTCTCGCCTATACTACTGTAAGCTGTTATAATGTGATGGATACATTTTTATATGTTTCAACAGCATATTAGAATTAAAATAATAAATTAATATATAATAATAGAATTTACATTTATATAGACCAAACACTTTTACAAATTCGTAACTAGTGGACCAATGAATGCCCGACTTTACAACAAATCCAAAAGCTATAGATGTTTAGTAAATATTCTTTTCGATGATAAATACTTATTGGACACCATAAATTAATATGCAGCGTTATAATTCTAATTAATCCAGCTAAAAGATTTGTCAGTGATCAGTTATTATCTTGCAATTTATTAGAGTACGTAGAATAGCATAGCCTAAGCCGCCCACTACTGCACGCGTGTCGGCAGCTATATATTTGTCTACATGGAAATGGAGCAAAACGTACGTGGATCCAATCCCGAAAAGTCCAAGGCAGCCTGCTTTGTTCCTTCTAATTTCAAAGGAGACAGGAGACTCACCAAAACTTTGTTTGGAGTTTGGGCCCATTAAATAACCGATAAAATAGAAATATTTTCTATGCACTTAAATACCAAATGTCTTGACTCACATCATTGAATTGGCAAATAGCTAGAGATAAAATGCTAGATGTCTTATCTTATAAAACTCCTTTGTTTATCTCATATCTTATTATTCCAATATGCATTAATCCTAAAAAGTAATTAATGTTGCACATCTAAATATGCAATTGCATTAATATATATTGTTTTATGAGACAAGACCTTGTGTGGATCCCACTTGCAATCTGCAATTGAAAGAGATGACATGAGAACATTTATATGTTTATATACTGGGTACCTAGCTAGTTCTGATCATCACTTACGAGTAGTTTTTAAACGTCATCATTATTAAAGTTTTAGTTGTTTTTTGATGAGATTAATTAATATGGTGTACCTGTTTCTGATCACGTACAAACATAGAAGCTAAAAATAAAGGAATTCGTTGACGTGTACATATTAGTTGTTTAATATTAGTTCATATTATAATTCGACATCTCCATCTCATTTGGCATCTTTAATTATAAAACTAGAAGGTTGAGGTGGCATCCATGAGGAACTTATATTGGTTCAGTGATGTAAAATTAATCATGAGCATGAAACTTAAGTTCGTCTTCTTTTTTATTTTTATTTTCTTAAGTTAGATGGCAGAAAAAGAATTGAAATATATAGTGATCGAAATGTGTGGCACTTTTTATTAATTATAAGATTCCTCTATATTATTAGGAGGAGGAACAAAAAATAGCTTCTGCACTGTCACAGTCACGATGTCAGTCAAATCTGTTCCCATGCATGCATAGTTTGACAACGAGAAAGAAAAAAAAAGATGGTGAAAACAAAAGGCAAGAATTAAGGGAAAAAAGAAGATGGGAAGAACATTCAAAGATTGGGATACGTACGTCTTCTGATAGGTGTTTGAATTTTTATTAAGTTGACTTGTGCACACTCTGATAGATCTAAAATTTTCGTTCAATGGATATATTTTTACACATAATTTTTTAATTCAGTAAATTATTAATAATAAAATTTTATATCACTACTAATTTTTTTTTAATTTAATGAGATCACAAGACTTCGCTAACTTCAAAGTGGCTCCGCCACTGCATACGTGTAGTCTAATGGCAACTAAAACGAATAATAAATCTGCCCGCCCTATGTCAGAGGTAAATATTTCTCTATTACATATGTTCTTCTAACATATTAGATCCCCTTAAACTTGATCCCTACACATATACGTTAGCACACGAGATGTTAAGGACGTGGGGAGGGGAGGGCTGTACACCGTCCATTCCCCAAGGAAGCTAGTTCATCTAACGAGTGGTCGGCCAGCTCCCACTTAAGCCCAAAAAACTCATACATTAAATAATATCCGCAGTTTTTCGATAAAATAAAATTTTTTAAAAATAATATTCTCAGTGCCACTTCATCTATGACGTCAATGAGAACTAGAGATGTGAACTATATATATATATATTATATATATATATATTATATATATATATATATATTATACATTATATTAATCTTCCATGCACCTTATTAAAGATGGGCGGTGCTACGTGTGGCTTAATGGCTTTAGTCCCCATTTCCCATGTCGTACGGACGAGAAACATACAAAAATTTTCCCTAGCTAGCTAGCTGCCTCTATGATTTCTTTAACATATATACCTGGCCCAACTAGCTAGGTCTACATGTGTATACAACATATATAGTTCGATTAGTCTGTAGCAGCTGAACTTAATTTGGTGGGTGGGGCGGCGGTGACGGCCCCAAATTTAGTTCCGACATCGCTGCCAAAAATGAGATGGAAGTAGCGTACAAGTAATTTGATCATGCCGACTTCTGTGATAATGGCCCCGCACATTGTGGATTAGATGGTGACGCTGGCAGCCTTTTAGAATTTTGATGCATTAACATAAAGTTTGGTGGGGAAGATTTGACGGCCTGAGCGACCTCTCTCTCTCTCTCTCTCTCTCTCTCCATATATATATATATATATATATATGCCGGCTAAATACATAATATTTATACATGAGATAAACCTAATTAACAGTTATGACGCAGCTCCATGGCACAGCGCCCCCAGTTTGGTTGGACTAGGAGCACATATGATAGACATGTTGCGAGGGATAAAGTATTGCCCGCCTTATATATACGTGAGTGGACTCATATTGATGTGATGATCGATGGATTTTATCCGTTTATATTTAAGATGCACAATATTCATCTGTTTTAACACCTGTAAGAAGTATTCTTTTTATGTCTAAAGAGGTGCAGCGCTTACTTCCACACACACACCAATTTAATGTTTCCTCATGGAGAGGAGTTCTCTCACTACTAGAGTGGAAGGGACTCCCATATATAGTACTGAGAGGGAGATTGAGTATTTTACATAAAAATTCAAATTAAAATGTGATAAAATTAAAAAAAAAACTTTTATGTAAAATATTCTCTCAATGTTGATGGAATCCCCTCCATTCTTGTCCGGAGAGAAACTTTTCTCTTCCTGATCACGAGCAGAGCTGATTGTTGCCAGAGTTTTATTTATTTATTTATTTTGGGTGATTTTTTTAGAGATACTACTATTAAGTAATAATGTCTGCTGGTGTTACATGTTACCGACCCAACGTCTCATAAACATATGTGTAGATGTCAATACTCAATAGTAGGGCTGCCAACGGATCAGAGTCGGAGTCGAAAATGACATTTTTCGTATCAATTTTTTATAAGGAAATCGAAAACGGGTCGGAAACGGAAAGTAATCAAAAAATCGATGTATGTAGCATTAGGAGTAGTGGTAAAAAAGATATCTTTGATAATAATAGACATAATCAATGCTACAAGAGAGACAACTTAATTAGATTCTATTTACAAATTAAGGAGAAGTTAAACACTTAGTCTAAAATTGTTTAATATTAAGAAATAAAATTTTAAGAGTATATATTTTGTAAATAAAATAAAATTTATATATTATCGAAAATGGAAACAGAAAAATAGAAAATAATCGAAAATGAAAAAACGGATACGAAAAAATCGGAAACAGGTCGAAAAGTCGAAAAGCAGATATCCATTGACAGGTCGAAAATTAAGTCGGAAAGCAGATATCCATTGACAGCCCTGCGTACTCAATAGACATGTGGTGTCAGTCGTATACTTTAACTCTCTTATCTTCTTTTGTGAGGAGTGGGAATGTTTTGAATTCAAATCTTATCAAGAGAAAGCTCACGCACATTTTCTGTTTTATATAACGCTGACGTACCTAATTAATGGGTAATAACTTCGAAGATTCCCCCCCAAAAAAGAGGGTAGTACACCAATTGGCAAGAATGGGACATTTAATTGGCAGGTGATGATGTGAGGGTATCGTTCTCTCTCCACATATTGACTTAAATTCGGACAAATGCTTACATTATAAGATCAACAAGACCAGACCTTTTATTCGATCTTATTCCTAAAGAATAAGTTACATTCTTTTTATAACGTTGCAATTGGCGGTTTTTTAAATGAAATTATTCTGCTCTACAACTAAAATACCCTTTAATTATATTGCTATTAATTGAAATCATCAAATGTAACGACTTAATTGGAAACCAAAAGAAAAAAAGATGACAAATATGTCATCTTTTTTTGGTAAGTGACAAGTATTTCTCATAATATATATAGTAGTTTCACAACTTAATTTGAAAGTTCTACGCATATACCTCGCTTACATTAATCTCGGAAATGCGTTGAAGATATCTGCACTAAGGATTGCCTTCACAAGCTTCGCTAATGCGGCCAACACACTTACGAGTTACGTTTTCATTGGAAATTAAACAGTATCAGCAAGAACATAAAATAAACAACACTCAAGAACAAGCAGGGTCCAGCGTCTTGCTTGGGCAATCCGGGTGAGACTTGTTATAAAGTGAAAAACTTTCTGTACATATATATTAAGGTGATCAGTAGATATTAATTATCTTTCTCAAACACATAATGTACGTAAGATCTATATATATTAATATGATATCTTACACATTTCACTCTCAGATAGGTAACTAATATCAACTACTTAATTAATATATACAGTAAGTATTTCTCTAACACAAATAATCTCCTCCTCCTTTTTCTCTTTCTATCTTCAACCTTGCCTGTAATGTCCAATGTCAATTAGAGGAAGAAGCTCGATCGGAGGCGAATCCAGGTTAACATTGGAGTACGTGGCCGGCCATGATCCATCCATAAATTTTACTTATATTATATTTCAATAAGATATTAATGAATAAGTTTAATAATTTATATCTTAATTTTATTTATTTAAAATATTTTGTTTTATTTTATACATCTTTTTATTTCGACTCCCTTATTCCGATGGATATTGCATACTTCACATTTTGCATACTTGCTGGGCAGCTTAAGATTGATGGAAGGAGTACTCGATCTGGTGGGGGTCACCGTGGACTGTGTACCTCTGTCCTCACAAGCAAACAAGGAGACAGGCCCCTCAGAACTCTTCTGCTAGGCTTCCCTCCCGACCCCGGCGAGCACCCTCGCGTCTTTACAAGCGAACAAGGAGACCGGCCCCGCCGAGCTTTACTGCCAGACTTCCAACCTGCTACAAACTATTCCTTGTTGATGTTGTGATGGTTGGTTTGCCCACTAGTTTTGCAACTTTTTCCTACTTTTACAGCCACACCTCCCCACCAGGAGGAAGAGGGAGGAGAAGTGCGGCTGAGCACCACTCTCTCTCTTTACGCACGCATGGTCCTTTGTCTAGTCAGATCAAACGCTGTCTGTGCGCAGGAGAGGGGAAAAGGCCAGCACCACCAACGGTGTTTGCAGAGCAGGCGCCGGCGTGCCACCCACATGGAACCTCCCCGGCCATGATATGCCTCAGGCTTAGAGGCTAACAAGTTTTTTTTTTTTTGGTAATTGAAAGGAGCTAGAAAGCTCCTGTCAAATTGCATCTAAAAACTTAACAACAAAACAAAGTACTAGTCTTAACAGTTAAGTGCAACAAAACATAAATTAACAAACTCTCGATACGTCAAGATCCTTCTAAAAGGAGGCTACAAGTTGACAGAAGAGAGAGAAGAAGGTTAAAATAACGAGTGGTCGAAGAAAAGAATTTATTGCATTGCACTTTTACTTAGAAGGAAGAGAAAGATTTTGTGCACTTCTCAAATTGTAAAAATATCATGTCATCTTATATTTTTCTCCTCTCATTGATGAAAATCAAGATGCCATATAAATCTCTCTCTTCTTTTTTATCAATAAAAAATAAGAAGTACAAGATGACATAATATTTTTACACTTTAAAAAATACATAAAATCTTTCTCTATAAAGAATATTCTTCCTTTCGGGAACCAATCTGTGTACGTCAGTCGCCAGGGCCCATCTTTTCTCCCAAAACTACGCCGGCGGGCCTGGACATCTAGCCAGCTAGCTGTCATGGGATATACTACTTAATTTACTGACCCTCCAAATGAATAATACATTACTTTTATTAAGGAAAAGATGAGCTGAGGGGAGGGGCTTATCGGCCAGAACACCCGAGGCACAGGCCCCCAGGGGATAGCCGTGGCACATCAAAATTATTAAGAGCTAGCCCTGATGCTTGCTTGCCCATCTTGCGTATACTTGCAGCTGGGCAAAAAGGCCTATCCGATGAATGGGTTAGCACCCACCAGCAGCAAGGGATCCATACATACGCATATGATGTGATCCTGGGCATGCTTCCGTGCTTCATATATAACACAGATGATGCAACGCAGTTCCTGATCAGGGTCGAACCGAGTTGCGCAGGTGAACTGGCGATGAACCGATACAACTGACAAGCCCCAGGATAAGGAAAGAAAGAGAAAAATTTATTATGGCCTTCTCTTAATTGTTTGGTTAGCTTCTAAATGGAGTTGGTGGCAGTAAGTAACCTAAACTAATTAAGGAACCCCATAAATCATGTGGAGGATGGGGGTTGAGAAATTGATCTCCTATACATGGAAGTGGTCGATCGCTGGCTGACAATATATATATGCCGCCTCGCATGCATGCACAGCCACACGCGCATTCTTTGATGTATGCATATACTTTTGAGCTAATGCTGCCGTCGTTCTCGCTGTCCGTAATCTCTTTTTCTAATGGTGAGGGGGAATTAGAAATGTTCTTGATCTGAGTTTGTCCACATGCATGCTATATATCTAGGCTGATGAAGGCAGCTGGGCTCCTCTCAGCTTCCCACCCCCACCTTTCAATGTTGTGGGTGGAAATATATCGTGGGTGCTCCCGGCCGATATCATCATTCAGGGATCAGCGGCAGAATGCCGAATCTGTCATCATGTGCTTGTCTTCTCCATCCTCCATGGAATATATCCTCCCCCGCAAACATCCATATATATATACCTTCTTTTCTGGCCAACATTATTGTGGGCACCCTTTTTCGTTAATGGGCCCAAACTGCCGGCCCATTATCCAAGCCGCTAGCACCGGTTTTAGCCCCTCATGGGCTGTGCAAAAAAGGGGCAAAAGGTCCACTCAAAAGGGCACCAAGGCCCATCTGAAATTAACCTTCATCTCACTCCATAAAGTGGGGAGGTGAGACTAAGCATTCGTGACACCTCCCAAAAGGGAGTGCCACAAATGGAAAAAGGCAAGTCTGCCATTTCTGCTGCGCATGGGACCTGTTTGGGCCGGTTTTGGCCTTCTCCTCCCTTCTAGAAGGCTTGGGCAAGGGGATACGCAAGAGGGCTGAAGAGGGGCTGTTCTTGCATGAAAGGAGGGCCTTCCTCTCTGGTTTTCTGAAGGAACCAGCAGCAAGAAGCCAAGAAGAAGAGGGAGAGGCCTGCGTTTTCTGCTCAAGGGAAGCTCCACACGTGAAGAAGAAAGAGGAAAAGAGAGAGAAGAGAAAGGTGAGAAGAGAAAGCAAGAGAGAGAGGAGTCCTTCTTTGGGGGAGGGGGGTTTTCTTGTCTTGTCACATCAAGAGAGCAAGAGAGCAAGAGAGCAAGAGGGCTCCCACGTTGGGTTCTCCCCCCTCTTTTCTCTTGGTTTTGCAAACCTTGTACCTCCTCATCCCTTTCTTTATTGAAATAGATCATGAGTTGTGCATTTAATGCTCTTCCCCCCATCCCATCTTGGGTTTTAAAAGTTTTCTTTTCTTTGCAAATGGGGTTACGGGATGGGATGGCCTCTCCATAGAGGTACATCTCTCTCCCTCCTAACACTCCATATGGGGTCAAAAGGCCTCCCATACCTCAATAATGAGGTCATGGGAGCATGGGACTTCATGCTACATTCAATGCATGCATGACATACCTTTCTCTCCTCCAAATAGACCATGTTTTCTACTGTTTAGAGCCTGCAAAAAAACCAGTTTTCTGCTGCCTTGGCCGCCCCCTAAGAGATCCCCATTGTGCCCATTGTGCACCCATGGCCATGGCCAAGGGGATTGAGCAAACAATGCTCATATCCCTTTGCTCGAATGCCATCTTCAAAAGACCCTTTCAAGGGGATCATCAAGCCTTGGTCCGCCCCCCCTCAATAGACCATCCCATTGCGGTTTTCAGCCCCCCACTGATGTGTGTTTCAAACCAACACCGAATAGTCTCCACATAGTCCCATTTCGCTATTCAAAGGGGTTGGGCAAATATGTCTAAATCCCTTTGTTTAGCCCATCTAGCAATGGGCTGCAATGTCATCTCAATATCCAAAATCACCCCGGCCATGAGCAAGGGCGTTCTTGGAGAGAGGCATGGTCACCCCTTTGCACAGGTGACTGGCTGCGCCGATTCAGCCTGGTTCTGGTTTCTGGCAGTCATGTAAAACCAGAACAGAGCTGCGCCGATTCGACGCTGGCCATCACGTTGGCCGAAATCACGTGAGCAAAACCATTGCTCTATGTGATACCGGCTGATAAACAGTCAAAAGACATAATATGAGACCCATCCACATCCTCGGATCGGACACATAATGTTCGTGTTCGAACGGGTGGGTTCACATGTGATTCATCGTCCCGTGGGTTGTTTGGCCATAACATTGCCCGAATCTCCGTAAGCATGCCTGGGGGATCGAGGTCTTAGGCTGTCGGAGTTACGTCGTTTTACGACGTACACTCTCCCTTTTGGTGCCATCTCCGCTTGTGGTGGATGAGCATCGCGCTTTCCCCTCTATCACCACGATAAGGGGAAATGCTGCCGAAATTTCCCCGCGAGGGTTGAGTTGGCGCAAAACTTCTAAAAGAGGTCATTAGCTTCTAATTGAGTTGGCAACGTTGCGAACGAAAGCCAATTCGATGATGTCTATGATTTCAGCCGGGCTGCGCCGATTCGCCTTATCTCGTCAGCTGCGCCGATTCGAGGACGTTTGCGAAGCGCGTTGAGCCATCAAGTTCCGCCGAATGAATAGAACTCCGCTTCAAATGCTCAAGGGGCCCAAACGGCAAATTAAAACCGTTTAATAATAAAAAAGAATCGTAAAAGCAAATAACCTCTTTTCAAAAAAAAAATGGAAGAAGAAAGTAAAAGTCCATTCCATGTTGTTAAATGACTAGGTTCAACTCTTTTTCAAATAACAAAATCTCCTCGGGTTTTACAAAAGATCAAAGGGTCAAATCAAACCTTCTTTAAAGGAGCAAAAGACCGTCTTACATTTTGCAAAAGAACAAAGGACCAATTTGAACTATTTTCAAACAAATCAAAAGGTCATCCTATGTTTTTCCAAAAGAGCAAAAGACCAATTTAGACCTTCTTCTCAAGTCATGAAAGATTGCATCACCGTGCACAAAAGAGTCAAACCAAACTTTCCTAACAAATAAATGATCATCACATGTTTTGCAACCAAAAAAAGAAATCAAATTGAAATGATTTTCAATAAAAAAAAAAGACCAAATTGTATTCATTTTCAACAAAGTAAAAGAGACCACCCTTTTCAAAATTGTCTTTCTCAAATAGACTTAAAAGACCGAATTGAACATTTTCATGGTAAAGAAGACCAATAGATAAATAGATAAAGAGATCGGGTACACTACAAGAAATATAGGATATGTAGACGGCTGGAAATCTAAGCCGTCTACATAAACTATCATCTGTAGACGGCTACTCTAGGCCGTCTACGAATATAAGATACGTAGACGACTTATTAAAACCGTCTACGTATGTTATATTCATAGACGGCTAAATACAGCCGTCTATGATTGTATGTAGACGGCTGTCATTAACCGTCTACTAATGTAAACCGCCTTTGAAACCGCCCTCCCCGCCCCCAATTTTTCCCATCCCGCCATCAAAACCGCCCACCCCGCCCCAATTCCCATTTCTTTTTTGCCTCGTCTTCCCCCTCTCTTCCTCCGTCTGCAACCGGGGAGGGCAACGGCAGCAGTGCCACCGCGACCCCGTGACCCCCCCTCTCGTGGTTCCTCCCTCCCCCCTCTCTCACTCTCTCCCCTTCCCCCATCTCCCGATCATCCTTCTCCTCCCCCTATCCTCGGGAACCCCTGTATCAGATCCGCCAGGGACCTCCACAGCGGCGCAGCGGGGGCGTTCTTGGTGTAGACGAGCCCCTGAGAGGGTCCTCCTCATCAACTGCACAGAACACCCCCCTACAGGTGTTCTTACCCCGCACAGCACCGCTACCAGCTGCACTGGCGTCGCCGCAGCACTCCTCCCAGGTGACGCCGCCCCCGACCCTCGCGGGCGAGCCCAGCATCGGCGACAGGGCCCCCACCCGGGGGCGCCCCATGACGGCCCTCGTCCGCTTCCGTCAGGGTATTCCGCCCGCCCCTAGCCAGATCCTACACTTCTATGGCGGCGGCCGAGTTCGGCACCCCCGCCGGCGGTGGCGTGGCGCCGAAGCTCCTGTTCTGGCAGCTCTTCGAGAAGGAGTCGTCCACCTACACCTACCTGCTTGCCGACGTGGGGCATCCGGATCGGCCCGCCCTGGTGAGTCTGTTGGTCCTTGGTGGAGGGGTGAAGCCCTTCTTCCGAACTCCGCCCTTTTCTTGATCTGCTTCTTTGGTCGTCATAATTTGTATTGCGAACTAGTCCAGAGCTGTTGTTCTTAACATAGAAGCCTCCGCTGGACGGTCGTCCGTTTGGGTTCTTCTCGATGTCGGGGGTGTAAGAGGTGGATGATGTTTGGACTCGCTGTGATTTCTTAAAAGGATGGTCGTTCGTTGCCAGGTGATATCTTGAAAGCTCCACTGGAACGCCCTTTTCTAGGGATTTTGGTTCTAGGTGACTTCTGAATCACTTGGCTATCTATATGTAAACTTTCCCTTGCTTCCCCGATCGAATCAGGTATTTGATGAGTTCTTTTGAAAGGAGAATCCGACAAGAGAGTACTGCCGAGAGAGAGGAATATGAAGAGGAGAGACCATCGTTATTCGTTAATTATCTATGTATACTCATGATCATTTGCTCCTACTTCCTTTTAATTTTGTTTTTGACTGTTCAAAGCTGTTAGTCTATGTAATAGTCTTGTTTATACACTGTGACTTGCTAGGTGACCAGGGGCAACAAGAACATGTCACCTGAGTTTTGCATCCTATTTGGTCTTCGTGAGAAAGTGCATGGCAGCATTTTTTTTTTGTCATTTGAAAAAATAGCCTATTACACATTCTTAGATCATTTCCCTAAGAGGCACCTGAATGTCCTCTCCCATGAGCAAGTGATTCCACTTTAGCTGTTAATAGTGGTGGAAATTTGAGTTTCCAACAAGAAATTATACCTATTAGTCCTCCCATGAGAAAGTGATTCCACTTTCGTGTTAACTAATAGTGGTGGAAATTTTAGCTTCTCCGACTAGAAATTATACGGCCAAGGTTATTAAAACAGATAGGGGTACAATTGAGGTGGGTAGGGGGAGGGATTTAGCTGAGTTAGTTTTTCTGAACAAGTCTTCGTGTGTTTTTCTTCTCCAAGATCTTACCTTTAAATTGAACCGAAGCTCTCTAGTATTAAGAGTTGTAGTCTTTTGTGCCATCTAAACTTTATCACAGGGAACATGGTGAGTCTATCATGTAAATTGAAGAACGCAGACGATGTGCCTCATCCTCTTGGTGTTGAATCCCCATGAACATCTAGCTATGCTATCACACTTACATTCATTATGCCTTCATTTTATTGGAAATTGTTGTACCTATATTAAGGGTTTGAATTTAGGTTTGGAGGCAAAGTTAATGTGGAGGTAAGTCTCTGCATTTTTGGTGGCATGAAGAGGCTTTATAGAATGGTTTCCTGCAAACTGGACTTTTGTCCATCTAGATCTTTCACTATTGGAGACTTGGAGTAAGAAGTTGTTTTGTTGACCATAGAGTTCTCTAAGTAGCTAGATTGAGATGCAAATAAGGGGAGGAATTTTTTTATCCTTTCCCTTCATTTAAGTATGATTTCTGGGATGAAATTTGATTATTTATATGTACTGATGTCGTCGAGCTTTGTCAACAGTTGATTGACCCGGTGGATCAGACAGTGGATAGAGACCTTTCTCTTACTAAAGATCTGGGGTTGAAGCTCATATATGCATTAAACACTCATTGCCATGCTAATCATGTGACTGGAACTGGTGTTATAAAGGCAAGTTACACGTTGCCTACCCTTTATGTGCATTTTCTTTGTTCATATTATTCAACCAAAGACTACCCGTTTATTTTTATTTTCTGCATTTGCATCTGTTTTATTTTGCCTTGTGTTCTTACCCTTTTTCATTACTTTTGTAGACCAACTCTGCATTTTCAAAGCATATGGCAGAATATTGGTCCAACTGCATGAGGAGCTCATCCCAGAATCTTGAAGAGCACTAGTCTTGGAATTTGTCTTGGAATTCTTGTAACTTTCATAAGTTCTTATAAGATTGCAGTTAATTTCTCTTGGAATTGAACATGGCCAAGAGTGTTGTTTATTTGGTATCAGTTAATTTGTTTTATAAGAGTGCAGTTTATCCGAGCATGGCTATAATGTTGTTGGCCTTTTGACATTTATTTTTTTATGTGAATAAATGATATGTAGACGGCTCATATAGCCGTCTATAAAAAAAGTATATATAGACGGCTATTTTAGCCGTCTACATATATTTTTTTGTAGACGGCTGTAGAGTCGTCTACATATAATTTTTCTAGACGGTTATATGAGTCGTCTACTTATCTTGCTTTTGTAGACGGTTTTAAAAAAGCCGTCTACGTATCTTTTGTAGACGGAATTTTAGTTGACGGCGCCGTAGACGGTGTCATAGCCGTCTATAAAACATTTTATAGACGGTTTTTTGGTTTTTGTAGACGGCTCTCAGCCGTCTACATATGTTACCTTCCTTGTAGTGGTAGCAGTCTGAGCGAAAGGTCTAATGGGTTCGATTAGGCGTTCGTCTTGCTCCCTAATATTTCAGTTTAATTGTGCTTCGCACCCTTTATCGGATGTCCCGTTTAAGGTCTCGAGGCTTTCTAATCTGGCGATTAATCAAGGGTTTTCTCTTTCTAAAAGAGATGTAATTAACGTCGTTGCGCTCAGGCAACGGCGGGATTTTGGTCCAGGACCCGACCACTCACTTTCGTTTGACGAAGTCAAACGGTGCGCACAAGAGACTTAAAGCCCTCCGACTCTCGGAGGCAAACCATTTGGATGTCACTCCGGTGACTGGCACGCCCGCGCTGCGCGAATTGCCGATTCATCTCACGTCAATTTCGCCCGAGTGGCGTTCGACGAGACTTGAATTAGCAATACGCATGCATCCATGAGAATATGAGACAACATGATAAATAGATTTTAAAAGAATATATTTAAAAGTTAAATTCCTTTTCCACAATTATACATCTATTAACTCCAGAAACTTACTTCCTCCTGTCCCAGATTAATCCACGACCACTACGTACGTACGTACCCAATGATGTTAATAAGCGACCAAACCGATCGATCGAGTTCCCATCTCTTGGCCTTCTTGTTTTCCAGTACTCATCACCAATCTAAAGCAGGTTAATGGAAGGAGACATATGCAGCAAAACCCTCAGCTGATGAAGTTGATATATATGGGGATGCCCGTCCTCGTTCATTAATTGAATGTATAGTCTACTTAGTGATCACTTGTTCTGGATGAGGGAATTGATGAGAAGTTATGGTGTAAAGATGTTTTTCATATCAGATGAGACGTAATTAAATGTTCTTGGCCACTTCATAGTTTGCAGATGCAGCTGCTTCGTGCGTGGTCATGGTGTGCATCTTTTCACTTTTCTATATATTGCTACTTCCATGTCACCTTGGATCCCTAGCTCATAAGTTGCTTGATGTTAGAATAACCAGATATGTATGTACGTATATATAATAGGCATATTGGAATCTTCGATCGGATGGTAGGCGAGCAGAACTGATCACAAGTGAGCGAATTCTAGCTACCACACCATCGCCGAAATCATGTTTGCATCACTTGCCGTACAAGGTAATTAAACAGCTGCACACAGAAACTAGATAATGGAAAAGCGATGGGGGCCCCCTCCCTAATTAATTTCTATCCTAAGGCATACCAAATAAAAAGAATGTTATCTTGTCGTCATATATAATAAAAGAGATTCGATCGTCTACCCCTGCCTCCTCCTATGTTATAAGACAGTGGGTCTAAATAATTAAAGATGAAAACTTGAACTTTTCATGCTGTTTGGTAAACGGGTCTATTTGGATATAAATGTGTAGAACCTCGAAGGGCAAAATGGCAGAGGAGAACAAACACATCTTTAGCATTTGTGTCTTGTGAGTCGATCTATATAATATATATGCTCCCATTATACCAATCCCATGGTGGGTGGTATCGGCCACCAAACGTTCCTATCTGAGCATTCCTAATTAACCTGTTTCGATCACATATTATATATTGAGGTTTAATTTATAATTTCGGTAATTTATTTTACTTCACAGTTTAGAGTACTGCTGAATATAAAACTTTCATGATATTAAAATAACCCCAAAATTTCGTGTTTAAGTATAAGTTAATTACACATTTTTTGTTCGATTAATTTAGACGCATTATATATCCATATTCTCATTATAACCCAAGCATTCCCTGATCATTTGCGTGTAATTACCTCCATCAAATATGCCATGTACAATGTGCATCATCTGAATTATTCTATTTAAATGTTAATAATCAAAATATCTTATATCATTATTGGGATGGCTTCAACTCTGCCGTGCTCGATCCTCTCTCGTTAACTGGCTATCACGTGCTTTGGCAAGAAAACGTAGAGGGTGGAAACAAATCCCACCTCGAATCCGCGCCGGGCCGTCGCCCTTTTGTTGGACAGCGGCCCATTAAATGTTACGACTCCACAGACGTTGACGGGGCGCACCAAAGAAAAATGTGGACATCTGCGTGCGTGGAAGAACCAATCTGGCGCGAGCTGGGGTTGATGCGATCTGATTGGCTGGTCGGTGGGGTTTCCCCAATTATTTATTATTTAAAAATCACACCTGGACATACTGGAAAGTTGTGTAACATATGTTATCAACATGGAAGAGGGAAGCCATTTCAATTCCATAATTCCCTCTCTCCGTCTAGGAAAGCGACGAATGGGGTGTAGACAAGGTGACACGTCATGGGATTGGGGATTGGGGGGATGGGACCGTAGGAGGAGAAGAGACGTTTGTAGAGTTTAGAGAGCACAGTCTGAACCACCAGAAAAGCTTCTTAACTATCCGCATTTGTTTGATTTTAAATACATGCGGTTGAGATTTATAAACGTCATATTATTGTTGACATGTGCGGTATCCATCTTCACCCAATATAAATAGTTATAGAAATGAGAATTAATTTTGTTTTTTACATATTTTAAGGTGAGTGGATAGTATTCGCCTGTCTTATAAAAAATGAGAAAAAAAAGAGAAGAATAATATCAATAGTTGCAATGGGATTCCCAACACCAGCACCATTGGTGAGAAGATACCCGCAGAAATTGGAAGTGTTGGGGAAGTGACGATCACCCGTCAGTGGCGGATCCACCTAACATCCAGTACTGATATCATGTGTTCTCATTATATTATAAAATTTTTATTAAACATATTAAGTTTCACCATTAAATCATCTTTATATAGTAATTTTTTTTACAAAGTTAACTTCACTAAACAAAAAACATAAGTATGTAGGTGCATCTTATTTTTTAGAATAACCCACTAAATGAAATTTATATGTCCGCCACTGATCACCGCCCCCCAAGATGGAGAATATTGTAGGGGGATATGTAGCTTGTGAAAGATGATGGGTATCTTGGGAACAAGACAAGTAGCAACGTTTGGAAGAGACCAGTTTTGGAGATACACACATGGATTCGGCACAGAGGAGTCCAGGACCACTACTGCACATATATGAGGAGAGAAATTAATACGTAGGAAAAGATTTGAACGTTCAAACGGGTCCTTCCCATGACTTGTTTGTCTAAAATTCTCACAGAACCGATAAAAATTTTAAAGTCCGGATGTGTACAAGTCCCGACGTTTTTTTTCTCTTCTACCTTTAACACCTTTTTTTTTACCAGACACAAAAAATAATAAGTAGGTCTAATGAGTTAAAAATAACCAAATCAAAATTTGAAAGATATGAACATGGGCTACCAACCGTGGGAGAAAAAGATACCATCAAAGTCCCTCGTACACGGCATTAGAGGAAAAAAAAGGCTACTGACTAACTATGAGAATTGATTTAATAATGTAGGGAGAAGAGTTTTATATTAAACTTGAGATGGATTATAAGAAAATAATTTTATTAGTTGAGGATCTTGATAAATATTTGTACTGTTGGTATCTGAAAATTATTATTTTTTAAATCTGACTTAATTTTATTATAAAACTCTTCTTGCAAGAAGAAAGTGAAAAAAAAAGGAGAAACTGAGAGGGGGAGGGGTAGTACGACAAATATAAGAACACAGAGGGTACAACATGTGAGGATCTACGGCGACCCGAGATCAAAAAAATGTAGGGGAAAAAGAGATTTAAAATTTGATCTCGATCTATTTTGAGATACGCAAACCAGATTATCAGATAGTCGAAATCACCTTGCGCGGAATCGGATCCGCGTTCGTACGATTCTGTGGAGGTGACGCTTCAAGCCGTTCAGCCGTCTGGCCTCTAACGGTGTCCCCGCAGTCTTCCTCGCGACGATCCACGCCCACTACCTCGGGTTCCGCAGCGCTCGAAGACAGAGTTTGGATCCGTGCCGATCTCCGCGACATTCGTGACGCAGGAGAGAGAATGAGAGAGAGAGCTTGGATTCGTGCCGATCTTCACAAAAAACCCCTGATCTTTATATATTTTGATCGTCGCCTGAAAACCTATTGCATGTGACCCTCTATGCCCAAGTAACAATCCAGTTAATGACCCAATAAACTAGTAACACTTATTAACTTGATTAATTAGTTAATATCTCGTATTAGCTAATTAATAATCTGAATCAACTTTATTTAGCCGACTCAGTTGGGTCGCTGAACACGTTAGGTGCCAAGCAACCCTATGTGAACCCGGAAGGTATTGGGGTTCTGCAACCCTCACAAGGAACATTTCCGTCATCAGTTGTCGTGTAGATATAATCTCTCATTTGTACAATACTCTTGGAACACTTAGGACATGGTATACTGTCAAATCCTAACTTGTTATCCTACTGGGATCCGATACTTTAGATTAATATCAAAAACTTCCTTTTTGATATTTTGTCTGCCCTGGCCAGAGACTCCATTACATCGTTCCCTTGAGTATTCTCACTCTGTGTACCAATGGTGAATGATCCATTGTTGACCACTCAATCCCCTTCGAAGGACTTCCGTTGTGTCCGAACTTTGACTATATGGAATCTCTTGGATAGAGATTCTTAGGCCAAGCTCAAAACACATAAGTCCACCAAAAAGGTGTCTTTGGTGTCTTAGGTCTAAAGACCATCTACACAATTATGACAATCGAATCTTTCTCGTTGACAGTTATGTACAATACCATCCAGTGATTCTATTAGATCAGTTCAGTGAACTCTTTCTCTAAAGAGCACCTATTGTTTCTCCTTAGTGTCTCCACACACATGACTATGAGATCAGTCATCCTCATCATATGAGCGGGAGTAAACAATACTATTCTAACGGATATCTGATGTCCTTCTCAGGTATCCACTGAATAGGAACATTTAGAATATGTGTTTATTGAGTGAGTAGTCTCATTAGTATGATCACACATCATAGCCTACTCACTATTTCACATGTTCATGGACTTTTATATAATACCAACATAGTAAAATAATAAACAAAAGCCATTTTATTAATAACTGAACAAAATGATACAATATCAGATTGGCTTGTTGTCCATCTAAGACTAACAATCTCCCACTTGGACTAAAGCCAATCACCTTTATGCACTAATCTCATAGCTATCAAGTGACACTCAAACACAATTTGAGCTAAATGCTTTGTTAGTGGATCTGCTACATTGTTAGCTGATGGAATCTTTTCCACCACAACATCTCCTCTGGTAATTATTTCTCTAATCAGATGAAAGCGTCTCAGAATGTGCTTAGACTTCTTATGGGACCGCGACTATTTAGCTTGTGCAATAGCCCTATTGTTGTCACACAACAGTGGGATGGGATCTGAAAGAGAAGGAACGACGTCAAGTTCGGTGATGAATTTCTTCAACCACACTACTTCCTTGGAAACTCACAAAAGAAATGAGATAAAAGGGGGAGGCGAAAGGTTGGGGTCATAGGCGACTGAGTAGCAAAGGGGAAAGGTACAAAGCACATATCTAAACTTAGAGAGAAGGGGGAGGTCGACGCAAAATAGGAAGGAATAAGATGAAAGGAACCAAGAGGGAACAGAGGAAGAGAACTAGAAAAAGGGCGAAGGGAAATAGGATAGAGCACATATCTGAGCTTGGAAGAGTGGGGGAAGTCTTCACGACCGATAGAAACAGAGGAGGAGAACCAAAAAATGGGACAAGTGAGGGGAGTACCTAATGGAAGTGCTTCCCGCACCCATAGTTTCTGCCATCGAAGGGCGGTGATGAGACCGTTGGCGTGCCAGTGATGGATAGTCGAAAGGCCGACGATGGAGACATCTGACACTTGAATCTTTTCGTCGGAGGGAAACCTTCTATCACCAAAGTTAGCAAAGTCTACCCCTGCATGGCTTGGGACCACACAAACAAATCTTTCCTCAAAATTTCTCTCTCTAGAATTGATAAAATGTAGATGTGAAAATCCTAGCCATATCAATTGCCATATCGCGTCGTTACATAGTGTACTTAGATAATTATTGTAAAAAATTTCTAATTATTATTGAGGGGTCTCAGGAGGACAAATTAAGGGGAGTAGGTTTGTGCCTTGCGACGACTGTTATGAAATTTTTAATTAAATTTTTGGGCAATTAATTAGAGGTCCTTGTTAGAGAGTTTGGCTTAATTTATAATGCATGTCAAAAGACCAGAATTCACATAATCTTTTTTTTTCTGTTGTTTTATTTTTAGTCCTTACTTTTAATTTCAAAGTATTTATGAGTCTTGGGAGACGATTCTTCCTTTTAACATCAACTTTTTCTTATTTTACCTTTCTTTTTTATGGTCTTTCCCTATGTGGACTTACATTCATTACGATAAGTCTACATATCGCTTATAGTAAGTTTTGATATCACTTATAGTAAATCTATATCACTTATAGTAAATCTTAATATCACTTACAGTAAGTCTTAATATCACTTACAGTAGTCTTCATATCACTATATATAGTAAGTCTTTGATATCACTTACAGTAAGTCTTCATATCACTTATAGGAAGTCTTTGATATCACTTATAGTAGTCTATATATCATTAACAGTAAGTCTTCATATCACTTATAGAAAGCCTTTAATATCACTTACAGTAAGTCTTTATATCACTTACAGTAAGCGCCTTTGATATCGCTTATAGTAAGTCTTTATATCACTTACAATAAGCCTTTGATATCACTTATAATAAATCTTTGAGATCACTTGGAGTAAGTTTATATATCGTTTACAGTAAGCCTTCATATCACTTACAATAAACATTTGACATCATTTACAATAAGTTTTCGTATCAATTACAGCCTACAACTATAAGTTTTTAGAAAACAAAAAAACTCTAATTATTTGTTACTATTAGAATTCGAACTCAGGTCTCCACAAACACAACATAGAATACTTACCACTAAGCTACAACCACATTTGTGTTACAACATAATATCTATTATTTTTCTTTTATATTTGCAATACTTACAGTAAGTCTTGATATCACTTTCAATAAATCTATACATCACTTATAGTAAGTCTTATATCACTAACAGTAAATCTATACATCACTTAGTAATTCTACACATCACTTACTCTTAGTGTTCAAATCACTTACGTATTCGATATAAGTATTACAGTAATCGTATAATCTATTACATTGAGTACTATAACACATTACAATTTATATTGTAACAGATTATTATGTATAATGTAACAATTTAGTGGTGATGATATCAAGACTTACTGTAAGTAATGTATAGATTTACTGTTACTGATATCAAGACTTATTATAAGTATTGCAAATATATTAGAAAAATAATGGACATTATATTGTAACACAAATATGGTTGAAGTTTAGTGGTAATATTCTATGTTGAATTTGTGGAGACTTGGGTTCGAATCTTAGAAGTCACAATCAAATAGAGTTTTTTTTATTTTTTTTATTTATAGTTGTAATTTGTAACTGATATCAAGACTCACTGTAAATGATGTCAAAGATTTATTGTAAGTAATATGAAGATTTAATGTAAGCGATATATATATTTACTATAAGTGATATCAAAGATTTACTGTAAGTGATATAAATAGTTACTGTAAGTGATACCAAAGATTTACTATAAATGATATGAAGACTTACTGTAAGTGATATATAGATTTAATGTATGTGATATCAAAGACTTATTATAAGTGATATATAGACTTACTATAAGTGATATCAAAGACTTGTTGTACGTGATTTGAAGATTTAATATAAGTGATATATAGATTTACAGTAAGTGATATCAAAACTTACTGTAAGCGATATGTTCACTTATTGTAATGAATATAAGTCTACGTAAGTAAAGATCAAAAGAAGTAATGGTAAAATAAGAAAAAGTTGATGCTAAAAAGATAAATCATCTCTCAAGACTTAAAAATGTTGAGAAATTAAAAGTAGGGACTAGAAATTAAATAATACAAAAAAAGATAAAACTATGTGACTTCTGATCTTCTACAAAGATTATAAATTAAGTCAAATCTTCTGACAAAGAAGTCTAATTAATTTGTCTTAAAATTTTGTTAGAGAAATATTTATTAATTGGATTTAATAACAAAGTTTCATGTCAAATAATTTCTCCAGTGGAAAGCAAGGGAGAGAAACAAAAGGCAGATAAGATCTAGGGCTGGGAGGGAATGGGTGGGCTGCGGAAGTGGGGCCCACCGTCGGTACAATGACGAGACATTCCCGGATTAGTCGGTCGTGGGCGGCAAATTTCTTTATTCACAAAATAAATAAATAAAAAATTAAAATTAAAAACCTCCGAACCTTGGTGTGAGTTTGTGAGTGCACCCTCCCTTCCCTCTCTTTCTCTCTCTCCTCTCTCCATAAATACCCATCACTTCCTTCACCCCATCACAAACGCAAGCACTAGACACACAGGTCGCTGAGAGGAGGCTCCTCTTCCGAGTTCCGAGGCATCTCCAAGCAGCCAGCTGAGCGGCGGCGATGGCGAAGGACGTGGAGGGGCACCACGGCGAGTTCAGCGCCAAGGACTACACGGACCCCCCGCCGGCACCCCTCTTTGACGCCGAGGAGCTGGGCAAGTGGTCCTTCTACCGCGCCCTCATCGCCGAGTTCATCGCCACCCTCCTCTTCCTCTACGTCACCGTCGCCACCGTCATCGGCTACAAAGCCTCCACCGACCCCAACAAGGTCTCCTCCGACGCCGTCAACTGCGGCGGCGTCGGTATCCTCGGCATCGCCTGGGCCTTCGGCGGCATGATCTTCATCCTCGTCTACTGCACCGCCGGCATCTCCGGTGAGCATAATGGACCTACCCCTCTCTTTCTCCATCTCTCTCGTTCTCTCACCTCTCTCTGGTTCGGTCGTCTGAAATAAATTAATGGTGGTGGTGGTGGTGGTGTGTAACTCTATGTATCTGAGCGTGTGTCTGGGTCCGCAGGTGGGCACATCAACCCGGCGGTGACCTTCGGGCTGTTCCTGGCGAGGAAGGTGTCGCTGGTGAGGGCGGTGCTGTACATGGTGGCGCAGTGTCTGGGGGCCATCTGCGGGGTGGGCCTCGTCAAGAGCTTCCAGAAGGCCTACTACAACCGCTACGGCGGCGGCGCCAACTCCCTCAACGATGGCTACTCCAAGGGAACGGGTCTGGCGGCAGAGATCATCGGCACCTTCGTCCTCGTCTACACCGTCTTCGCCGCCACTGACCCCAAGCGCAACGCCCGCGACTCCCACGTCCCCGTAAGCACAGAGCTCACTCCCTCTCTCCTCCTCCCCCTCTCCTCCTCTCATGGGTTTCCTTCTGGTTGGGGAATCTCACCTGTAACCTAGAGCGTCCTTCTTCCTAAACCGAAGTGGATGTTCCAGTTCTCACGTTAATGGCTCAAATGCTGTAACACCCCCCCGCAGTAAAAAGATGAGATCCCGTAGCAGTCCCCGGTGCAGTGGTGGGGTGGGGTTGATGTAGGAATTTGGTTTCCTTGCTGCCTGCCGCCATGCGGCCAAGCTGTGGAGTAGTACTGTTTCACGTTTGACGGAGTAGAGGACCTTCATAAAGAAACTGTGGTCCACCGAGTAAAAATTGAAGTTTTGTGGAGGGATCGTGGGATTTGCAGGGATATCTTGTCCCCAATGGCAGAACTGCGGGAAGATCCTCAGGGTCTTTGTTCATAAAAGTCCGTGAACTCTTGTTCTGGATCTCTCAAATCCAGCTACAGTCAGTCCTGGTTGGATACTGATGACTGTGCTAAAATGTTAAACTTTTTTTTTTAAAGAAAAAAAGTCAGAATGATCCAAGCCCTCCTTCCCATATGCCCGTGGATCCAAGACAATTTTTAGGATTCTGTACTTGAGCGTGCCCATCATTAGGGGATATTATAAATTAGAAGTTTATCTCATTCTTTTTGTGTATACGTTGGTCATGGCGTCATGCCTTAAAAATCCATACCCATCTGATATATATTTTAATCTTCTGGTTATGTATGTATATGGATCGATGCAGGTGTTGGCCCCGCTACCCATTGGGTTCGCAGTGTTCATGGTTCACTTGGCCACCATCCCCATCACCGGCACCGGCATCAACCCTGCCCGGAGCTTCGGCGCCGCCGTCATCTACAACAAGGACAAGCCCTGGGATGACCATGTGCGTGCATCCATATCCATGCTTCTCCATTACTTAAATTAATTGCTTGCTTAATCTCCATATAGAACCCCATTAACTAGTTGCATGCTTCAGATGATCAATTTAGTCCTCCAACGATCCGGACTCTTCATATCCCACCTTCCCCTTTGAGGTTGTTTATTAAATGCCATAACATCCAACAATCCTAAGGTTTAATGCTCATAGCTGCTCACTGCATGCTTAATCTGTAGTAATGTACGGCAATTGATCTTTTGTCGTGCAGAGGTACATTAGATGCTCCGAAATCTGTACAGATCACTGTAATCCTTAGTAGGGGCATATGGGCGGCGTTCGTTTCCCTTCGATCCATGGTAAACCATGGTGAGTAGAGTAGTTGAAGGTAGACGAGCTTCTGCCCACGAAATGCCTTCACAGTTCACATCATGCTGAGCAGTGAGAGGAATAGTTTAAGTGAGAGGTCTGCAGTATTATGACACCGACGAACTCCACTTGTATATGTTTGAGTGCGACTAATTTTTTTTTCTCATAGTTAAAAATCCTCCATTTGCGGACCAAAAGAGCAAGAGCATACGTGGAAAGTAGCAGGGCCAGGATTTCGCCCACACACCCACATGGCTATGATAGATCTTGTTGTCTGTTCTATGGTAAAAGTTGTCTTCCCCCACGGCCTCTCCCCGGTGGTCTATTCGATCCCCACTTCCAAACCTCTCCCAACGCAAAACCACACCACACATTCTGTGGTCTGCGACCCTCGCCCACCAGTTTCCTATCAAGACAATAAGGAAAACCATGTCCCCTGTCTTCTTAATTAGTTTTTTTTTTTTTCTGTGTGTGTTGTAGTGAGTCTTGTGACAAAAGGGAATATTCCTCACTCCTGCTCTATCTTTTCTCTTATCGCATGGTAGAGAATCGAATCACTTGAAACTTCTAGAAACAGTATATACGGTCCCTGTTGCATTATTATTGTAGGATCGAGCAGTCGATCGGTATATATGATTTCAAACTTGTTCAACTGATCGATTCCGCGTCCAGCCCAGCACTTGGAATTAATGTGTTAATTAGTACCACATGATATATAAGAAATATCTATCGGGGCTTAATTAGCTCACATCATCCAATCCAACTATATATATGCACACAAATTAAACCTCCAGTAATTGCAGCATGCATGTGATCGTCTTCATCGATCTTATTGACACCGGTTCGATTTCAAGACCTAACAGTACTGATTATCCCATGCTTGTCTGCCATGTTTGAATTGGTTTCCTGCAGTGGATCTTCTGGGTGGGTCCATTCATCGGCGCTGCCATCGCCGCCTTCTACCACCAGTACATCCTCCGAGCTGGGGCCGTCAAGGCCCTGGGGTCCTTCAGGAGCAACCCCCACGTCTGAACCGATCGTCATTAGTGAGAAGAAGATGGATCAGGAAGAGGAGCGGTAGGAGGTTCATATATGCATGTCTTTGAGAGGGTTGGATGGATTGATCATGGGGGATCGCTAGCTCCCCCTCTGAAGAAGAGGGGCGGCGACGTCATGATGGGAACTGTGGATAAATAGTTTCTGCGTTTGTACTCGTTAAATTATTGGGGGGTCTGCTTTTTAATACCCCCCGTCTGCTTGCTCTCAGTCTGCATCGATCGTCGTCTTTTCAATGTTTACCAGCAATTTGTGCAACTCTATCCGTGTCATCACTGTTCTTCCCTTTTCCTTTTCCAGTCCCAGTTATATATTGTACGAACTTAATCAACTTCATCTTTAGTTCCATCTTCTCATTCCTGGTTATGTGTGTTTGAACTCTCTGAGCTCGGTGCGTCCGCGTAGTAGACATTTCTGTTCTTCGTGAACCCACACATATAAAGTGTTACTTGATCGGTAGTATGCATGGCATTGCGACATTGCTGGTTGGTGATATATATGGTCGGTCTCGGGCTTGTTGAGGAGGTGATCATGGTGGGCTTGAGTCTAAAATCACGCGAGGATAGAAGAAACAAGTGTTCGTCTCGATTCGGTGCACTGACGGGTTTCGATATGAGATTACTTCACCTATCGAGAACTCAAATTATGCCTCTTTCTTCCTCTTCCTCAAATTACGCCCACGCTAATTGGTCGGGGCCACCCATTAGTGGGCTGAGGCCCTATCAATTGGAATATTTGAGCAAGAACTTTCCAGGCCGTACTATAATAAAGCAAATGATGGTCGTAACTAATTGATATCTTGCAGGAGAAACATATTCCTGTAGAGTATTTTTTCGTTAGAAAACTAGTTTATTACAATGTCCTAAAAAATTTCTTATAAACTTACTCTTCATGAAATAATTTGAACTTGCGATCTCATCCTAATATACACCTACTAGACCGCTCCTCAGTATGTACTGCTACCGTAGAGACCATTTGTTCACTCAAGTTTATCAGTTCTTTCAATCTTACCCCTGCAGTTTGATGCACAATTAACTTGATAGCCGTAGAGGACAACCCGACCCCGGACTTTAACGTGTGTAGATATGTTGTCGCATTGATTCCTTTCCCAGGACTGGCGATATCTTCCTTTTAAAGTTACTAGCTCTCACTGTCCAAGGCTTCAAAGACTCGAAGGCTTAAAAGAGTGGCCTACAAAGAATGATGTGATGGGGACACTTTGCTCGTTCAGAGAATGTCATGAGATTGTCTGTTAAACACGCCTTCCTCCAAAATTCGATGCCATGGAGGCTTCCTCTTTAATGTGCTCGCCAATTCTATATATATATAGAGTAATGCTGTGGTATGGATAGGGCTGTTCATTATTTGGTCCAAATCGAAAAATCGAAGGTTCGGTTCGATTCGGTTTCATGGGTTGGGTGGTTCGGTTCGATTTCTGGCTGAAAAATCGAAATGAACTGAATATCTATATATAATTATATAAATAATAAAATTAAACAAAAAAAACAAGGTAGCGCAGTGGAGGGCGGCTTCGCGCGCCCTCCACGCGCCAAAAAAAGTCACTTTTAACAGTTTTTGCCAAAAAAATGTCATAAAAACCCCCAAAAATGTCATAAAAATATTAAAAAATATCAGAAATATAATATTCGGTTTGAACCGAACCGAACCGGTTCGGTTCAAACAGTATGTTCGGTTCGGTTTCTCCCAAAAATGGAGAAAATCGAACCGAACCGTGAACACCCCTAGGTACGGAGGTGCTGTGGTACAGAGGTGCGGCACCGCCGTACCACAGCCCACACCGTTGGATCTCCAACCAACGGTGTGTTAAAAAAAAAAATTTTGGACCTTACGTTTCGCATGCCTACGACGCGTGAAATGCATGGTCCCGCGTGAGGCCGTTGGACGCGTGACTAGGGCTGTTCATTATTTGGTCCAAACCGAAAAACCGAACCGAACCGATCGGTTCAGTTCGGTTCGGTTTCATGGGTTGGGTGGTTCGGTTCGATTTTTGGCTGGGAAATCGAAATGAACCGAATACTTATATATAATTATATAAATAATAAAATTAAACAAAAAAAACAAGGTAGCGCAGTGGAGGGCGGCTTCGCGTGCCCTCCACGCACCTGGCGGTCGCGAGTTCGAAACTCGCGACCGCCAAAAAAAGTCACTTTTAACATTTTTTGCCAAAAAAATGTCATAAAAACCCCCAAAAATGTCATAAAAATATTAAAAAATGTCAGAAAATATAATATTTCGGTTTGAACCGAACCGATGGCGGTCGCGAGTTCGAAACTCGCGACCGCAAAAAAAAGTCACTTTTAACAGTTTTTGCCAAAAAAATGTCATAAAAACCCCAAAAAATGCCATAAAAATATTAAAAAATATCAGAAATATAATATTTCGGTTTGAACCGAACTGAACCGGTTCGGTTCGGTTCAAACAGTAAGTTCGGTTCAGTTTGGTTTCTCCCAAAAATAGAAAAAATTGAACCGAACCGTGAACACCCCTACGCGGGACCGTTGAATCTGGGATCCAACGACCCCAGCTTGGATACGGCAAAGCCGTACCGTATCCAATCATAAGTATATATATATATATATATATATATATATATATATATATATATATAAAAGTGAGACATGATACATAGATGTCACCGAAGTCCGCGAGGAGTTGAGGATAGTGGAAGTGCGAACTGGGTTCATCCATTAATTTACCACCCAGTAGCCATCACTAACAACATATTATAAACGTTATCATGCTTTGTAATAATTATTTATTAGCTTAGTATGGTCTACACTGATAGATTTTGTCTTCTAACGGCTAGTATTTAGTTCCTTTTATATCTTATAAACCACCCCAACTGAGTTTGCTCCCAAACCGGTGATACACATATGAAGAGGTTAAATCTCGATTTTGATAATATTGATCGTTGGATGGCGTTAGAGTTTGAAAAATAAGTACTCAGTAATCTTAGTCGTCAGAAAGAAGATTTACAAAAAAGAAAAAAAAGATAAGAGAAGTTTAGGATTGATATCTCAAGAAAAATTTACCGATACTTAATTAAAACCAAATAAAAATTAGAATAAAGAGAATGAATGATTCGAGATCACTTTTCATAGATAGCACTAACATTGATGCGTAAAATTTCAGTGTACTTTTAAAAGGTATTGTCCTCTGTTGAGGTTTATCTTTTCGAAGAAGAATCTGAATATTGTTGATAAATATATAATTATTTTCACTACATCTAATATAAGACTAATCTATATCTTTATAATATAAAAATTGATTAACATAAAGTTATCTTTGGACAATAAAATAAAATAAACACGGAGGGACGTGAGTGGTGTTCTGCTTGTGGGAAGGTGGTTCTTTGAGACTATCATGGTCATCAGTAGCCACTTGCTAGACACAAAGAAAGGAAACTAAAGGGCATCCATCCAACCTACAAGGATAGCTAGCCGTTCTATATATAGAGATCACCAATTGGCCACTAGCTCCCTCTCTTGGGCCGGTTTGATAGGCCTGAATAAATCTATTTTTTTAGTTTGACAGGGTGGGTAGAGATAATCGGGTTACCCACCCTATTTCGTGGGTACCCTATTTCGTGGGTAACCCTGCCCCACCTCAGGAGGTGGGGCAGAGTTATCTACCGTGGGTAACTTTGTTTTTTAAAATTTTTTATAAAATAATTATTAAATTTTAAATATTATTTTATTATATATTTATGAATATTATCTTACTTTTTTATTACAAAAAAAAGATAAATTGAGTTAAAATTTTAGTTGACTAACAAAAAAAAGTAGATAAACTTACCCATGATTAGTGATGGTTAGTGGGGTAAGACGATAAAATAGGGTAGGTTATTTTTTGGGTTAAGAGACCCATGACCTGTGTTTAGTCTCTAGCTCCCTCTCTTTTAGCTTTGAGGGTTAAAAGGAAGCAAGTGCTCGACCCATTAAAGTCAACTTTGTTCTAGATAAAGTGGGGCATTGTACACAGTCACATCATCATAACTTGAGAACTTTTAACCCCCTCCCCTGCGCATGCACACGAAAGATCGAGCGAGCCAGCAACACATTGGTCCATTGGACCGTCATAGCTTAAGTTTTCTCCACTGATAGGAGCACTATGACAAAACGTAGAACATGGGTTTTTCTATTATTTCTTTCTCGGCCATCTTTTCCTTTGAAGTGTGAAGGGGATCCCTCTCGATCGCCGCTACTTGGCTCCAGTCAGTGATGCCGATGGATCAGTTCCATCGGAGCTAGGTGCATCCTTGTCAGTGATCCCCTTTCTTGACTTGATAGAACAGCAATGGCACTAGTGGAAGAACACAAGGGAGAAGAGGAGAGGTGCTGCCAGACCAGACATAGTCCAACTCATCCTCACCTCTCTCTCTCTACAATCTCAAACCCTCATCTTCTTCCTCGTGCCGAAGAACTGACTAGATCGTCGGAACCTTTCTTCGAGTAACCTTTCTGCAGATCGGGATGACTTGAGCGACATATACTCAATCTCCCTCAGCGCCGGAGCTTGGGACCTCTAAAGATCAGCTCTTCAAAATTTTTGTGGGTTAATACCGATCTAATCATTAACAGTGAGAAAAAAAAACACATGCTATTCTCCATAGTTAACACGAAAATCCTAGAAGAGTTTTAACAAGCTGTCTACTCTCCCTCTCCATCCAAGGATATTTCCTCACGTTCGCGCTTCCTTCTCCATTTGCCATTAGCATCATGTGCCCAGGCAGATCACAGTTGTGTTTGCACCCACCATCAACGTCGTCAAGACCCTTATATATTCCACTTTTTAGCTTCTGGCTACATGATTCCCATCTCCCCATGGTTTGGCGTATGCGATGCCATTCGGAAATCACCATACTATTAACGGAACATTCGTTCTACCTACAAATTTCAACTTATCAGACCCAAGTGTTTCTCTCTTCAATTTAAAGTTCGCAGACTTTGTAAGTATTTCTTCTGGGCATCAAAAGCCTCTAACCACGAAAACATCCAAAAGAATGATAGACGTACGGCAAACCTTGTTAACTGGGAATTTGCCAAAGATCTAAACATGGGTTTATGACCCTGATCCCATTGCTCCACATCTTAAGTACAATGTCTTCTTATTGTGTAACGTTCTTTACCATCCACAGCCAAACCCACCTCAAGACCGTCCAAGAAAACAGCCATCGTTCATGCAGCTTAAACATGCTCCGGGCTAGAAGCTTTTGAAAAACAAGCTCTCAAGTAAAGCAAGAATGAAATTCGAAGTGAGAGGGGAATGGAAATTGTAATAGTAGACGGCCATAGCACTAAACAAAGCAAGCATCCAACTGATTTAAGAATAGCATACAAGGAGAAAGCCATGCCCTAAAGATGTTTCTCAAAAATCCATGGAAAGAGTGGAGCCGCCACCACATCACTCCGACCGCGGTTAGCCTGGTTCTACTAGAAAAGCAGGAAAATATTATGACCACACACTTGCAATATAGAAAAAAAAAGGTGACCAATTTGCTACTCGGTATGTTTCTCTTGCAAATCTCCCCCTGATTTTGTAAACCCAATGGACGATAAACTAGGGTGGGGCACAGCAATCTGCAGATGTTCCAACTCCAAGATTTATGAGGACGAGGCATATAGTGATCTGCAGATGCTCCGAGTGACCCAAGATTTATTGCCATGAGCCACTGCCTTCTGCTTAAGTTGGAAATCCATCTGAAGAACCACCGGATATTAAAATCGGGGCCTTGACCTTGCTTCTGCAACAGTCACCCTGATAGGTCTCCCCTCCAATTGCTGCACAAGACGAGGGAAATCACATCTTGGATCATAGAGAAGTTTAGTGAAGGCACTATCATCCGAATCATGATATGGTTCACTTGAAGGCATGAATTAGAGTCATACATGATCATAGAATACTTTACAGAAGAGATGATATTAGCGAATGATATGATTAAGATGGCAAAGCTGAACTTAGAAGCACGAAGGATAATAAACAATCTCATGTATCACTTCTGACCCTTCTAATAGAAGTCTGAAATTCAGACAGTTGAAACCTCGACACCAAATTCCCGGTTGTCATCATTCCTCAGGCTAAAGAATCAATCCCAAATTCATCCCGTACACACAAAATCTAGACATGAATTAGCTGACAAGTTTTGGTTAATGATTAGTTCATAAATAAACAAATTCGGGGTAAGGTACAAATAAATGTCATCTGGAAGATTAAGTTAACCACGTGATTCAGAAAAATAACCTAACCAATGTTACTTTAGTCCTACATGTTCATGTCTCTTGAGTGACATCGCTCAATGTAATACCAACAAATTTTGAATAAAAGGAGGAAACCCACTCACCGCTCCATTAAGTGATGAAACTGCTCGGTCAACCTCCTCAGCAGAGCTGTAAGTAACGAAACCAAAGCCCTTTGACCGGCCACTCTCCCTATCACATACCACTTTTGCATCCAAAACCTTTCCTTTTTCACTGAAGAATGTCCGAAGTTCTAGATCATCAACAGCCCATGAGAGGTTGCCTACATGGATTCTGTTTGCTGAGTCAAAATTGCTTCCCCTCCGGAAAGACTCATAATTGCCTCCACTCCGGAAATTGCTTCCGCTCCGGAAAGACTCAAAATTGCCTTCATTCCTGAATCTTCTTGCAGGGGGGCCATCTCTACGAGGTGGTGGCCCAGAATTCACCCTCAATTGCCTTCCATGTAGTTCCTGTAAGATGAACACAACCTCTATTAGAACAGCAAGGGGAGCAATCGATATCCTTAGAGATAAAAAAGAAACTTGAATATGATATGGGATTAAAAAGGCCTAAAAGATCAGAAAAGTAAAAAACATATATAATGATACCTAAAATTCTTAGGCTGCAAAATGTTAAGTAGGGATGGATTCCATAAGTAGATGTTAAACGATTAAATGATAGTAATGGTAGGAGAAAAATTGATGAAAAAATTGCATAAATGGTTTTGGTTGAGCGCGCAATAAACAGATGATTGATTCAAAAACAAAAACTGTCATGCCAGGAAGGAGTTTTCCATATTTATAAACTCAGAAACATAGAATTGATAAATAATGCCAAGTAAAACATAATTCCATTCAGAAACAAATATCTAGACAGTGGAGAAATGGACATGTACATACTCCTTCACAAAATAGTAAAGGGGAATGAGTATTCAAACAGGTAAACAGAGTACAGAAAAATGTTTGAGCTTTAGTAGAATAGTGCTAACAACATGCCATCATATATCTAGTCTGAAAACCTGTAACATATAAAGAATACATGCAAATCAGAATTCCATTAAGAAATAAAAAGCAGTGGAAATGTGGACACGAACATATTCACTAAAAAAATGAGCAAGACAAATGAGGCAGACAAAATGCGGAGAATGATTTGAGGCTCAAAAGCATAGTATTAACATCTTTTATTAGGCAACCCAACTACCCAGACATTTGTCTCTCGAATACTTGTAGTTACAGTATACTCCCCTTGCAAGAGGATAATAAGACACTAGTAAACTGCAAAAAAGAACTATAAACACATCAGGAACCATGCATTTCTGCTGAAAAATTTGTATATTACTGTTCACAGGGTATAACTTTCACATATCATAATTTCCCTTGATTCTGTTGTAAACCAAATTGAAGGTCATTCTACTTGCTCATCAGAGAGACAATATCCAAAATTGACATGAGTTTCTAAACAAAGTAGAGAAATGGAAGTTGAGATAACATAACAGTTGACTACTGCAGAGCACTGAAGACACTGGATAAATGAAAATAGAAAGATTTTCAATCAATCATGTTTTCTTCACGGTGTTACTTCAGACTGATGTTTTCAGCAGTCATCACCAGTCAACAATGAACAGTCTTCTTTCAAGAACTTTGTGATTGAAATTTCCAATTTCTGGGCACCTCACCACTAAAAGCCAGAACATGCAGCATAAAAGAAACTCGCCAGAACAAAGAAAAAATTAGCCTTGTCGTGGAACTGTAAAGCTCAGAGATGAAAATAGAGAACTACATGCAATTAAGGCTGTAGAACCTGGACTTCTATTTCAAATGGTGGTGGTTTCTTGAGTACGTCAGCGCTGGAACTCTTCTTTTCTGTTTTTTTCATTTGTTGAGGGGGTGCAAATATAAAGTCTCCCTCAAAACCTAGGTATTAAGGAGACAAAGACAACATTATATAAGGACAAGCCCATTCACAAGTTAATCGATATGGGACAATCTCAGATGTCTTTGCATGTGCCGGCCCCACATAAGACAAAAGTCATGTCGATCTTAATAAGAAGACGCAGCATCCACAACCGGAAGAATGAAACCCACTCTAATAGCATGTGCAAATATAAAGTCACCCTCAAAACCTAGACATTAAGGGGACAAAAGCAACACTATATAAGGACAAGCTCATTCTCAAATTAACCAATATCGGACAATCTCAAGGGAGGGAGGGGGGAAGGAAGGGACAGAATAAGAGGGAGACACTCACATAGTCATTGAACATTTGAGCAGCATCATCTACTTCCTCAACGGTGGACATTGTCACAAATCCAAATCCCCGGCTTTTCCCGGTAAGTTTGTCAAAAATAACCTGCAACAGCAGCTATATCAAATACAAAGAAATCCATTTAACATGAACAACGCGCATAAGCAAAACTACACCAAAAAAAACTTCCCAGTAGGCGTATGCGCGGCAAAAGTATAGCCTTAATCTTCAAGCAGCCATCAAGTTATAGCATGTATACGTGCTCTAACTCTACATATGTTGCAGCATGGCCAATCTAACTCTAGATAAGTAACAGAACCCGTCAACTATACGCATTTTTTCTGTCTCCACATTCTAGGAAGGAACGGATATTTCCTTTGTTATATTTTCTTTGAAATATTTGTCAAGCGTATAGGACTCTATCAGAGATTCAGATAAACCCGCCGTAAGAACAGTTTCACACATGGACGCCCGTTTAACTCGGCCTCGTGGTCCTTCACGCGAAACCGCATGAAACCATCCGTACCCCTTAGCCGCGAGCATAGAACAGAACCAAGAACACGTCATTCGAAACCAAGACTGAAGACCCACATTCGAAGAACTAAATTAACACGACTAACAGAGGGGGGGGGGGGGGAAAGAAAACAAGTAACACTTTTGCCGAAATCACAAGCAGCATATGCATAAAAAGAGTGTCAGACCCATAAACCCCTCCCGGCGGTCATACCTCAACCATCTCGACAGTTCCAGCGCGGGAGAACAAGTCGGCGAGCTCCGCGCTGTCGACGGTGAAGGGGAGGTTACCGACGAAAAGCTTCAGGTCGTCGGAGAACCTCGGCCGCTCCACCTCCTCCTCATCACCCCCCGACAGGAACGCCTCATCCTCCTCATCATCCTCCACCTCCAGGTCCGACGGAACGGTGGCGACGTGCGGGACGAGCGCCGGCCCGAGACTCCTGGCGCTGCAGAAAAGGGACAAGTGCTTGAACTTGGAGGCGCGAGACAAGGAATGAGGGGACGCGGAGGCGGAGGCGGCGGCGGCCCGCGCTAGGGTCTGGGGCGGAATTAGGGCTTTGGAGGAGGAGGAGGACGACGAGGTGGGGAGGAGGAACAAGAGAGAGGAGGCAGGGGAGAAGGTGGCCATGGCTCCCGGGCGCTGCGCTGCGGAGGAGATAAGGTGGAGGGGAGGAGCGGCCGCAGGAGGAGGAGGAGGCCGAAGGGACAGCAAGCGAGCGGAGGAGGGGTGGGGGGATAAGGCGGGGGTTTTAAGAAGCGAAGCGGTGGGGCGAAGGGGATAGGGTTGGCGAGAACAAATGCCCCCGATCTGGGTGCAAAATTACGGACATACCCCTTAGGGAGGATATCTTCTCTCGAGGGCGGACGTGCGAGCAACTCCACCGCTAGAGAGCAAGATGGTATAAGTTTGTTGACAGTGTAGGGTTGAAAAAAAAAATCGATTATTTATTTGATTTGATTTTGATAAATATTATAGAACATAAAAATATATTTAACCATCTATATGACTATATTGAATTGGATTCACATTTAAGTATTTTTGATAAGTTATCAAAATGGGATACGGAAACACTGATTATCGATTTTTGAATTTAATAATGTATATTATCTGAATCTATTTTTATCTAAAATTTAAATATGATTTTTTAAATCTATTTATATTCAATAATATTTGATTGCCGATAATCCGAAGAAATCGATTCAAGATGTTTCCGTATCTAATTTCATTTTTTTTTTATAATTTCCATAAGATACGAATACGAAAATAATAATATTTGTATCTAAATTTGACTTATTTACAACCCTAATTGCCGAGAGAAGTGCACGGGCACTTCTCCCTCACCTAATATTATAAGGATCCCGGGTCTACTTACATTATATAATCATATAAATATCACTCTTCTATCTTTTCAAAAATAAATAACACACTTTTTACACATACATATCAATTAAATTAACTTTCTTCAATCAGCACATAATTGCCATGATATTAATAAAAGAATGAAAAATATTTGTTTATACTTGCGAGGGTGTAACAATTGTAATTTAATGAACTCAATAGACCACCATTAATCTAATGAGCAATTGGAGCTTGTAAAAGAGCAATTGGCACTTCCGTAAGTACGGTAAATATATTGTTATACTTGTGTTTATGCGATAACCATGATCTTGTGCTATCAGGTTAAGATATTTACAATGCTTTTTTAAAAAAATAAAAATTGTGCAGTGAGATTATGAAAAATCAATATATACCCAAGATTAATGAAATTACATAGTAATTATGCTTGTAAAGGAGTTACCTTCGCAAGAGCCTTTGATGTCAAAACTGCAGGGTTAGAGACATAGACGGATACAGGGAAAATTTTAGTGAGGTCACTTCTTAGAAAAATTTTCAACCAAATTAGTTTAATGAAAAAATTTAACTCATCTATAGTGTTTAAATTTCAGTGGGGTCACGTGACCCCACTGATTCTTCTCTGGATCCGTCTATGATTAGAGACCGTTCGTTTCTAGATCCATACAATTACCAGAAATAAATGAAATCGAAACCGAACCATAAACTCCTCTCCTGGCAGCAACATTATAATTTGGTGTGCAACAATGCCAAGAAATAAACAGGCAATTAATATGCTGCTCTCAAAAGGGTTCCTCTATGGTGTGAGTAATACTTTATCCTGCTTCCAATGGGCTTTTGTACCATATATATGAGTAATATTTGTTGAGTTTAAAAGGAGTATGCGGTGGATTATTTGCTCCCTTTGTCACTGATTCAAGTTATCCATAAGAGATAAGAATATAGCCACTAGGAAAGGGGAAATTAACCCTCTGCCGCCTGCCCTGTCTACAATCGAGCTACTTTATTAGGGACAATTAACAATCAATTTTTATTTTTTTTTAGATTTATTTTTAGGTCTCTGACTTATATATTATAGAGACATAAATATGTAATTATATAATTTTTTTTAAAGAGTCAGAGACCAAAAAATAAATTCATATAAATAGAGGCTGATCGACGATGATTTTTCCATTTTATTATGCCTTAGTTTTTAATCCGGATTGAATCGGAATAGCGATGGATTGAATCTTGCAAATGGAAAGAAGTAAACCACAAGTTGATTCATTACAAGGTCTTCAAATGTCACATAACTTAACATGTATGATTGATTATTGGAATTCAATAAAAAGTAGTTATCAATTAAAGTACTTATTATTTGATATTTAGCTGATGAAATTAACACTACACACTGAACATAATCTGTTAAAGTGCCTATTGTGTGGGAGTTTAGTTGTAGTAAACTAGCAGCACTCACTATAGTCATATAATCGATTATCGAATGTGGAAAAGACAATAAATACTTTTAGGAGGGTTTCTAATGATCATGACATCATTGATTATAGGGTGTTTGGGAACAATTTAAAAAATAGAACTTTTCTACTTAAAATTTATGTTGTATTAATTTTAATTTTAAAATTAAAATGTAAAAATGTGACGTTATCTGTTTGGTAAAAATATCAAAACTTTTAAAATTAATATTGATGTGTTGGGGGGGGGAAGGACGGGAGGGGGCGGGTGTTCCCGCGCGCGGGGGGGGGGGGGGGCTGGGGGCACAGGGGAGGGCGGTGGGGCTGGGCGGAGGGCTGGGGTGAGGGCGGGGGGCGCAGGGGCGGGCGGGTGGGGTGGGGGGGGGGGCTGGCTGGGCGGGGGGCGGGAGGGGGGGGGGGAGACGGGAAGGGGAGGTGACGCCGGTTCCGGGCGCGGGGGGGGGGAGGTGGGGCAAGGGAGGGGGTGGGGCTGGGCGGAGGGCTGGGGTGAGGGCGGGGGGGTCCGCGGCGGAGGTAGGAGGGGGGGGCTGGGGGCACAGGGGAGGGGGGTGGGGGCTGGGCGGAGGCTGGGGTGAGGGCGGGGGGGGCAGGGGAGGGCGCGGGGTGGGCTGGGCGGGGGGGGGGGGGGGTGGCTGGGCGGAGGCGGGAGGGGGGGGGAGACGGGAAGGGGGGTGACGCCGGTGGGTGGGGGGGGGGATGCCGGCGGGTGGGGGGGAGACGGGAAGGGGGGGGTGACGTCGGTGGGGGGGGGGGGGGGGGAGCGGGAGGGGGGGGGAGAGAGACGGGAAGAGGGGGAAGGAGAGCTGTGAGTGTAATGTTTTTAAAAAAACAGGTTATGACTTGTTTTTATTTGAGAGAGATTTGTACAGGATAAAATTTTCACTTTAAAAAAAAACAAAATTGCTTACCAAACATGTTAAGAGTTTCTCCTCTTTCTTTTTAAATTTAAGAGAGAAAACTGCTAAAAAAGTGCAACCAAAACACCCTATAAGCAAGTCTCTCCCTTTCTTCGCTCGACCTCTACCCTTTGCTAGGGTTTGAGCGGCCCATTCTCCGATGTTCTCATTGGAGGAATCGTCACTTTGGAGGGTGCCACCTCTGAGGCTTCCCCCTCCCCCTCCCTTTCTTTCTTTGGGTACCTTAGTAGCTCCCCTGCTTAGTTCCCCTTCCCGCCTCCAGTGCTCTTCAACCCTATTTTTTCTACCCTCTACCTTTGCCCTTCCCTCTGTGTTGCCAATCCCCTTCGTTGTAATCTTTTTCCCATTGTAGAATGCCCTTCTCATCCCCCTTTCAACGCTTCCAACTTACGCTTTGTTCTCCAATTGCATGGTGCCATCTCCTTTGGTTTCCCCTTCCCACCTCAGTCCCTTTTTCGGCCCTAAAATACACCCCCCCCCAGCAAATCCCCACCTTTAGCCTTAATCCTGTGATGTAACATATAACCTCTCCCGCAGTAGTCTTCCCACCCCCCATATCCATCTCCCCTCCCCCTCCCCCCCACCCCCACCCCCACGCCCCTCTATCTTCCCAACACTTTCACTGACCATTTGGCCCTCCCTCTTGGTCCTCCCTCCTATCCATTTTATGACCCTTCTACAGGTGTTTTTGGCTTATTGTTTGTGTGTTTTTTGTTATTGTGTTCTTTTGTCCAAGTTCGATGTTCCCCACCGATTGCATGTCCATAGCTTTTGCACAACATTTCTTCATCCTGTAAGATTCTGGACCTCTCCATTTTAGGGTTATGGAGTAGATGGTTGAGTTCGAGTATTGAAGTTATTCTACGTACGCTATCCGTCGTCTTAGCTGCTCCTATTAATTTGCAGCATAATCATTGAGCAGCCCTCCCTTCCTAGAGCTAAATTTGGCCTTGCACAAGCTCTTGTCACTCCATCAATGTGTTAGATGTTGTCTATTCCTTACTGTTCTTTGGCGGATATCCTCTTACAGAAGGATATCATGATCTATCTTTATCTTGTTAGTTCCTTATTGTGGTCTGTTTCCTATAGCCTTAGGTCCTCCCCTGTCCTACTCTTTGCTGTGCTTTTTTATTATGTTTTATTGCCTATGCACTTTGCAATGGTTGTTGACTAGATTAATAGAAGTCCTTTTTTATTGTAAAAAAAATGACACCACCGATTTAATTAAAAATATATTTTTTTTATAAATACAATAAATATTTCTCATCTACTAATACAACATCTGTCACCAGTAATCAGAACAGGAGCAAGTCCCCTCCTTGAAGCAATGAAATCGGTTTCGATCCCTGATTGTGATCTCCCTTCCATATATCCGGGAGATGAGCTTGACGGCAGAGTGGCAGTCTCCACATATCCGGATGTTCTTCATGATGAGCAGCGCCGAGCCCGACCTCGTGCTGATCATCCCGAACGCGATGGCCAGCCTCTCGCTGTGGGCGAAGAGGGCCTGCTCCCTCTCGTCGGCATCCCCCAGGTAGCTGTCCATGACGCGGGAGATCCGACCGGCAGCATCGGCGGAGTAGCCGGCCGACCGCAACCGCACCATCATCTGGTCCAGCACGGCGTATATCTCCCCTGTTCGAGGGTGTGCCCTGTCTCCTGCGCAGAACCGGTGAACATGGCCGCCGACGTTGATGTAGCTAGTCCCGGGCGCCTTTCGGACACCCTGTCGCCTCAGCGCGTGCCGGAGGGCGTCGGCCTCGGCCTGCTTCCCCGATGATGCGTACATGTTCGAGAGCAGAACATGGTACTGGGTGTTGAGAGGGTCCAGCTGCACTAGCTCTCCAAGCAGGCGTTTGCCCAACTCCATCCTTCCATGAAGGCTGCAGGATGCCAGAAGAGAACCCAACACCACCTCGTTGGGAGGCAGGGGCATCGATCGCACCAGAGCCGCCGCCTCCTCGAGGTGCCCAGCGCGTCCCAGAAGATCCACCATACAGGCGTAATGCTCGACCTGGGGCGTGACCCCGTATACTGGTTCCAGCCGACGGAAGTGCCTCCGTCCTTCGTCCACTAGACCAGAGCGGCTACACGCACAGAGCACGCTAACGAAAGTTATCTCGTCCGGCGGATGTTCTCCTCGTCCACCATCCGGGAGAAGAGGAGAAGCACCTCCTCCGCCAGCCCATGCATGGCGAGCCCGCTCAGAATGGCGTTCCAGGTCACAATGTTTCGACGAGACAACTTCCCGAACAGACAACGTGCAGGGTTGATCTTCCCACATTTCGCATACATATCGATTAGGGCGGTGTCCACCATTACCCGATGAGCATCATCACATGCATCCATGGTCGTCTTTGTGGTGTAAGCGTGCACCCACCGGCCGACGGTCAGGTCTCCGGCCTGAGCGCACGCGGACAGGAAGGAACACAAGGTGACGTGGTTCAATTCCTGCGTATAGGAGCTGCGGCGACAGCCGAAGAGCATCTGGGCGAGCAGTGACAGTGCTTCCCTCGGAGACCCGGCCTCTACACACCCAGAGACCATGACCGTCCAAGCGACCTCGTTCTTCTGCTCACCCATCAGATCAAACACCCGGCGCCCACTTTCCAGGCCCTCCCACCAGAGCGCCCCGGAGAGGATCACCGTCCAGGAAACGACCGTTGGGCTCGTCATCTCGTCGAACATTTTCCGGGCATCTTTCATCCAACCGCACTTGGCGTAGATGTCCATGACGGCGTTGCGGGCGGCGACATGAAACAGCATCCCCCTCTTGACGACGCGGAGATGCAGTGCCGCGCCGGCGACCGGGTCCCTCAACCGGGCGCAAGCGCCCAGCACGCAGACCATGGTGACCTCGTCTCCTAGCACGCCGTCCACCACTTCCATGGTCCGGAACAGACGGAGGACGTCCGCGTAGAGGCCATGGCGGGAGTGGCAAGAGAGGAGGGCGGTCCAGTCGACAGGGGTCCTCTGGAGAAAGGGGAGAGCTTGGAAGGCCCGGAGGGTCGCGGCGGGAGATCCGCAGGCCGCGTACATGTGGAAGAGGGCGCCGCAGATGGAAGAAGAAGAGGAGGAAGCATTGGATAGATGCCCATTGGTGAGGAGGAGCGCGTGGAGCTTCTGGCCTTGGCGGAGGGAGGAGTGGCCGCGGCGGCCGCAGGAGCGGAGGAGGGCTCTGTAATAGGCAACACTGCGGGTGGCCACCTCCTCTCCGACCATCAAAGTCCCCGGGCGAGTAGGGGGCAGAGCCCTTCCCTACCTGTGCTACATGAAGATAGGTTTTTACTAGTTACTACGGAGAAATATTTATTGTATATTTATTATATTTTTTAGTTATTTTTTTATTCCGTCCAAAACAGGGATAAAGTGGAATAGGTGAAACAGGTACCTTATTGTCACCTAATGTCTTTTGAATTCTTTTTAGTGCTGACTGCATATATGTCTGTGAATTCTAAGGAAAATGTTCTAATTTTGATCTATCTGCTACTGCTTAAGTTTTATTGTTATTAAATGTTCACCTAATTAGTCGCTGAATGTTCTAATTTAACAACCATGAATGAAGTAGCTTGATACCACTATAGTCGCCTCCCTAGATTCTCTACCAGTGGGTTAATCCAAATGACGCCTGAAATCGGGTGCTTAAAGTTTGGCCATTCGAAGTAGCTTCATGTATAAACCTACGCTCATATATTGTCACTGTAGACAGATTTCATGTTATGCACAGTTATGCATATATATTTGGTTTAACGCTATACGTACGTGTTTTTTTGTTGATCTTTGGCTTGTAAATGTCTCGTTTATCCTATTACCAGGTTGGTCGATTCAATCACGTAGCTCTCATTCTTTGGGATATTTGGAATGAAAATTTTGTCATGCAGATCTTTTGAAGCATTGGAAGGGATCAGAAGGCCTTGGTGAAGCAGATTATGAGGTCCATTTATGTTTGTTATTGTGCTTATTGAATGGCGGTTCTAACCCTTTCTCTAACGAGAAATATTTAGTGCACATCTTGGTGTGTACTAAACATAGCACACCCACTAAAAATGTGTCATTTATCTCTTAAAGATTATAATATCTCCTCTATTCAATTTTTTCAAATCACATCTTTAGTGGGTGTACTTAAATTAGTGCACACCATAGGTGTGTACTAAGTATTTCTCTAACTGGAGAGAATGAAGGGTCAGATGTAGTTGAGTCCAGTGAGCTGTATCTCATTTTATGGTTGTTTACACTGGACTTCAAAAACCAGGCCTCCCTGCCTACTCAGGGAGGGGGCATCCCCTTGGATTCTTCACTAGTTTCTGGTGCACTGTTGTTTATTGCTTTCCTTTTCTTCATGGTGTATGCCATCTAGAAGTAATAAAGTCCACTTAGTTCAGGTACTTAAACAGTTCTCTGTATCAAATATGCAATTTGATGTATGCACTAACCTTAAAACTTCCTCCGGCTTGTCTTCTTAATTACCTCCAAAGTATCCCATAAATAGTCTGGCTATAGGCATAATTGACCTTCGACTGGGACCAATCTTTCACTTACTTCGTTGTTCCTCTTCCATCCATATGTTTAATTCTCTCTCTCATGAGTCTTTAATTCAGACAAGTAATAATAAGAAAGAACATTGTTTTTCTTTTTGCTGGTACTGGGGAACATTGAATGTCATGTCCCGCTAATTTAGCAGCGGAATAAATCAGGAAGGCATGAACAATATGTATGATAATGTAAATTGCGCATACAGTCGTAGATATCAGATCATCTAATGAACAACAATTGCAATAAATTTCTTATTTTATTGATAAATCACCTAAACTATTACAACCACTAATTCTGAGCCAAAAACATAGGGCTCAATAACATTATTATATTTAGAAAAGATAATTAAGTAAATATCTAACTATACTCTAAGGTACTAAGGACACTCCATTGCTATGACTCATAATCGCTCATCACTCCAGTCCAATCCCGTTGGTGATTGTAGGGTCATCATCCAACTTACTTGAAACACATACAATAATAGCACAGGGTGAGCGATAACGCTCAGTAGGACTTAATATCTTATGTAAATAGATATGCTTTAAGTAATTAATATCTTATAAGGCAGGATAACTATAAAGAACTATCAAGTATAGTCGAAAAAGTGATAGCACACGATAGCAAGAGAATGATAGCACATTCAACAAGAATAATTGTAAAATTAGCATGATAAAAGATTGACCATATGGTGAGAGTATGTAACGTCTGCACAAAAGTTCAATAACACATCCCTTGTCGAGCATCATGTCAACCCAGAGATATAGTAAAATGATTGAGTGATTGTCATAGATTAAATTATGATTATTATTAAATGGCGCTGGGTGTATGCCGTACACACCCTAATCATGTTACCCTTGCAAGGAAATAGCACTCTTCAGGCACTCTCCCTAGGACCAGACCGGGTCCTATTGCTTTCGCATATAACACTATTTTGTTATTTAGACAATCAATTGTATGGCCAAATAGAGTACCACGAAGAGATGAGAGTAATAGACGAAATAGATGAGAGTATAGAGTGAAAACGAACAGATGAGAGTAACGAGATAGTAGATGAGATAGCAGTATAATCGTAAAACAATGTTAAACCACGATAGTAACAGTTGCACAACACCAGGTCGGGTACCGACAGTCTGGTAGAAGTCACCATCGCCCACTAGTCGTGCTACGAACACATGCTGGATGGTCCGACATAATCACAAGGGAAGAGAGAACTCACTAAGGTTGTTTAGATCGTACTGATCCCTAAGGGTGTAACAGGTGTTAAGAGTACAACCAGCTCGTTGGCTAAGGACGTGCGCCAAAGCCAAGAAGACTTACGGAGGCCTTAACAAAGATTTTCTGGTCCAGTCAGGAGTCTTTCCGGTGGAGAGGTGGTACATGTCAAGAGTGTGTGTAAAAATTAGGGTCCATCGTACCTCGAGTGCTCGAAGGCCGAGGGAAGCGGTAACGGTGTATAAAACACGCGAGTAAAATGAAGACAAGTGTAAATAATAAAATAGGGTATATAAAGTGAATTAATTACATTTAATAATTACCAGATATTATTGGGTATTTAATAAAGTCTCATGACAATAAATAATGTTTAGTGTGTGCACGTGAAAAGAAATTATGAGAGTATGATAAACCGTGCATTTGGCTTTTAGTTAATGGAAATTATATAAACATTACCCATTAATGGTTAATCGGGTCGAAATGGTAATAACAATGTTCAATGAAGATTAAACAATGGCTAAATAGCAAATTGAGCAGGGGTATATATGTAAAATTGGGTTCTGGCAGAAATCTTCAAAATGCGACGGGGGTGCCCATCGCGATTCAGGTCGCGACAGGACAGCCTGGCACGACAGTCGAACCGGTATTGAGAACACGACGGGGTTGCCCGTCGCGATTCATGTCACGACGGGGCGGCTTGGCGCGTCAGCCGAACGGGCCTGGCCTGGCCCGGTTCGGGGGATGAGAACGCGACAGTGCGAGCCGTCGCGTTCATATCGCGACAGTCCGGCTGGCCGCGACCCCTCTGAGGTCGTGAGGGTCGGGCCGTCGCGACCCTTTGCGACTTCAGAGGAGCGACCCGACCCAGAAAAGGGGTTTAGCCCTTTTCTGAATTAGGTCCTTCCCTCCCACGCTTGACACAGGGGATTTTGGACCCCCGGGTTGTGTGTTTTTACCTTTTAAACTAGGGTGTTTTTTAGATCCGTCATTTCAACGCCCAACCCAATCCGGGAATCCAAATCGGATTCCGTCAGTTCGTACATGTCAATTTCACCGACCCGGTCGTGTTGGAGCAAACGACATGCCGATCAGATCTCTATTTGGGATTTTGGACCACCAGGTGTGTGTTTTGACCCTTTAGACGGGTATTTTTTAGATCCGTCATTTCAACGCCCAACCCAATCCGGGAATCCAAATCAGATTCCGTCAGTTCGCACACGTCAATTTAACCCACCCGTCGTGTCGAAGCAAACGGCATGCCGATCAGATCCCTATTTGGGATTTTGGACCCCCTGGTTGTGTGTTTTGACCCCTTAGACTCGGGTTTTTTTAGATCCGTCATTTCAACGCCCAACTTAATTCGGAGTCAATATCGGATTCTGTGAGTTCGAACACGTCAATTTAACCCACCCTGTCATGTCGGAGTAAACGCCATGCCGATCAGATCTCTATTTAGGATTTTGGACCCCCTGGTTGTGGTTTTGACTCCTTAGACTAGGGTTTTTTTAGATCCGTCATTTCAACGCCCAACCCAATCCGGGAATCCAATCGGATTCCGTCAGTTCGCACATGTCAATTTCACCGACCCGGTCGTGTTGAACAAACGGCATGCCGATCAGATCTCTATTTGGGATTTTGACCGCCGGGTTGTGTGTTTTGACCCTTTAGACGGGTATCTTTAGATCCGTCATTCAACGCCCAACCCAATCCAGGAATCCAAATCAAATTCCGTTAGTTCGCACACGTCAATTTAATCCACTCGGTCGAGTCGAAGCAAACGGCATGCCGATCAGATCCCTATTTGGGATTTTGGACCCCCGGGTTGTGTGTTTTGACCCTTTAGACGGGTTTTTTTTAGATCCGTCATTTCAACGCCCAACCCAATCCGGGAATCCAAATCGTATTCCGTCAGTTCGCACACGTCAATTTAACCCACCCGGTCGTGTCGGAGCAAACGGCATGCCGATCAGATCTCTATTTGAGATTTTGGACCCCCTGGTTGTGTGTTTTGACCCCTTAGACTCGGGTTTTTTTAGATCCGTCATTTCAACGCCCAACTCAATTCGGGAGTCAAAATCGGATTCAGTCAGTTCGCACACGTCAATTTAACCCACCTGATTGTGTTGGAGCGAACGGCACGCCGATCAGATCCCTATTTGGGATTTTGGGCCCTCGGTTGTGTCTTTTGACCATTAGACGTGTTTTTTTAGATCCGTCATTTCAACGCCCAACCCAATCTGGGAATCCAAATCGGATTCCGTCAGTTCCAACACGTCAATTTAAACCACCCAGTCGTGTCGGAGCAAACGACATGCCATCAGATCCCTATTTGGGATTTTGACCTTCGGGTTGTGTGTTTTGACACTTTAGACGGGTTTTTTTAGATCCGTCATTTCAACCACTAATTCTGAGCCAAAAAAACATAGGGCTCAATAACATTATTATATTTAGAAAAGATAATTAAGTAAATATCTAACTATACTCTAAGGTACTAAGGACACTCCATTGCTATGACTCATAATCGCTCATCACTCCAGTCCAATCCCGTTGGTGATTGTAGGGTCATCATCCAACTTACTTGAAACACATACAATAATAGCACAGGGTGAGCGATAACGCTCAGTAGGACTTAATATCTTATGTAAATAGATATGCTTTAAGTAATTAATATCTTATAAGGCAGGATAACTATAAAGAACTATCAAGTATAGTCGAAAAAGTGATAGCACACGATAGCAAGAGAATGATAGCACATTCAACAAGAATAATTGTAAAATTAGCATGATAAAAGATTGACCATATGGTGAGAGTATGTAACGTCTGCACAAAAGTTCAATAACACATCCCTTGTCGAGCATCATGTCAACCCAGAGATATAGTAAAATGATTGAGTGATTGTCATAGATTAAATTATGATTATTATTAAATGGCGCTGGGTGTATGCCGTACACACCCTAATCATGTTACCCTTGCAAGGAAATAGCACTCTTCAGGCACTCTCCCTAGGACCAGACCGGGTCCTATTGCTTTCGCATATAACACTATTTTGTTATTTAGACAATCAATTGTATGGCCAAATAGAGTACCACGAAGAGATGAGAGTAATAGACGAAATAGATGAGAGTATAGAGTGAAAACGAACAGATGAGAGTAACGAGATAGTAGATGAGATAGCAGTATAATCGTAAAACAATGTTAAACCACGATAGTAACAGTTGCACAACACCAGGTCGGGTACCGACAGTCTGGTAGAAGTCACCACCGCCCACTAGCCGTGTTACGAACACATGCTGGATGGTCCGACATAATCACAAGGGAAGAGAGAACTCACTAAGGTTGTTTAGATCGTACTGATCCCTAAGGGTGTAACAGGTGTTAAGAGTACAACCAGCTTGTTGGCTAAGGACGTGCGCCAAAGCCAAGAAGACTTACGGAGGCCTTAACAAAGATTTTCTGGTCCAGTCAGGAGTCTTTCCGGTGGAGAGGTGGTACATGTCAAGAGTGTGTGTAAAAATTAGGGTCCATCGTACCTCGAGTGCTCGAAGGCCGAGGGAAGCGGTAACGGTGTATAAAACACGCGAGTAAAATGAAGACAAGTGTAAATAATAAAATAGGGTATATAAAGTGAATTAATTACATTTAATAATTACCAGATATATTATTGGGTATTTAATAAAGTCTCATGACAATAAATAATGTTTAGTGTGTGCACGTGAAAAGAAATTATGAGAGTATGATAAACCGTGCATTTGGCTTTTAGTTAATGGAAATTATATAAACATTACCCATTAATGGTTAATCGGGTCGAAATGGTAATAACAATGTTCAATGAAGATTAAACAATGGCTAAATAGCAAATTGAGCAGGGGTATATATGTAAAATTGGGTTCTGGCAGAAATCTTCAAAATGCGACGGGGGTGCCCATCGCGATTCAGGTCGCGACAGGACAGCCTGGCACGACAGTCGAATCGGTATTGAGAACACGACGGGGTTGCCCGTCGCGATTCATGTCACGACGGGGCGGCTTGGCACAGATCTCTTCTAAAATTCATATAAAATCACATGGTTTAGCCCTTTTCTGAATTAGGTCCTTCCCTCCCACGCTTGACACAGAGCTCTTCTAAAATCATATAAAATCACACGATGATCCAAAAATTATGAAATAGTTTTAAATGAAAATAGACTCATAGATCTATCTGCAGGCATGAGTAATTAGGAAACGGGGATGGTTGTGCATGTTTTAACAAGGTTACATTTTGGTGACCTAAACATGCGCAGTCATGTAAGAATGATTTAATTAGCAACGAATACATGAGAAAAATTAGGGAAAATATGGGCGTTTAAAAGCTAACAGGATGTAATATTTATGGAAATTTTTGCACGGTATGGGATTAAGTATATACGTGGATTGAAAGCAATCATGAAGGTTCAGGTGCTTGGTATGGACATAACTTAGAACATTTAATACTCCTTCATGAAGCAACGAAAATTGGGCAAATCACAGGGCTTTGCAAGCGGGAATCATGGCTTACCTAGGGTAAAATTTAATTAGTTCGTACTTGAGAGATTGTCTACCTTTTTACACTGTAATGGAAACCTAGGGTTTGAGGTGACAAATATCCAAGTTCTTCTTGCTCCAAGCCTCCTTCTTCTCATTGCTCCTCGTTTTAGCCTCCTTTCCTCGTGCCTCAGAGCTCCAACAACGAAGTGGGGCTTGATAGACATGAATTATAGGTGTTTTAGCTAGTGTAAGAGTCCTAAAATCTTAAAACTCTTCTCTCTTCTTCAAATTCTGAATTTACATAATTATCATCCTATTTTCTAGCCATTATCTATCTAATAAGATAGATGAGAGATTTAATTTCATGGGTAAAGGGTTTGGGTAGGTCTAGGACTCTTTTTAAGATATTTATAATCCTTTTAGTATTTATCTTACCCTTTTCTATTTATTATTATTTTTAGGTACAAATTTAGCTTAATTACTTCCCATCCCAAGATGGGCTCTTCATATTTGAGCCCAACTATTCATGTTAGGTCCATTAGTAAAACCTATTACTAATTTAGCTTAATGGGTATTGATTTAATTCTATTTATTCACCATTTATTCCAATTTATCACATTTATTCACTAATGTCTTAATTTATTATTTATCTCAATATTTCTTAATCTTATCCCTCATTTGGGATCTTGCTATTGGCCCAATATCTTACGTATGGCTCAATTGTACAACTTATATACTTAATTTTCTTAATGGGTTTTAATTATCTTTTTACTAGAAAGTTTATTCACAGGTCAAGATTGTCCATTGGTCCAATTATCATAATAGGCTATCAACCCATATTATTTAAAGCCTACCCACATGTTTATTTTGATTTTTAATTCACTTAAGCTCATATAATAATGAGTTCTCCGACTTATTCCTTAATTACGATATTAAATCGCATAAATTCTTAAACCAAATCCAAATAATTTTTCAATATCCAAACTTCTTGATTGATCATTAGAAAATATTATTTAAAACATAACTATTATTTTTACGATATTTTTATGTGAGTTTATACGCTTGTAATAATGATGCGTACTCTTTTAACTAGTTTGAATTTATTAATTGATAATTTTAATTTATCTAAAAACTTTAAATTATTAAAATTTTCAGAATACTACATTGAACGAGGAGAAGGGCTTCTTCGTTTTCTAAAACACCAAAACTGGATTCAAGAATCCTCTACTGGAGGAAGCAATTCCAGTGGAAGCAAAATCTTCTTGATTTTTCTATCCTGCAAGACTATTAATTTATTTCGTTCTTCTCAGCGCAGCCACTAAAGTGCATGATGTGATAAAGTAATTCAAGTGCATTCATATTTCAAATTGCTGACATGTGCATAAGAGAAAAAAAGGTTTTACTATTTCTTGCACCCGGTGGAGTGGTTGGCATGGATGGATGGATGTCGACAGTGGTGGGATATTGAACTTAGAACTTAGGGCTATATTCTTAGTATTAAGGGTGCATGTGATTAATTTTTAAATGGAAGTGCATTTATATTTTTAGAAACTTTTATTAATTATTTTCGAAAGAGTGTAATCGGGTTTAGGAGTCATTTGTACAGTTTTTGAAATGATGTTGGGTAAGAATTGTGCGAGAATCATATTCGAAGAGTTTAAGTACAATTCTCGGTTCAAGTAGTATTTTTTTTTTTTTTTGTTTGGTAACGAGAAACTTCCGTCAAGTGTTTACGAGGCTCATGCATGAGTGTTCATGAGTTCTAGAATCAGAATTTAATAGTTACTAATTTCTATATATCCGTGCTGTCCTGCCCCGTTGGACTGATAAAATCTCGAGCCTTTTTGGCTTTAAATATTAATGTGATCAAAGTCTTGCAAAAGAGATCAGAACATAGAAGAAGTTCTTCTATTTGCATTCTTAGATTATCCGAGATAGGAGCATGATTCTTATTTCTTAGATGATCAAATTATTAGTTGAGATTGTCTAAAGTGTAAGAAAACTATTAAGAGAAATCAAGATTATTCGGGTAGTGAATATCCTTTTTTTTATCGGGTGTATACATATATACATGTTTAATTTTAAGCTAGCTTTTATCAACCTTTGTGAGAACCGATATATATCACGCAAAGTATCAGCCTCTACACAAAGTCAAATTCTAAAATTTTTAATTAAAAAGTTATATTTGTGGGTGAGGGTGAGGGATATTATTTGCATGAAAAATATTTGTTATACTTATCAATTACATTTTTTAGTATATTTTGGATCTTACTATTGGTCGATGCATTGAGAATATATTGTGCCTTCTCAATGAAAAGTAAGAAATATATTCAAAAGTGTAATTAACTATTTTAATAATTATTTTACAATATTAATTATGACATCATTCCAAATATTATTTCTTATGATTTGATCAGTGTGAAACCTAGATAGGAAGCCCTACAAGCACAGTACACGCACCACCAACTCACTCAAGCCACGTTTCATGCCTATTTTTTTGGTAGATGGGTGGAGCACAAAATGGCTCCGAGAACAAAAGACCCTAAACAAAACCCAAGGTTCTCCTCCTCTGTCCCCCTAACCCGGCACAAGGCCAAAAATAAACAGAGCATTAAGGTGGTTTCTCTTGTGAGAAATAGGCCCTCGATTGTTCCTCCTTGCAGATGCAGGCCAACTCTTCTGGTAGTGCCTCCGACCAGGTTATGTCAAATTTAGCAATTCTCGCTTGTTTCGCCAGCCAATCCGCAGCCTTGTTTGCTCCTATATCAATCAGCTTTACTGCATTTAGTTCCCAAGTATTCAGTTTTAAATTTATTTCTAATGCAATGTCTCTAATCTCCCAGGTGCTTTTCCTGGTTCCATAATCGCTTTAATCACTTCTGCATTGTCTCCTTCAATAATTAGCCCTTCAAAGTTGTGATCTCTAAACTTACCTGCGCAATCCACTAGAAGTTTTGCAGCTAAGATCTCTGCTTTGAGGATAGTAGACTGTTTTAGGTAGGATGCTCCTGCATACGGAGTTTCTCCTTTGTCATTTCTAATTATAAACCCAGCTCCGGAGTGGACCATTTGCTGCCCTTCCTTTCTAGCTCCATCAAAATTCCCCTTTAACCATCTGCTTTCTGGTTTTTTCCACAAACTTCTTATGCCTCTTGCAAGGGTGCTAAATAAGAAAGGCCCAGGTGGTCAACTACGTTGGAGCTGACCCCTTTCAGAGAAAAGTTATTGGCCTTAACAAGGACAGCCCGGTTGGCTTCAGCAAACTTAAGGGCTGACTGCAAGATGGGTCTGAAGGATAAATTATATAGATTCTCTTTTCTTTCAAAGACTTGCTTGTTCCTTCTCCTCCAAATGGCTTCTAACACATAGGCAATGACAGTCTTTTTTTCTGGCCCTGAGTAGTTTGAGTTACTACTTGATAAGCATCTGCACCAGAGATCTCCCAAGTCCTTCGGAATGCCCTTCCACAAGAGGTACTGCGCTACATCTCTCCACAAGTGGTTAACCCCTTTACACTTAATGAAAGCATGGTCGAGGTCCTCTAATTCCTCATAACAAATTTGGCAAGCTTGCTCCACAAGAATGTTGCATTTGTTCAGGTAAACTCCTGTTTGAAGTCTTCCCCAAGCCAATTTCCACAAAAGGATCTTTATTCTTGGTTCAGTTGGCCAACTCCAGATTTCCTTCCAAGCTTCTTGAGACCCACTAACCACCTCCTTTTTGCTGCTTCTAATGTGCTCATAAGCATTTCTTGTGGTGAACTTTCCATGCTTTCCTGGTAACCAAATTCTCTTGTCTTCGGAGGTAACACTTGTGACAGGGATTTTTAAGATTTCCAGGACTAAGGACAAAGGGAACACTTCCTTTAGCTTGTCCACTCTCCAACCTTCTTCATTTAGGAACATGTCCATCTTTGAATTCTCATCAAAAGCATTAATGTTGAATTCAACCGGCCAGCTGTTCAGTCCTCTCCCCTTGAACCACCCATCCTTCAGAATTCTGATATCCTTTCCATTTCCAGGTATCCAAGCAAAATGTTCTTGGTGCATACTGAATTCACTGATGATCCTCTTCCAGGTATCTGACTTGGGTATAGAAGTATAGTGTCTCTCCAACTTCCTTTTCCTCAAGTACTTGTCTTTTACCAAATCTGTCCAGATACCTCTTTGTCCAGAGTTTAATCTGTCTACTAACTTTAGCATCAAGGATGAGTTCATATCCTTCACATCTGTGATTCCCAGCCCTCCCCATTCGAGGGGCAATTTTAAATTTTCCCACCCCACAAGGTAAAGCCCCTTGGAATCTTTGTTACCTTGCCAGATGAAATTTCTGCACAGCCTTTCAATTCTGTCCACCTGGTACCTTTTGAAGTTTGTAACCGCTGCCCAATAAGTTGGAATGGCTGATAGAACATGTTTGACCAGAGTGACTCTGGCAGCCATTGAGAGGCATTTCCCTTTCCAACCTTTAAGCTTATTTTCCATGATTCTACAGACATCTTCTACTGCTTTATCTGCTGGCCTGATGTGATTAATCTGGATACCCAAGTATCTGCCAATAGTTTTGTCATTCTTCAAGTTCAGACTTTTTTCTATGGCCCTTGAAGTCCTTTTGTTTACTGCCTCTCCTATCTCCAACTTTGATTTAGATAGATTAACTGCTTGACCTGTCTGCTTACAATAACTGTCAATAACTACCTTGAAACTTTCTATCTCAGGAACCAGACCTTTGGCAACCAGGAGTACATCATCTGCATACAACAAATGGTGAATGGCCGGGCTATTTTGCTTTTCTTTGTACCCTAACAGTAATCCTCTGTCATTAGCTTTATGAAGACCGGCTGATAGGATTTCAGACATGAGAACAAATAGGTAAGGGGATAAGGGATCCCCTTGCCTTATCCCTCTGGTTGGTTTGAACCATTTGCCCGGGGTGCCATTAACTAAGATTGCCATGGTAGTGGTGTTAAGGCAATTTTGGATCCAGTTTCTCCACTTTGGTCCAAATCCCATTAAAAGTAGGACTTGGTCAATACAAATCCACTCCACTCTATCATAAGCTTGTTCCATGTCCATTTTAATAAGGACCAAGTCCCTTGGTCTTCTTTTCCTTTTCAGAGAGTGTTCCAGTTCTTGAGCTACCAATATGTTGTCTACAATAGATCTACCAGGAATGAAAGCTGTCTGTTCAATAGATACTAAACTGGTAATTACCCTTCTAAGCCTGTTCACTAGTATCCTAGCAATGATTTTGTAGAAATCATTGCAAAGGCTGATAGGTCTGAAGTCCTTAGCACTTTTAGGATTAATTATTTTTGGAATGAGAGCAATAAAAGTTGCATTGAAAGATCTTGGAAGCCTCCCCAAGGCAAGGAAGCAGTGGATGGCATAGAAAATGTCATACCTGATTTCCTTCCAAGCTTTTTAAAGAAATTCCCTGATAAACCATCTGGGCCTGGTGCTTTTCCCCCTGGTAAGAACCTGATTACTTCTTCCACTTCTTGCATTGTGACTTTCTTTTCTAGCAAAGCTACTTGATCTGGTGTCAACCTTTTGAAAGGGAGAGTGTTGTCTACCTCTGTCAGATTTTCCTTTTGGGAAGTCCATCTATCCTGGAAGTGACTTGTTAGTTCTCTGCAAATAGCTTCTTGGTCAAAGATTTTTTCTCCTTCTTTGTCCCACAGCAGCTCAATTCTGTTACTTCTTCTTCTAATGATGGTGGATAGATGAAAAAATTTTGTATTCCTGTCTCCTTCTTTCAGCCATTGGACCCTTGCTTTTTGCTTCCATTGGACCTCTTCAAGCAGCAGCAGTTCCATCAGTCTGCCTTCCACTTCTTTTAATTTGTCCTCCACTGCTTTATTACCCGGGCTAATGGCATCAAATTCTTGTAGCTGCTGAAGTTCCTCTTGGTCCCTTTTTATTTGCAATTGCAAGTTACCCACCACCTCCTTGTTCCACTTCTTTAAAGCAATTTTAGTTCTTCTGAACTTCTCTGACAGCATAGTGAGGCCTGTGCCTCTAGTATCTCTGCCCCAGGCATCTGAAATGACATGCAGGCAGTCTTTCCTCTTTAGCCAGAAGTCCTCAAATCTGAAAGGAATAGGCCCTCTTTTACCTCGATCTCCATTAGTGTCCATCAACAGAGGTACATGGTCAGATCCTATTCTTGAAAGATGGGCAATTGTAGCATTGGGAAAGTTGCCCCTCCAAGTAGTTGTTGCCAAGGCTCTATCAATCCTTTCTGAAATTCTTCTGTTTCCATCTTGTAGATTGCACCAAGTGTAGGGTACCCCTCTAAACCCCAAATCTGACAGGTTAGCTTCATCTATCCAGAGTTTGAAGTCTTTGACCCCTTGGGTCTCAGAAAATTTCCTCCCTCCCCTTTTCTCCTCTTTTCTGGTTATGCAATTAAAATCTCCCACTATGACCATATTTGTGTAGGCTTCTACAGATGTGGTAAGTTCTCATCTTGTAGATTGCACCAAGTGTAGGGTACCCCTCTAAACCCCAAATCTGAAGGAGTGCCGTTATGTGGAAGAAGTTTTAGGAGAAGGCCCTTGGACCTGCAAAGGTTACCCAATAGCCGTGCAAAGGTGGTCTCCAAGGTTGCTACCGGCAGAATTGAAGGTGGAATCCATGGTAGTGTGGGTAAGAATTCCAAACCTCCCGCTGGAATTCTGGGATAAGAAATGTCTGTACTCCATAGCTTCTGCGGCAGGAAGGCCGATCAAAGTTGATAGCCTCACTTTCAACGGCGAGAGGAGACTATTTGCCAGAGTGTGTGTGGAAATCAAACTGGATAGAGATCTACCGGAAGGCGTCTGGGTAGTAGATGAGGGAGGAAAATTCTGGCAACAGTTTCTCTTTGAACATATCCCCGGTAGGAGAGACAAGTGCTTCTCTTGCAACTTAGAAGGTCACCGGAGCTCAGAGTGTCCGGCCAGATTGGGCCGGCGTCAGCAATGGGCTAAAGAGGTAATCTCTCCTCTTCCTGGGTACAGAGGTGGTGCTAGGGAAAAAGCTGAAGAAAAGCACGGTGTGGAAGAGGGGTGGCAGAAAGTTGCGAGGAAATGGAAAGAAGGGGGTCAAAAAACCTCGAAGCTCGGCTTGGCAGATTCCAGCAGCACCGAACTGTCTCGTCCTCCTGGCTTTGAGGTACTTCTACAACCGGAAGAGGGAGAGGTCACTAGTGGCAAAAGTTTAAACTTCAGCGGGCCCAGTGGGGTTTGCCCAAGGCGGGAAAAGGAAACGTGTGACAGACGGGCTTATGAGACTGGTCAGGGAGGTCACCGTCAAAGCGCACCAAAAGTTAAAGGATCAGTGAGGGCACGGTCCCCGGCTCTGGAGAGGGTTCAAAGCCTTAGTCCAGCAAAGGAGGGTGCCAGCAGTGCCCTCAGGAAAGCTCTCGCTCCTAAGAGGGATGACTGGTGGGCATTGTCGAAAGAGAAGGGGAAAGAGGCAGAAACCTTGGAGGAGGGAGAAGTGTTGGACAAGAGGAACCTCCTGTTCTCTACGATCCAGTCTCCATCTACCTTTAAAACTCACCGCAGAAGAGGCAATTCCGTTTCCTGCAGAAAGGCCCTGAGCTCCATAAGTGGTAGCCCTTCAGTGCTTTCTTGCAAGGATAGATGGCGCAGAGGGAGATCCTTAGAGAGGAGAGATAGGAGCAGGAGGCTGCACCAGGCCAGAACAAGGCTTTCCTCGGCTGATCCAAAGGCTGGAGAGACAGGTAACACCCTTTCTATACCTTCCCAATGAAGTTTTTATTCCACAACTATAGAGGGGTGGGAAGGGCTTCGTACTGCAGAATGCTAAAGAAATTGGTCGTCAGATCGGAGGCAACAATCATCTTCTTGGTGGAAACTCATGAAGTGGAGTTGGAGAAACTGGGGGAGATTGGAATTTTCGCAGATTCAAACCTAACAACAAAGCTAGGGGGATGCTGTTATGTTGGAAGGAGGGTACTAGATTGGTTGACATAGTCAACTACTCTCCTCAGGTGGTGTTCATGGTTTTCAATGATCTCGAATCTGGAGAGGATTGGGTGTTGGCAGGAGTCTATGCAAGCACAAATTGGAGGGAAAGAAGACTACTCTGGGAAGAACGTCCCATGCCTATGGCGGGATGGACACCTACTCGCCTGTGGCGGAGTGGCGAGGGCTCGAGGAAGGACGTCGGAGGCGCGCAGAAGATTTTAAGGTTTGGGGAGCAATGCTCTCCCAAGAAGGTTTTTCATGAGTTTTTTCGAGTATTGAACTCTGATGGTGTTTGTGGTCGGACAGTGGTCTAAACCATCACATCGTATACAAAGAAAATAACCTCACTCAAGCCACCTCAATGTCAGCAACCTCCTCTGGTTCTCATCTATAAAGTTGAGACTTGAGATGTCATCCCTGCAAATGCCCACTAATTCCTTAGTTTAGACTTTCCCTTGTATATTAGGCCTGTTTGAAAACTAGTTAGGATAGCCATGATAAGGTAATTATGTTAAAAATAGGATGTAGGACATGCATAAAATGTGGCATCCAGAATCGATTATAAGCAAATACAAAGCAAATCGTACCAGACATGTAAGGGACATGAGTGCGATGGAAAGAAACCAAAACACAATATAAAATAGTATGATTAAAATGATGTTAAATAGGAATATAAATAATAAATGTGATGGCAGAGGCACCTCAGAGAGATTACCCTTAGATAACATATTGCCTCCACTAACATGGTGCGATGGGAACAACAATATCCTCTCATGATACAACTACTAATTCGTGATAGATGAGCCCACTCTCTTCTACATAGAATAGAAAGCAATAGTAAAACCAAATTCTCTTCTAACGAAAAGGAGAGAGTTAGAGGAGCATACACCGAATACCGAAACACAAATCTTGATACAAACTCATCGTCGCAGCAGCGCGAAGAAGCCAACTAAGAAAGAAGTAACGTGTCGCTGAGAGCAAAGAACTGCCAGGGAGACGAACAACGATGAATAATCGTCTGTATGTAGCAGAAAGCCGAGACATGGAGTGTAGGTACACGAGCGGTTCCTCATGAGAGTAAAAGATATGCCTCTTAAGTTAACCGATAATTAAGAAAATTTTAATTATCCCCTTTTGAAGCCCCCACCTGTGACAGTCCATGTCCAAGACGTTGGTCTGAAGACCCAGTCAAACCATGTCTCTTTCTATCCAAGAAAGGGCAAAAAGACTATAAGGAAAACTAAAAAAGTGCCAAGGCAAGGCAGTTGAACCTACACACGTGCCGATCCGACTCGGTAGCGTGCATGCATGGACGGATCTAGCTTATAGGTAGTGGGGTCACGTGACTCCACTCAAAATTTTTTTCTTCTTAAATGACCATTAGAATTGGAGATTTGAGAGAAATTTATATAAAGGGTGACCCCACTGAATTGTCCCACTGAGAAATATTTTTATGTACACTAAATTAGATACCTGTATTAAAATTATGCCACATGAAAGAGGGGTTTTTAATATCACTCCTATCTCATTTTTTTTAGGGAACAAGTCCCTTTTTTTTTTAATCCTCTGTTTATGTGGCACAATACTAATAAATATGAGAAAATATTTACTACTAGTGAAAATTCGATAAAAGTGTTACACGGTAACCCCTCAAGGGGCGCTTGGGCAGCACTTTTATCTCTTTTTTTGCACGGATAATAAATGCGATTTATTGATGTGTAATAAATATTTTTCCATAAATTAAATCCTCAATGATTTATATTGGTCCGTATCTCACATGGGCCGTGACGTGGCGCACCATCGTCCCTCGACTCTTCCGAAGGAGATCAAGCGTAGGCTTTGCGCGCCCAACTCCCGGTAGGCCATTGTACGGTGGACCCTCGGATGGATCCCACATCACCATCCGTCGGCAGCCTACAAAAATCGTAGCTTCTGGAAGAAACGAGGGGGACTAGTCCAGTTTTGGTTCACAAAATTCTTGGCATCTCGCGACTCCTTCGAAATCCTCTTTCTCTCTCTCTCTCTGACGACGACGACGACGCCGACGCCGACGACGGCGGTGCTGAGCAGGGGAGGTTGCTGCTTGCATGCGAGCCTTCTTTGTGTTTCTGGACCACCTCGCGGAATTGGGATTCCCACCAACAGAGCTGGCGGTGGGGTAATACACAGCCTTGGCAGAGCAGCCGGCCAGGCCGGGTAGAATCCCTCTCCTTTCTTCTTCTTCCTCTCTCTCTCTCTCTCTCCGGAGTTGCGAAGCGGACCTTCTCCGTCTCCGCCTCCGCCCACAGAACCAGGCCCCTTCCGCCTCTCGATAGTGGCATCCCCTTGTAAATTGGGTCTCTTCCCCCTTCTCTGCAGTTTGAAACTATTTATTATTATATAATTGTATTGTTTTCGGAAGAGGAAACCAGAGAAGAGGGATGGGCTACGTGGTGGTGATATCTCTGCCGGTGATACTGATCGTGGCCATCCTGGCCCTGGCCTGCTACTTGATAGGCCGGGCCCGCGGCCGCCGCGAGTCCTATCATCCTAGTCACTACTATGGCCCTCCCGCACCTCCGGCGCAGGCCGTCTATCCACCACCTCCTCCGCCTGGGCCTGAGAACAAACCGCCGCCTCCCCAAGAACAACACGTCTGAGAGTAGTAGGCTAGTAGCAGTGGTAGTGTTGTTCTTCACCACGCCATCTGTCTCTGTGGGGATTCTGGTTACGTGTGGGAATACATAAATAAACTGGAGATAGAGATTTCCCCAGTTTTTTTTTTTAATTTTTTCCCATTAGAGATGTCCCCAGTTGCTCGTCGCATGTTTATAAAACTGTCTTTTCTATTCTGTGGATGGATGTTTATACATTTTCTTGCAGTTGTCCTTGTTTTACAGTTTGAAGAACATTATTTGATTGTGGAGTACTGTTTATATCTCCTAGTCATTTGTATGTTCTGTATACATCTTGTGACTCCTGACTTAACATTTATGTATTATTTATTTGAATAATAATTGTGTAACAAAGATGAGATGTCTTTTTTTTTTATGTGTGATTAGTTCATATGTACCACATGATGTAATGGTACCAAGATAAGACACCTTTCATTTAATTGCACATGAGTGATGCTAATTGTTAAAATTGCATTGGATTGTTTGGAAGCAATCCAACACATGTAGTCACGTAGTGCCAAGTCATGTCCAAATGATGTGACGCGGAGATGATGAAAGATCATATGGTGGACAACAGTGGTAATTTTTGGGTGATGACGGTGGTAGTGGAGGTAATGATTGGTGACGACAATAGTGGTAGCGGTTAAATAGACTGTGAGTGACATGTAGGGTTAAAGAAGTGCATAACATAATGTCAAATGCAGTGGAGGTAATGACTGATGACGACGATAGTGGTAGCGATTAGGTAGACTGTGAGTGACAAGTAGGGTTGAAGAAGTTGCATAACGTAATGTCAAATGTGACACAATATGGCACCACATGGATAGGCATTACTCGCGGTGCATAGAGCAAGTAGTACTCTATTCATTAGTGTGCATGCTATGCACTCCATATGCAAGACAACTATCTTTCCTCTCTATATTGAGAAATATTTGCTGCAAGTCTAAACTAGCAACGAAATTCCATGTGAATTACTTGTCAAATAATTTATTAGTTAAAAGTCATGCATGTCAAATCTTTTTTTCTCTTTTTTTTCTAGTCAATAAAATTATCTGACAAATAATCTACTTTGATTTTGTTGCTGAGAAAATCAGCAAGGATCGTCGACCGGAGCCAAGCAGGGTGGGCCCCGAGGGATTGGTCGCGCCGCGCAGTCGTCAGAGGAGTGAGCTCAACCTGCAAAGAACCACCGAGACTCCTCGGTGGTCGGACACTCCGACGGTCAAGTTAGAAAGTCGTAAAGAGAGAGAGAGAGAGAGAGAGAGAGTTTTTGTGCTACGAATAGCGTACCTTTTTCTTGTGGATCTCTGTCCTTTTTATAAGAGCCTGGTCCTTTGGACAGAAAAGGAAGGTGGTGGACGAGCCTCCGTGAGGCAGGGGCGCTAACCAGGGAACCCTCGCCAGCTGGACAGGGAGAGTCCTGCCTTGACAGCCGCTTGCCTAAAGCGGGTATGGGCCAGCTGGGGGTCGTGATTTACGGGGCTCGTCTGTACCTAGGGTAAGCGTGACCTGGCGCCGGCTGGGGACGCCCGGACTTAGTGCTTATTTGAATTAGTTCTCGGCGGTGATGGACTAACCTGCGCCGACGACTTTCGACAATTTAACTGTCGGCTCGTCGGTATGGCCGATCCTTGATATCGTCGACCCAATTTGTCGGCTGACGACGACCGTATCACTAGTCCCCCGGGTTCTTTTCGAGGCGAGTCCTCGGCTCGAAGAGAAGCCATTTATTATTCTCAGGAATTCGTACGGGCGTTGGGCGCCGCCTCGTATTCCGCGCGCTGAATTTGGGGGCGTTCTGCCACTGTCATGATGAGGGTCGTGGTCTTGTCATAACGACGGTACTTCTGATGACGGCTTGTCAGGTACTCCCCTCTGAACTCTGCGCCATGATGACGCCGCACGGTTTCGGGGCGCACGCCGCGGATCCGGGTGAACGTCTCCTGGCCGTCGGGCTTCCGACACGTGGTGGAATCCTGGATGTGCAGGATTTCTGGGCCGTCCGATCGCCTTGGCATCATGGTGCTATAAATAGCTGAGGTTCGATACGAAATAGACGCTCCTTTGCCTCGCGCGCGCGTCTTTCGACCCCTGCCGCCCCGACGTCTGCTGACGATCCGACGATTGTGTCCTCGTACGAAGTCGATCGACGGTCCTCGCTTGCTCCCTTTCGAGGTAAACGATGAGCCTTTCCTCTTCCTCACCCCTCTCCTGAGGCTTCCTCCTCCTCGTCGTCCGCACAATCTAGGGATCCCCATGTTTCCGTCGACGCTCCCGCCCCCGTTTCTGAAAGCCTTGGGGAGGGGTCGGTGTCTGTAGAAACCCAGATCTGGGGGCCCGTTGACGATTCCTTCGTTCTTGAACTAGTCCACGGGACCTATGTTCCTAAGAACCCTCGGCCCACACCTCCGGTGCACGTCGTCGAGCCGACACGTGCCGAAGCCCGCTGTGAGACCTCCCCTGGGACCTTCAAGTGGCTACGGAAGCACCCTAGATTCGTTCTCCCTGTCGACGCCTTCGTGTGCGCTAACAGGGATTTTAGGGCTCATTATGTTTTGGACGGGGGGTTCTCGGTTTACACTGAGGCTGTCCGGGCTGGCCTCTGTTTCCCCTTCCACCCCTTCGTTATCTTTCTTCTCTTGGAGCTCGGGGTGGCTCCTTCCCAGTTGGCTCCGAACGCCTGGCGAGTAATCGTCGGCTTTCTATCCTTGTGCTATTCGGCAGGGGTCCCTCCGACCTCGCGCCTTTTTCTATACATGTTCTCTATCAAACCGTTCGGGGACTGGTTCTACTTCGCGGCGAGGAATGGTCGGCATATTTCGGGAGACTCCCTTCCTCGCTTCACGGCTGGAAGAGGAACTTTGTTTTTGTTTATAGTTCCTCGGGTTGGCCGTTCCCACCAAGTGGTCGGCCGTTGACGTCCGGAGCAAAGCTTTTGGATCGCCGAGGCTGACTTCGTCCGAGCTCTACGACCTTAAGTGTTTGAAGGAGGTGGAGCCCCCCAACTTGATCGATATCTCGGACGAGCTATTCCAGCTGATCGAAGAGGGCACACAAGGTTGCCAGCCTCGTAGTCGTATTTTTTACTCCATCCTCGGCTTCCTTAGCTAATGGTCGCATGTTTGCAGCTATGGCCGACAAGGTTGGCTCCGCTCCCTCGTCGCGAAAGGGGCCGTCGCTCGTGGATCAGGCCAAGAGCCGAGCTCAATCAAGGGGGAAGAAGATGGCTTCTCGTGCCGAAAACGCCACGCGCGATGTCGAGGCCGTGCCACCACCGGCGCCGACGCCTGGTCAGAGCTCGGGAGCCGTCCCGCCGACGAAGAAAGACCGAAGAAGCGCCCAGCTCCAGCGTCGTCGGGTACGGCACCCGACGCCTCAGTTCCGCCTCAGGCTCGCTTCTCCTTGGACCCCGTCGAGTGGGGCCGACAAGCCTTGCCGCCGAGGTTAAGGCTGAAACGCTCGGCCGCCCTGCACGTCGGCTCGTGCATGAATTCTATCATGGCATGCTGAGCCAGCTGGCCGCGTTCGACGCGTTCGTGCACCGAGCTGAGGTGAAGAGGCTGGCCTGCGACAAACGCATCGCCGAGGCTGAGGAGCTTGTGGCCGCCGAGAAGGCCCGTAGTCTCCGCCTGGAGGAGGAGGCAAAAAAGAGGGAGGGCGCCCTCCAGGTGGCCCTTGAAGCTGTGAAGAAGGCGCAATACGACGAGATTGCGGCCCACGAGGAGACGAAGAACAACTTTTCACGTCTCGTTGCTGAGGAGAGGGAGAAGGCGATAGAGGAGTACCGCAACTCCGATGAGCTTCAGGATGTGATCGCCGACCTCTTCCAGGGAGGATATGACGACTGCCTTGCCAAGGTTAAGGGGTTGTATCCCGACCTCGATTTGTCGGGAGCGACTCTTGCTGGAGACGGCGACGGCGACAACCAGGTCACAGAGGGGGGAGGCAAGGAGTTCGCCGCTGTCGTGGACGAGGCCATGGAGTCGGCCATTGATCGTTCCCTCGACCAGGCAGCTGAGGCCGTTTTGAATGAGGAATAGTTGTCTTTCTTTATGTACACTGTAATCCTCGTCAGTGAGAATACACGGTATTCTTTTAGTTCCTAGCCGACAACTGTCGGTTTGCGATTGTACAAATGAACTTGTCGACATGTGTGCTCAGAATTGCCTCGTCGGTGAGAGGGCACAAACGACCACGTTAGCGAGTGCCTAAGCGACCTCGTACTTGATGAGTGCCAAAGAGGCCTCGGGCTTACGCTCATGGAGTGCCGAAGAGACCTCGGGCTTACGTTTAGAGAGTGCCGAAAAGACCTCGGGCTTACGTTTAGAGAGTGCCGAAGAGACCTCGGGCTTACGTTTAGAGAGCGCCGAAGAGACCTCGGGCTTACGTTTAGAGAGCGCCGAAGGGACCTCGGGCTTACGTTTCGAGAGTGCCGAAGCGACCTCGTCGTCAGAGTGCCGAAGCGACCTCGTCGTTGTGTCGAAGCGACCTCGTTTAGAGTGCCGAAGCGACCTCGTTATGGGAAATATTGTCGTAAATGCTCGGCATTCCATGTCCTCGGCAGGGCCGTCCCGTCGAGGTCTGATAGTCGATACGCACCTTGTCCGAGATCATCGATGACTTTGTAAGGTCCTTCCCAATTCGGCGATAACTTTCCGACAGCTGACTTTGGTTCGGAGACGGCGAGTTTTCTCAGGACGAGGCTTCCCACGCCGAAGCGTCGTGGCTTGACTTTTTGGTCGAAGCTTTTCTTGATTCTTCTTTGGTAAACCTCCATCCTCGTAGCGGCCCTCCCCCGCCTCTCGTCTATGAGGTCGAGCTCGGCGCGTAGGGATCGTTTGTTATTTTCTTCGTCGAATCCGAGAACTCTCACTGAAGGGACGAGCATTTCTACAGGCGATACGGCCTCCATCCCGAAGGCCAACGCGAAAGGCGGCTCACGAGTGGCCTCCCTTGGGGTCGTCCGGTATGCCCAAAGCACGTGTAGAAGCTGGTCGGCCCAAGCTCCCTTGTGGCTTGTTATTCTCTTCTTTAGCCCGTCCAAGATCGTCCGGTTGGTGACCTCGGCCATCCCGTTGGATTGGGGTGAGCCACTGAGGAGAACCTATGCTCGATCCCGAGTGCGTCGCAATTCCTACGGAATTTGATGTTGTCGAATTGTTTCCCGTTGTCGGTGATGATCGTTCGTGGTAGGCCGAACCTGCATGATGTGTTCCTACGAAGCCCCAAGCGTTGGTGTCAGTGATTTTGGCCAGGGGCTCGGCTTCGACCCACTTAGTGAAATAATCCACTCCGACGATAATGAACCTCCTTTGGCCGGTTGCTGGCGGGAATGGTTCAAGGATGTCATTCCCCATTGCGCGAATGGCCACGGGGAGTTTATGCTGGTGAGCTCTGACGGGGGTCGTCGGTCGATTCTGTCGAATAGTTGGCATTGTCGGCAGCTTCTGACATACTTTTCGGCGTCTTTAAGCATCGTCGGCCACCAATACCCTTGTCGTGTTTTCTCCTTACCAAGGATCTGGGGCCTGCATGGGAACCGCACGTACCTTCGTGTATTTCGTCGATGATTTTCTCGGCTTCAGCGGGATCTACACATAGGAGGTATGGATATCTAAATCCCTTTCGATATAAATTGTTGCCGAGGATGAAGAACTTGGCCGATCGTCTCCTTGTCTTCTCGGCCTCGTCTTTGTCCTCCGGCACCACGTTGTCCCTAAGGAAATTTATTAACGGGGTCATCCATGTCGCCCCTATGTCGACGATCATCATATCTCTGGCCGCTATGGCTGAAATCGTCAACTCTCTATCAACAGTGATGGGGGCGACTCTAGTGCCGACGACGCTATCTTCGATAACTCGTCGGCTTGTTCATTCTCGGACCTTGGTATCTTTATGAGCTCCGCTGAGTCGAATTCTGCCATCATCCTTAGCACCTCGCTTTGTACAAGGCGAGCTTTGCCTCCTTCGCTTCGAACATCTGGGACACTTGGCCGACGACCAGCTGGGAGTCGCTGTGAATGCGTATCCTGCTCCAAGGTTTTTGCCATTTTCACACCCCGACACCACCGCTTCATACTCTGCCACATTGTTAGATGCTTCGAACCGAAACGAACTGCGTACCTTAAGTCGAGGCCCTCGGGAGAGCGCATTACTACGCCTGCACCGCTTCCATGGAATTTGAGGCACCGTCGACGAAAATTTTCCAACCCTCGTTGGGTTCTTCGTCCATCGCTGCCCGGGCGGTGCCTTCGGAAATAAAATCCGCGAGGGCCTGGGCTTTGATGGCGACCCGGGCCTGAACTCGATATCGAATTCGCCGAGCTCGACGGCCCACCTCGCCAACCTCCCCGAGGACTCGGGTCGCTCGAAAATTGGTCGGAGCGGAGCGTCGGTGAGGACAACGATCTTGTGTGCCTGAAAATACGGGCGTAGTCGTCGGGCTGCCATGATGAGAGCGTAACCGAGCTTCTCAAGGCTGGTGTAGCGCTGTTCGGCTCCTCGTAGCGCCTTACTCATATAGTACACCGGGAGGTGGACTCGATCTTCTTCTCGGACGAGCACCGAGCTGATGGAATAGTCCGTCGCAGATAGGTACAACAGCAGTTCTTCGTTGTCGCATGGCTTGCTTAACGTCGGGACGTTCGCTAGGTGTTCCTTCAGTTCGTCGAAGGCCGCTTGGCATTCCTCGGTCCACTAGAAGCGACCCTTCCGCAGTATCTCGAAGAAAGGTCGGCAACGTTCCGCCGACCTGGACATGAACCTACTAAGAGCAGTTATCCTACCATTAAGTCTCTGTACCTCTTTGACTGTCCTCGGAGCCGTCATGTCGAGGATGGCTTGGACTTTGTCGGGGTGACGTCAATGCCTCGTTGTGAGACGAGATACCCTAGGAATTTCCCTGCTCGGACGCCGAAGACACACTTCTCGGGGTTCAGCTTCATCCCGTAGAGCTTCAATACTTCGAAAGCTTCGGCTAGGTCTTTGACGTGGTCCTCGGCTCGTCGGCTTTTTACCAGCATGTCATCGATGTATATCTCCATGGTCTTGCCAATCTGTTTCTCGAACATTCTGTTGACCAATCTTTGGTATGTTGCTCCTGCATTCTTCAATCCGAAGGCATACGGGTAAGCAATACAACCTCTCTCAGTGGTGAAGATGTCTTTTCTTCGTCTTCTGGGGCCATTCTTATTTGGTGATAGCCTGAATATGCGTCGAGGAAGCTTAAGAGCTCGTGTCCGGCAGTTGAGTCGACCAGCTGGTCGATCCGCGACAGGGGGAAGCTGTCTTTTGGGCAGGCTTTGTTTAGGTTGGTGAAGTCCACACACATTCGCCATCTGCTATTTGCCTTTCGTACTAGGACGACGTTGGCGACCCAGGTTGGATAGATGAATTCCTAACGGTACCTGCATGCAAATATTTTGTCAACTGGTTTTCAACCACTTCCTGTCGTTCGGCTGACAGGGGCCTCTTCTTTTGCCGGATAGGTCGGGCCTCGGGGTCCACGTTCAAGTGGTGCTGGATAATGCTTGGGTCTATTCCCGGAAGATCGTCGTCAGACCAAGCGAAAACGTTGCCACTCTGGCCGAGGAATGTGGTGAGGTCATCCTCCAACTCTTTGAGTTCGGTCCCGATGATTAGAAGTCCGCTTTCGTTTTTATTTGCTTAGTTAGTTCTACTGGCTCGTGTTTTGGGGCGTCATTCACAGCAGGTACGTACTCAGGAATAGCTGGTTCTTTAGCTTTAATAGAGTTAACATAACATAGGCGCGCCTCGGCCTGACTCCCGACAACTTCGCCCACCCCGCTTGGAGTTGGAAATTTCAGCTTCTGGTGGTATGTTGACGGGACCCCTCCGAGCTTTCCGAGCAGACCGCGCCCAAAAATCGCGTTGTAGGCCGACTTTACTTTCACAATCAAAGTCGACCTCAACTGTTACATGCCGAGGACGGGCACCCAGTGTTACTCTGAGCCGGATGGACCCCTCGGCGGTGACCGGAGTTCCGCTGAACCCAAACAGAGGTGTGGCGACCGGTTTGAGCTCCGTGCTCAGGTTCGTCATCTTCAGGAAGCAGTCGTAAAAGAGGACTCTGGCGCTGCTCCGTTGTCGATGAGGATGCGATGCACGGTGTATCCGTCGATGTCGGCATGGATGACCAGCGCGTCGTCGTGAGGGAAGTTTAGCCCCACTGCTGCGTCGTCGGCAGAAAAGGTGATTGGCTCCAGGTTGGGCTGGTGAATCCCGAGGACGACGGCTGACGCGTACGCCTTCCTCTTCCTGCTGCTGTCGCCGCCACCCGCAGATCCGCCGGCGAGGACCAGGACGGCGCCTTTCCCCTCGCGCTTGCGATCCCCGTCTTGATCGCGGTCTTTTGGTTTGCCGTCGACGACGTCTTTTCCGATTATCCCTCGGCGCAACATCTCCGATATCTCCATCTTCAGGCTCCTGCATTGGTCTGTTAGGTGACCGAAACCTTTATGGTACTCACAGTATAGCTCGGCCCCTCGTCCCGATGGAGGCCTTGTGATGGGTTCCGGTCGCCTGAACTCTGGTAGCTTCTTGATGACGGGGAGGATTTCCGACGGTGGCCTCCCGAACCGGGGGAGATCCCTTACGCGACGATATTCGTCGGGTCGTCGGTCAGACATTCGTCGGTCCTCCGAGTCTCGGCGCCTATCTCCGCGTGCTTCCTCCCTCCTCGGCCTTTTTTCGCTTGCCCCCGAGCTCGTGCTTCCCCTCTCCAGCGGCCGCTTCAGTTGCCCAGCGGCTCCCAGGGTTGATTCCAAGCGGACGTATTTCTGCATCCGAGAGAGGAGGTCGGAGAGGCTTACCGGTGGCTTCTTGGCGATCGACGCCACAAATGCTCCGTCAGTGCACACCCTGGTCAGAATGTTGACCGCCGTTCTTAAGTCCAGGTCCACCACTTTCATCATCTCGATCTGAAAGCGTTTCGCATAGTCTCGAAACATCTCGTTTTCTTTTTGAGAGACCAGCCACAGGTCGCCGGTGCACAATGAGTGCTGCACCGTGTTGTAGAAGTGGTCGAGGAATCTTTGGGCCAGGTCCGAGAAGCAAGAGACCGATCGCGCCGACAACGCCTTGAACCATTGTAGTGCTGCATCACATCAGAGTGGACATGAAGGCCCTGCATTTCAGAGCGTCAGTCACATTCATCATTTCCACCTGGCCCTGAAAATGATCGAGGTGGTGGACTGGGTTGGTTGTTCCGTTCTAGCGTCGGAACTTTGGCAGCTGGAACTTCGGTGGGACCGAAGCCGATGTGATTTCTTCTGTGAACGGCGAGGAGGAGAGAAGCGTCGCCACGGATGGGGCGCGAGTGCCGAGCTGCAGAGCTTCTATTTTCCGATTCATCTCCCGCAGATCGTTCTTCCACCGAGGATCGAACGGGGACTCGCTGATGGTGATAGGGGTGGACTCCGCCGTAAAGTGGTCGGCTAGGTCGGCCCTAGCCATATTTCCTGCTGCGGCTACCGGCGTCACGGGAGGAGCGTTGTCGGCGTGGTTAACTGCCGGTGTGGGAGTCCCAACTATCGTCGGCTGCGCTTCGGCGTGACTTGCCGATACTGCCGGAGGCGCTTGCTGCCGATGGAGAGCTTCTGTATCACCCTGATTACCTTTGTTTCTTCTACTTGGCGAGTCGAGCCCTCGCCTCGAGGGGTGAGCTTGTTGATTCTGCTCCATCCTCATAAGGATCTGCTGAAGGTGCACCAGTGTCTGCTCGACCCGATCGAGCCGCGACGAGGTCGTCGAATCCTGCTCCCCCGCCCCCGAGGCTCCTCCAGCTGCTGCTCCTTCAACAATACTAGTAAGGGCGACTTCTTACCCGACGGGCGAACTGCGACCTTTCCCTTGGGTGCCATTAGGAACAGCTTTTTGTATCAGGTTCCCACAGACGACGCCAAATGTTGCTGAGAAAATCAGCAAGGATCGTCGGCCGGAGCCAGCAGGGTGGGCCCCGAGGGATTGGTCGCGCCGCGCAGTCGTCAGAGGAGTGAGCTCAACCTGCAAAGAACCACCGAGACTCCTCGGTGGTCGGACACTCCGACGGTCAAGTTAGAAAGTCGTAAAGAGAGAGAGAGAGAGAGAGAGAGAGAGAGAGAGAGAGAGAGAGAGAGAGAGAGTTTTTGTGCTACGAATAGCGTACCTTTTTCTTGTGGATCTCTGTCCTTTTTATAAGAGCCTGGTCCTTTGGACAGAAAAGGAAGGTGGTGGACGAGCCTCCGTGAGGCAGGGGCGCTAATCAGGGAACCCTCGCCAGCTGGACAGGGAGAGTCCTGCCTTGACAGCCGCTTGCCTAAAGCGGGTATGGGCCAGCTGGGGGTCGTGATTTACGGGGCTCGTCTGTACCTAGGGTAAGCGTGACCTGGCGCCGGCTGGGGACGCCCGGACTTAGTGCTTATTTGAATTAGTTCTCGGCGGTGATGGACTAACCTGCGCCGACGACTTCTGACAATTTAACTGTCGGCTCGTCGGTATGGCCGATCCTTGATATCGTCGACCCAATTTGTCGGCTGACGACGACCGTATCAGATTTTATTGCTAATTTGGACTAGTAACACAGTATTTCTCTTCTATATTATTTTGTGTCTTAGTACTCTGTACCAACATCTCAAAGATTTTGATGTCGTGCTCTAGCCAGTTCGCTACAACTTCATTAATATTGTTAAAGTAAAAACTAGATGTTTGCGATCTTGGTAATGGTAATGGTGTGTACATGTTGCTTGTTGATGAACGTTATTTTTTTGGTTGCTTAAAAGACTTGCACCCTATAACTACATTCTTCCACTCATAACAAGCCAATTACTAATTGTAAAAAAAAACAAAAAAAAAAACAAGCCAATTACTAATCCTTCTAACCATCTCCTAGAAAACAAGGAAAATATCCTTAGCTGTCAAAAACCTGCTTCTATTCACCTGCTGCAAAGATATCAAGGTGATTCTGAATTTATTTGTGTCTTTTCTTGTCTGTCCACTCCTGCAATACATATCAACTCATGGAGAAATATTGAGCTCTAAACCATGCTAAAATTTACCTTCCTATCTTCCATTTGCAGCCAATCAGCAACGAGGTTGTTCTCTACTAACGTGAGACACTTTTTGTGACTTTCAACCTTCGGAAAGATGATGCATCCTAATTACCCAATAAGCAATTTTCAATAATGTATTGCCATTTCTCTGTATTGCTTTCACCACTTGCAGATTGTCCCCCTTCCACCTATATATTTTCCAAGTTCTCATCCTAGCTTGCATTCCTCTGTTTGTTGATAGACATGATGATCGTTTGCCCAAGATATTGATGGGGCTTTTTATTCAGACTTTAGGATCAATCATACACGTCTTTCTAATTTGTCCTTCCTTTGAATCTCATTATCCTGAAGTTTCTTGCTGCCAGTGTAATCGTCCTACATTAATGCAAGATCTTGAATAAGGTTGGTGCGCAGTGTTCGATAGTTGAGCTGTGGACTTTTAAATCTCGAGTCATTGTGATCATGAAAATACCAATTTCACATATGTTTCCCCATATACTGATCCTCTTCTGACCTTGGAGTTCACGAACACCAATCTCTGAGCCCACAAAGCCGCACGGGACGGGATTTCCTCGTTATCAAAAAAAGAGTTAATTGAAAAAATGTTTAATAGTCGACTTTCATAAGACAACCCTTATTTGTAACGGAGGTTTCATGTATACATGTGGCATGTACATGCAAAATATTTTTAATTGAGAAATGATTAATGTTTGGCCTAGGGTTAACTTGGAGTGCTCGGCCTTAGGCACAACGCCGCCCCAGACACAATGCCAGGCCTGGGACCCTATGTGCTAGTGGGGCCTAGGCAAGTAATTATCTCTCGGCCTGATGTTGTGCTTGGGGCCGAGTTGGCCAAGCACTCCAACTCCACCTTAGGTTGAGTACAAAGTGGCTCTCTTTTTAATCATCTAACAAGGATACTTCCTTAGACACATCACTAATATGGGATTGCCAAATTAGCCTTCTTGTGCATTGCTAAGCATGCACCTTTTCATATGAGAAATTTGTCGTCAGCTCTTTTTCTTTTTATCTCCCGTTTTGATGTTCAAGTGCTAATAGTAAATATTATTCATCGTCAATGTGTGAGCTCGAGGAGGGAACTTATTAGAGAGAAATTTTTTGCGTACATTGAGTGCAAGTGGGTGCCATTTGTCTCAGAAATAAGTAGGTGAAGTCTGTAGCAATATGACGTCTGTGAACTTCACTCACATGTGTCTACGATGAATTGTATCTACCTACACGGATCTGAGTAGAAAGTTGATATGGTCAATCTCGACCCGACTTACGAGTTTGGTGAGTGGGAGACCATGTTGGCCTTGAGAAGGACTTGAGACTATAGGTTGGTGGTGGAGAACAGGTCTCTGGTTGGCTCGGTCCATCTCGGCCTGCACAAAAATTGATCCTGAGATGATCTTGGAGATTGCCCTCAGGCGATCAAGTTAGTGAGGAGTCTAAGAAGGAAAGGAATAGAGTAAACGAGGAGAGAGAGAAAGAGCTGACAATATTAGGAGGTGACATCTGGCCAAGCCCTATTGAGGCGAGCTTGAGTAGGAGGCCCTACTTGCATCATCTAATATGAGATTTACCTTTCTCAAGGGGAGGCTTGGATATTGAAAGGGGGAGAGGGGGTTCCTCCTCCCTTGTGCTGCTCTGGGCTTTATTGGGCCAAGCTTGAGCAGGAGGCTAGGGACCCTTGGCCCTTATTGGACCAGGCCCGTGTAGGGGGGGCTAGGGCCCCATCAAAAGCTTTTCTCAACCTGTTAATACACACAAAAACATCATGTTGTAGTTACTAAGAATGATGTTCTTTTGCATTCCTTAACAAAAGTTGAGAATTAGGAGTAAGAGGATTTGTGAGGAGACGGTGTACACATTGGACTCTCAACCATGGGAGGGCCAGAGGATATCATTCTTAACAGAGTTCAAACCTTTATTTTATTTAATTTTGTACGATCTAGTTTTCTTCATGACAATTTTATTAAACTTAATAGAATGTAATCCATACCCACTATCAATGATAGTGCTAGAGTCCATGGCAATTATGCAGTTTAAGGCTTGTTTAAATGTGCTTCCCGAGTAAGGGTGTTGGTGTCCTCTTATTTGATGATCACGTGTATTGGTTTGATGCTTGTTCGTGTCTCTTGGATTCGGATGAGTAGAAGTTTCCATGTACATGTGCTAAGAATATACCACAAGAAATGGGAGCATGGTAATTATAGTTTGGGGATATTGGGCCTTCAGCTAAAGCTTGGTCGTGCGGAGAACAAAAGTAGGAGGGCCCACTTAAAGACAAGCCCATTGAAGCGGCCCGTTCCACATTTCTATATGAACAAAGATGGAGAAGTTTGAATACCTAGGTGGCCCAATACGGATGGCCCATTTACTCACAAGCCCATTCGAGCAGCTAGGTTGTAAAATTTTTTAAGGCAACTAGAAGGATCTTATGATGTATTAAGTTCTCTTTCAATCTTATGATAATTATGCGTCTGGGTAGTTTTGGTCATACCTCTCTGTGTTAGAAAATCACAAACCTGTACACTGAAGATAGGCATCATAAGAGCATGTGGTGGTCTCACATCCTACGGATATTTTCGGTTCTTCTACATTAATCTTAGGAGCACATTTTGATGGTATGGTTATCGAGAGTAGATAAACACAGAAAATCCTAACGTATCAGATACATCTTTGACGATTAATCTTAAAGATTCCTTGTGGAACATGCAAACATGAGATCTTAAAAGAATACACGTACGTACAGAAAGCCCTAAGAAAAATCACAACGAGCAATTTCTCTGTAGTTACATGTGTTCTAGTATTTCCACAAAGGGAGCTCATGACTTGGAAAGTTCTCAACTTTTTCTCTCTTTTTGCTTGCGAGTCAGAAAGTCTCTTCCCCATTTTCCAAGTCACTCGCTGCAACGATGTGGAATCTGCATCTTTACATCGATTTCTAGCTGCACCACATGGTCCACATCAACTAATTTTAATACACGTACGTATCAGAAAGAAGCATCTTAGTCGGGTCTGCAGGAAAGTGCACGATATTGCATTCTTTTGTTTTTGTTGGACAGAAAGTAGGAGTCAAAAAGACTCCCAGAAGCATTAAGTAGGGAAATAAGAGACAATCACATTCAGTAGGAAGAGAGAGAGGGTCCCAACGGTGCTCCGGAGTATGGTTTAACCCCAACTTTGTGATCACATGGGCAACCCAGTTACAAGATATATCTGAGAGCAAAAGAGATCATCAAATTGTTTTGCCCCTCAAGAAAAGAAATATAAATTTCCACCATAGATAACACCTGTCAAGGGGGAGAGGCAGATCCATTGATAGCATTGATCATGACTTGGGAGTCACTTTCAATGATGAGGATGACCCAGCTACCACTCCTCAGCGCCTTAAAGATACCATCCAACTAGAATTACCAAGGCTTTAGTCTGAATTGGAGATTTGAGGGAAAAGATCTCCAGGGGAAGACCCAAAGTCGTCCCTCAAAACTAACCCCAATAGCTACAGAAGAGGCGTTTAAAGTTCCATCCACATTTATCTTGACCACGCGCACCAAGAGGGGGAGATAGCCAACACTTTGAAGCTATCTTCTCCGGGATTGAATTGAATAAAAAGTCATTCTTTCGATCTATCCCCGAACAGTAATTTTCTGATCATTGTTACGGTTTGTTCGTAACCCAAGAGGGAGTACAACCAAGTAGAGCGGGTTAAGTTGCAATCAAATAACATATGCAACACCAACCAAACTGTTCTTACATCGCTAAGGAAAGTATATATATATATATATATATAGATATATATATATATATATATATATATATATATTATATATATATATATCTATATATATATATGAAGAGACGTGATTTAAGTGTGTCTCTCAAGAGGTATTGTTTTCATGTTTGGGATTTTGTTCTTTAAAATGGCCCTCTTGGGAGAAGAGGTGAGGCTCTTGCTGATAAGCACACACTTGTTCTCACTATCTTTCAATGTGGGACTAAAGAATACCTTTACACAGTCCTCCAGTGAGGATAAGGGTGTGCGGGTCTCATGAAGATGAGACGCTCGGGTAGGGCACATGGCCTCTCGTTCGTTCCCACAGACGGCGCCAAAAGTGTGAAGGCTTTTTCCTTGATGGGCCGGAGCGGATCGGGCCTACACTTGAGTAGGGAGGATGACGATCGCCGGAGGCGGACGAGGGATCCTGCAATCACCAGAAGGGATCAGGGGGACCCGGTGAAGACCGGGGAAAACCCTTCGATGCCTAAGTCGGCGAGGGACTTGTAAAATGGGGGTTTTGTACGCAGGGGCACGTACGGGTGCGTTCGCGTGGGAGAGGATGTCCCTTTGCATGAGGCTGTACCTTTTCTTTATATAGGCATAGGCCATGGAGGTGAAAGGGTGTAACATCCGGGGACGTGCCCTAAGGAGTCGCGCCGGTTGGTGCGTTGCCACGGGGTTACCCGTTGAGGCGCTGGTCGGACACATCCCTGAACGTGGGGAACGTGATCTGCACGGTTACAATCGTTTCCAAGAGGTGAAGAGTTTGCTCAGACTCCCCAAGCCAAGGTTACCAAGCAGGTTGTCTGTATGAGGCAGACACTGCTGTTCGGTAACTGGAAGTGGCCATTGGGTGCGCGCCTACCCGAGCGAAGGCAGAGCCAGCGGAGAGGACGCATGCTCGGCGCGCATTCTGCTCGGTCGGTCTGGGGGCCCTTGATCGAACAAGTTTAGCATGCTGCCTGGAGGAAACACTTTGGTCGGTACTTCCAGCCCGATGCTGCTCGGAGTGAATGATGTTCGGGGACACGTTTGGTCGACAACGAACGCGGCACATGGGGGCACGTGGCGCCAGAGGAGAATGCCACGGCTACCAACATGACCACGACAGGCCGCGATGGGCCGTGACCGGCCTGGCACCACAATATATATATATATATATATATATATATATATCACATATTACACTCCACCACTCCCCGTAATTAGTTCTTCAGATAGATTCTCCATTTCCTACTACGTACTTCTTATCTGGTTGTACGTATCTAAGAAATTGAAACTTAATTTGTTTAAGCACCCTCTGTTTCTGACATTTTTGTTGTTCTCAAAGGCTTGGAGCACCATCAACCACATGCCTGCAGCGCCGGCCGGCGACTTCTTTTATAAGTACTCCCTCACAAGTACCGGAACGAAGGTTAATTTTGAACAAGAAAAGCATTTAGCCTGCGTGCCTCGTTTTCTCTCATGCAACCACCCCACAACGGGGGATCGCACTCGCAGGTGGGTGGGCACGTGAGCTGGATGCGTCGGACAGTCCGGTGGCACGTGTTACGCCCCAAACATTCGTCGGTAGCTAGCTAGCTAGCTAGCTTTGCGTTGGAGTCGGCTGGAGCCACGAGGGAGATAGATACAGGTCCCGATCGCAATGGTATGTTGTAGTTAATGGTGGTTTGTGGTGGCCAAATCCTATGGCAGCAACAATTTTGTTTTTTCAATTCCTTTTCTAGAAAATTAGCTTATTACATCATTCTAAGAATTTTTTTAAAAACAATTCAACCAAACCTATATATTCTCATAATTAAGGAGTTGTACACTTGATTTTTTAGCTAATTATATTGGACCACTCATTAATTAAGTACTATGACGTGCACAAATTGCTGCTTGTGGAAGAGAAGAGAGCAGCGTTAATTATCCACTTGAAATGGAGAAACACTTAATGCACTTCTGCAAAGTGCATAAGTGCATACCACATTAGGTGTCACATGGGTAAACAACTCATGTGGGCAGCACTTCTACACTTTGCAGAAGTGTAGAAAGTCTTACTCCTTGAAATGATGTGCACCACTTGGGTATCCCTACACCTCGAAACTTCAGATAAGAATCTGATGGTTATTAGATGATAAATATTTGTTAATTCTAATCTATTAAAATGCTCTTTAAATGTCATTGCATCTTTTCTCGTAAAATTATTTGTCATTTCTAACTTATTAAAATGTGACAAATAATATATTAAGGATGATAGATAACCAACTAAAACAAACAAATAAATATTTACATTGGGATTATAAGTCTATATATAAAAAAAAAAAAAGAAGAGAAAAGATAGTGAGGACTATATATGGTCCCATAATATAAGGAGAATACTTAAATCCTGAGAAAGAGGCTCCGTGCCGGCATGTGTTGGCTGGATAATTTTTTTTTTACATGATCAGTAGGGTAAAAAATGGTTCTTATAATATTAACCTAACAATCCTATACTAGAAGTAAGCATTTATCTTTCTAGATTAGGACTGTGAAGTTATTAATTTCCAGGATAATCTTCTAATACTTCAGTCAGTGAAGGGCAAAGGATGGCGTTGGGTTGACCCCGGATATGTGCTGGGCCCAATAACTGATGGGTCGTTCTTCTTTCATTAGTCCAGAGCCTAGTGGGCCACGCATGCCTCTAGAAGAGTCAAACTTTTGTGGAGGTGATGCGCCAAGTCCTCTCTGCAAAGACCCGATTTGTGGCACCGACCGCGAGATTTAGAATATGTTAATTTGGTTGATTGTGAAATATATTGGTAAGAAAAAAGTTTTCTAAGGAAGAACATTTATAGAAAAATAAAATATATAATTGTTGATTTGGTATCTTCGTAAATAAATTTTTTGAAAAGATTTTTTTTGCTATTTTGTTTTCTAATAAAATATTTTCTAAAAATAATTTTAAAAAATATTTACAAAAAACAAAACATGCTCTGAGCTTCGAACGCTTGGCACCGACAATCAGCAACTAGCCGTTGGGCGATGGGCGCTAGTCGCCATCAGCAGGGCTCCGAACGTTCAACCGTCGAAGTGTTGGGTGTTGACCACAAGGGCGACAGGTGTCGGCCGTCGGACGCCTGCTAGGTGTTAGGCGCCGACCGCTAACCGCCGATCGACATCGAGCATCGATTGTCGGTTGCCAGATGTCGTTTGTTGTCACCGATCAACAGTCATCGATTATTATCTTAGAGGCGGTAGTTGATAGTACAGAAAAAGGTATTAAGAATGAGAGTAGAGATTGTAATTTACTTACTCACGAAAATTCTACATGAAAGAGAAAATCAAGAAAAACGGAGTCTCATGAAAGATGTCAAAATTTATGAATTTTTAGTAAATCATTTTTATAAATTAACTTTTTAGAGATATCAAATAAGTTATTATATAAAAATTTTCTTGAAAATATTTTTTATACGAGATTTTACGCTGCATAATGAAAGGGAATGACTTAGTACCCCTCCAATTCGGTGGCGGGTTGGCTTCTATCACTATATGATAGGTAAATATGGAACGGATATCTTCTGTATATATATGATTTTTTTTATTTCTCTCAATAGAAAGTCACAGTAAATGAGGTCGATTGGAGTACTTAAAGTTCACTGTTTGGTATCTCCATATATTGGATAATAAATTGTACTAAATTAATTGATATTTAGTACATAAAAAGTAACTCATTGAATTGACACAATCAAAACATCTAAATTGTGGCACAGTTGGTTAAAATATTATACTTCTATTGAATAGGTCTTGAATTAAAAACTCAAAATTAAAATTAACACAATCAAAATTTTTGTCGTGACATCCTAAGAAATTAATAAGCTACCAAACGAAGTATATGCCACCAATGTGTCTTGAGAAATGTTTATTTTCTCGTTGGGTTGGACGAGAAGGATATTTGTCAATGGTCCAGGGGTCCGATCAATACCTACAACACAATTTACTAAGAATGTGCTCTTTTTTAAAAAAAATTTATAGTGGAGGACTGAGAGGTAGTTTCCTTCAGAGAGAAATAACTAAAAATATAAAATATAAATTATTAATTAATTACCACGTTCTACTTTTTATTCAACTATCTACGTACGATGGGTTGATAATATCCATCTTAAACATATGCGGTAAGATTCACAACAATTTACAAATGTTTGGAACAAACAATATCTAAATTTCCTAGTGTAGACAAAATTAATATTTCTTTCAAAAGAATGCAATAAGACACAGAAGGGAGCGGTTTTGCCACTGCTTGACCAGGAACATGAAAATGGACTCTTCGGGTCATTTTAACATGTAAATTATACTGGGATAGTTAATTGGATATAGTTTATCTATCTTTACTCATATTTTTATTTTACTAATCTCATTTCTATTATCTCTATTTAATTGTCTCTTTTTTATGTGACTTTGATAATAGTAGAGATGAGAATTCTTATGTAGTGGAAAAAATATCATTAAATATCTTACATACAGACACCCATATTATGTAGTAGAGGAATGATGAAATGACTTCTATCATCTCCCACCAAAGCCCATTTTAATATGGTATATATACATATATAATTTTATCCCTATCAAAGAGTAGAGATAGTATCCTATTTAACACTCACATACCATACCATGATTACACTTATTTATCTTTAGTATAGTTTATCTTAATTATCAAAATATTTTTTTTAGTTATCAAGATGATAAATGAGAGATAATTAACCTCTTTATCCAATTATCAAAGTGACACTTCATAATCTATTAATCGGACGATATATATATATAGTTTTATCTGTCGTACGTGTTCTCCTCTAAACAGAGTTGTATCTATATCTTGGGTCGGTGTGTTCTTGCTGATCACTACACTTAGAAAAATCGATTAAAGAAATGTCTAATTGTCGGATGACAGGACATGCTACATGCAGTACTCACTTGTTTTTTGTTTGTTGATCGGAATGCTGGCTTCTCAAAAAAAAAAAAAAAAGAAGGTATAATATATTGCAGTGTACAAATTCTTTTCTTTTCAGCAGTTCACTTAATCTGTACTTAATTATCCAAGCATGTTAATAACAGAGTTGGGTGTAATGGAGAACCCAGCCAATTCAAGTCTTGGTACAATATGATACAGAGCATGTCATAGCGTACTGGACCGGTATGTCTAACTTTGACCCAATGAAATCATAGAAAGTAAATAAATAAAAATAAATAAGTAAAGATCCTGTTCATGTGGACCATGCAAGAGATGGGAAAAAAAATCTATTTCTCTCTCTCCTTTGGAGTAGGGACATTTTGATCTTTTCAACCATTTTTTTACGGTTCTAAGTTTTGGCGGCATGTTAAACCAAGAGATATTACTCATTAATTTCATAAAATTAGATTTCTAAATTATAGCTTATATATATATATATATATATATATATATATATCGTAGACATACATTACGAATATATACAGCAGACTTGAGAAATATATAACATATATATATATATATGTATGTATTATCATATATATTCACTATGATATATCCTCTTCAACTTTTTATGAACTGGTCTTCCGCTGTTGTTGGGGCTTTGTCTTGGTATGTGCAGTTGGATTCCGTACTCACAAATACGTGCAATTGGATTACGTACACACAAATAATACATGCATATTAATTGCTCCGCGTTTCGGTTCACCGGAGACCAAAATTTAAAATAAAAAAAATATAAAGCATATACCGTAGGGTGATGCATTGCTCCGCGTTTGCCCCACCAGAGACCAAAAATAAATAAAAATAAAAATAAAACATATGACGAGGTCCAGCCGGCCGATATCGAGCAATGTTCATCGGGGTTTGGTGGAGGGGCATGCGTCACAATCTCCCCCAACTACTGCTACTACTGCTAGAAGCACTTGTAATATTACATGTGGTGTTGGTTGGGAGGAGAGAAGCACCTCATCAAACCCAACCCTCCAACTTGTCCTCACCTAACTCAGTGGATTACTTTTGATATACTCTATATATATATATATGTGTGTGTGTGTCTCTCTCTCTCTAAATCTTGCACTTGTATAAATTGTCAAGAGTCAAGAATACCTCAGATATTTTGAAATAGTTACACATATGTAATTTCTATTTCTCTATCATTAAAATGTGAAAGAATGTTCTTCAAAGCAAGGCTCACTGCACCGAAATATTAGACCAGATTGAAATTTTGGTGGGATGGTACGACGTGATACTGTGCTGTATTGATTCGTGGCTCATTACCACATTGTGACAAGCCTAGAACATTAGCAAAAGCGGTGACTACATACATGACTGGATGTGGGGCTGAATGGGGGTGATTGTCCCTGCGTCCTCAAGGCCGTCTAATGTGTGATGCTCTCAACGCTGGGTGTAGATGAGGACGTACGGTGACATGGCGGAAGGCATGCTGATTAGAGTAGGTGCGGCGAACTCCAGAGAGCCCAAGTGGGATGTTGCAAACTTGAGGTGGATAGTGGTGTCGTGGGGAGGCACAAAGTTGGGGGGCTTCTCTTGTCGAGGTGGTGATCGAGGGCGGCATCCCCCTGGAGTACTAATTAGGTTATTTGAGCTTGGACGATAGGGTTGGCGTGGTGGTGTCGTGGTGGCCGAGGGAGAGGAGACGGTGGAAGGCGGTGGGTGATGAGGAGCAGGCAATGGAGATGGTGGTGGTGCTAGTGCCAATCCTCAATAATATGAGCATTGCAGTTGTCTAGGATGTCATGAGAGCGAACCCTCCCTCTCATGTAATAGTTGTGACATACAGCAACAAGATAGGGATGAACAGAGGTGTCGTGTCTATAGCGACCCTAAATATTTATGTCTAATAAAATTTCATATCTAAGTTTGTCTCTCGCGATCAGACCGAAGTCTCGCAAGAGATATCTAACACAAGTGTCCAGTAACTCTCGTGTAATAGTTGTGACATACAGCAACAAGATAGGGATGAACAGAGGTGTCGTGTCTGTAGCGACCCTAGATATTTATGTCTAATAAAATTTCATATCTAAGTTCGTCTCCCGCGATCGGACCGAAGTCTCGCAAGAGATATCTCACACAAGTGTCCAGTAAGAATATAAAAGACAACCACAACAGTATAAGATACAAGAAAGTAAATGTGCTCATACCTGTATAGAACAATGTATACAACTGTCCTAATACATTATTGCATGTCCAAGAGAAAAGTACAACTATCTGGGGCATACTCCGAGGGAGCAAAGCTCACACTGAACACAACGACTACTCAGCTGCTGGTGGTACAAGTCTGTCACACCGTCGCTGCAAGCCAAACACACGACAAACTCTGAAAGGAACTATAGGGGAGTGAGCCTCAATAAGTTACAGGCTCAACAGGAACCTTTCAGAAACAACTAGAACCATCAACTAAAAGAAGGAACCAAGTCCTCAACCCCTAAGGATCTCACTGGTACGCCAATAGTTAAACCACAACAGGCATCATAGATAAACTATAATTAAATCTAAACATATCAACTAATTCAATCCTCGGAAAGTAAGAGGAAACAACAGGACTAGCACAGCATCACTAGTCCGCCAATGACTAAAGCGCCCAGACCACAAGCCTCATAGACAAAGCACTGCCTAAGCTATAAGTCTCACAGGTAAACCATTGCCTAAGCTATAAGTCTCACAGGCAAACCTCAAACACATGAGTAACAAGTCTGCTAGCCAAGAGCTAGTCCAGTATACCCTAAAATCACAACACATCGGAAGGCCACTTTTAAAAGAGTACAATACGGTAAGTGGAAGGTCTTACAACACGACCTCCACAGAGCACTGTTCCGCCTCAACACCTAGAAAAGACTAGCACACTACGTGCCACAACAACCAACAACCCACACAGGGTACCGGTATCTAAAGGCACGAGGTACCACGACAAACCACCACTTCCCACAAAACCACAACACATCTGTGCCTCCTACAAGGCACACCACAGCGAGTCAAACCACAACTGGTAAGTCACCACTTACAAGCCACAACCATTGGCAAAGCACGAGTTGGAAAGAACGACGTCATCGCACGGGAATAGACTACTAGTTCATGACGCCAATATCCAACCCAGACAACACAGTATAAGAACTACCTCTCAGTCTCGCAGTCATGGACAAAAGGTCCAACTGCCGCTCCACAACCACACAGTAAAGCCAAAGAACAGTAGAGACCGACCAACACCACACCTTCAGACCACACACTACTGTAGGCCCATATATGTCTGGCGCCTTTAGAGACTCTGACATAAGCTCCCTAAAATGAGGCACTGGAAAACCAAACTAGTTGGGGACCAATGATGTCTACTGGTGTCCGTCCCCCAACCACAAGCGCGCTACAAGCGACTGCACACCCACAAACACAAGTCGCTGCCCCCAGTCGTCTTTCCCTCAGTTGGATGTACTATTCAAACACAGGAGTGAGGATGTTCGGGAAGACGACACAGACCTCGACGGTACACACAGTATCGGGACAACCTTGAGCACTCACGTGCCTGGTTCACACAAAATCTGAGTTACCCGACTAGAGAGGCATTCCGGAATAGGCATCGGACCACCAAACTCGGTAAGCACACATACCACGCCGATCACTTAACACCCCGGTAAAACTTATATCACAACACATTTAACATAATCGGCTCATCACTAGTCACTATGTGACCTCCAAGCAATAACACATCATTAAACACATAATCCACATTATAACCTTGTATGTCGTTGGCTATCTCATGGCCTCCGTGGCAACGCACCATAATGCACATAACCACGCATATGAATCACATAACTTTTATAACATACTTAACATAATTAACGTAATCAACAACATTACTCACTCATTAACCATCAATTATTCCATTAACCTAAACATACTTTACTAATCATTAATCAACTGAGAACAACTTAAAATACCTTAAAACGACCTGAACTAGGTCCACACAGGAGCATTATTGCCCAAGGCTCAACCACTCATTTCGGACAGAAGAACGCGACGGGGGCCACTGTCGCGATAAGAACGCGACAGCCCGACTAACCGCAATCACACACCCGAATGCGATAGCGTCTACCGTCATGTTAAGAACGCGACGACTCTACAAGCCATGTTCACAAACCAAAACGCGTTGAGGCCAAGGGTCGCGACCTGAACGCGACAGCCCGATCCGTTGCCTTCTTAGACAGAAACCCTACATGCCGATTTTCACACAGAAACCAGCTCAAAATCTCATTTCCATGCATGCCAAACTTCTACAAATCCATTAAACTATACAAGAAACACAACTACACATCGATACACCTTAAACATACTTCAAATCAATCAAATAATACAATGAAAACAAGGAAAGTCCCTACCAATAAGAACTCGCAGAACGAGGCTTGATTGAGGCTCTCCACGCACTGAGCAGCTTCTACGTGCCAAAACCACGTCAAAACACGAGCTCCCAAGCTGACGTCGCTGAAAATCGCCGCAGCAACCCTCTCCCCGGTCGAACAGAGCTTCATGCTCTGTTTGGCCGAAGGGCCAAACTAATCCCAAACGGAAACAAGAACGCGATGTAGCATCATGTCGCCTTCAGAATGCGACGTATCTAACCATCGCCTTCTGAAAACTCTTCATGCCACGCGTTCCAAAGGCGGTGCGGAGAACGCGAATGCGACCGTCGCGTTAAGAACGCGATGCCTCACCCTGTCGCGTTCACAACCAGTGAACCTATGGACTGTTTGGGCTAAAACCTTCGGCGCACGACACCCGCACAACGCATGGGGACCACGACTAAGGCACAATGACCACCTCTTGGTCAAGAGCACCATGTCAGAACCAACAAACACAGATCCGAACGGCCACAACGTTACAGTGTCGATCGTGTTTGATATCACAAAGCTCTAAATACGGTGCAGTACCGGTGCGGTGTGGCAACTTTACTTCAGAGACCGTTATTTAAGATCAATTTGACAATTCACAAAAAAAAAGAGGTATAAATAAAAGTTTGAAACAGGAAAGGAGTATATGTACAAAATCTATTATTTTTCCTGTGGGCCGGGTAGGCAGACGGATGTGTCCGCGTGCGGGCAAGCACTAGCGAGTAGCTAGTCCCGGTCGTCATGGACGTCCTCGCCTCCGCTCGAGTCGCCGTCCACGACGGCGGGCGCGATCGACGCTGGTGGTTTCGCCTTGGTGGGAACGCACAGAAGTGGCGCATGATTAATCCCTCCAGCTAGGTGGGATGTCACGTTAACAGAAGACGTACTTATGTATGTATATATAGTAGGTATATTTGCATATAAAATATGCACAAGGTGAACAATTGTTGGTGCCAGACATGTTGTTGGTTTCATGGTTGACCATATCATCGACCGGACTTAATTGATATTATGTGGACTGAGATGAACTAGGTTGGATCGTACTAGTTTGGATAGTTAGACCTAAACAAAATTTAAAGTTTAATTAATATACAAACTTTAAAAAGAGATTATGGTCCGACGTTGCCATCCCAATTGGTTGGTTTAGAGATCTAGTTTTAATTTGGTTTGATAGATAAGGATGTGCGGACATCATCTAACAAAAGTATTAAATATCTCTTAAATACTTAAAAGTGCGCTTTCTCATAAAATTATTTTTCATCTTTAATTTATTGTTTGTCTTTTTAATACTAAAGGTGACAAGTAAAATATTTAAAAGTTATTTATCTGTCTTAATTCATTATTTATCACTTTTAATTGAATCAATTAATTAAGAGAGATAAATAACTTTTTAAATTAAAAATATGAGTCTATATATAATTAAAAAAAAAAAGAAGGATGGTGAAAATCACACGCTATAATATTTAATTTTACTATCCGTAAACCTTTCTCTTGGTCAAGAAACGAAGGATTGGTGGTGCAGTTGTGAGGGATTGGCACCACACAAATTAGTACAGCTCCTCCATCAATTCCTTTATACGTGGCTGACGATGTTTCAACTCGTGTGGTCCGGGCCGGCCAGGATGGAATTTTGTTTGTTTTTCCTCATTTTTAGTGGGGGGAAAAATAGTTTAAAAGTTTTTTTTATTTCTAATAATAAAGAAGATAGAATAATATATAGTATTGAAATCTACACGAAAATGTGAGAGACATCTCTCCTTCTAATTTTAAGATTCTCAGACAATATATATTAGGAAAACTATATAAGATTCTCAGGGGAACCGGCTTGAGTGTGTATACTACGACGTTCAGGGCCGTAGTTACAAGCGCGGACATTATAACATCTTCTCTCCTGTGCTATATATAAGTATCTATATACTCACCAACTTTTTGGATTATATATATATATATATATATATATATATATATCTATATATATATCTTAAAAGATTAATGTGTAGAATCTTCTTAGACTTGCACTTGTACGCATATTTTGTATGAGTACAAATATCTTCGAAAACTCTGTCGTAACTGATTTGACAGACATTAAAAAAGATGACGATAGAGAAATATTTTTTAATATTTTTTAATGTCCATCACGGGAAGTTATGGTAGAATTATTTGAAGTATTTTATATCCATAAAAAATATATATGTAAATATAAATCTAAACAGAATTATCGTACAATTGATCATCCTCTAAAAATTAGGTACAAACGACACACAAGTCGGTGAATGAGATATTTAATAATATTTTTTCATTATGTAAAAATCTATACCCTTTTATTTTATATTTATCTTCATTTTCACTATTATACAAATTACATAAATAAAAGATAAATAAAAATAACAAGAATAATTTTATCCAATTAAAAATATGACTAAAGAAAATAAATTAATTATACCCAGTTATCTATCCTCAATAAAGTGGCCCAATAAATCCAACGTGATTACTCTAAATTAAGACAAGACGGGAGATGCATGGCTTGTCCCAAGTTACGATATTCCCAAGTTTATAAGGACCATGCGCGCATATATATAAGAACACATCAACTAACTTCTCTTTCGATCGATCATGCATCAACGAGATTGGATGCTTTTCGTACCGCCTCCTAAATTTTATTGATATATGCTGCATCCCAATATTTTATGAAAGGGATTTAATTAATTATTGCCACATTAATTGGGCATGTCATTTAGCATAACAAAGAGATAATTAATGGGCGTCCTCTTTTTCTCCTTTGGCTCATGTAAGGCCACATTGTCATCTATGATGCTTTTATAGCAGTGGTCGATCACGATATTAGATCAAGTACAAATTACTGTATACAATTACTTTATTTTTAGAAAAAATATTTATTATACTTGCGAAAGTAGAATAATTATATTTTGATAAGTTCTCCATTGGGTGGACATAATTATGACCCACCAATTCATTGGCCAATCTAGCTTGTAAAAATGCATCTATTGTACTTAATTTTACAAGTGCAAAAAATATTTCTCTAAATATATGCAATGCAACTTTATTCATTATTCCACCCTCTTCTTACAAATTATAATGTCATATTATATATATATATATATATATATATATAGAGAGAGAGAGAGAGAGAGAGAGAGAGAGAGAGAGGAGATCAGTATATAATGTTAACACAGAGGCCGGGCGGGCAGATCCATGTATAAGGCGTTAAACATGTTTCTTCTGCGAGTCCGCAGCCGGCGACGTCCGACTTGGTTTGGCAGGCAGGGGAAGAACCCGCGGGCGTGAACGAATGGCACAGCCGCGCCGGCAAATGGTTGGATCCTCGGTCGTGGCAAATGGGGAGCCGTATGCATGCGCACCACACATTTCGTCATACACCTTGATGCCGCTCCTTCCTTCTTGCCTTCTTTTTTGTAGCTGAACTGCTAAGTGTTTGTTCTCTCTCTCTCTCTCTCTCTCTCTCTCTCTCTCTTCTCTTCTTCTTGGTTTCTTTGTTTTCCATTTGCCGGCACCTACCACGGGATATAGTGAACATACCTCCTCCAGTTGTTGATGAGTTGGGGGCGTTGCTAATGGGCAGAGGAAGGAAAAACAACACATACCAGGTAGCTAGCTCCTCGCTCCTCAGCTCGGAGCGTCGGACCTCCACCCATGAGGCAACACAGCTATACTTAATTAATTTGGTGGGACCTCATGTAATAGGAAGGTAGCATTAAATGGGGTGACTGAACTGTAACATATGCTCCAGTAGAGCATGGTTTGGTAGAGCTTGTGGACTGCCAGAGGCCACCCAGTTTGCTCTCTCGACTTTCGCATTGCACGTAATCTCTCTCTCTCGCTCTCTGTCTCTCTGTCCCTCTCTCTCTCTCTCTCTCTCTCTTCTGCAACAAGCAAGAATAGTATATGAATTTATAAGGAACCTCCCTTCCGAAAAACTGCAGGTTCATGGGTGGTGATGGTGGGGAAGGAATCCACAGCAGCTGCTGCCCTGAAGAGGCTGTCTGCGGTGTATGCAGGTGGTTGTTGGAACCATGAGAACACGCCATGGCCACGGACGATAGCGAACTCTCAGTAGGTAGAGAAGAAAACGGCATATATATGTCTGCGCATAAACAAATTAAAAGGTGGATAAGAAGATGGGACATATGCCATTCCTCTCTCTCTCTCTCTCTGCCCGCGCGCGCGCACATACGCACACACCAATTCTTCCTTTTGGTACGTGGGATTGGTCTGCTGGTTTGTGGCCGGGGGTTGGTGGAGGGTAGTCCACAATCCCCACCAAACACCAAAACATGAGGAGGGAATCCTCCGTAATTGGGCATGGGACCTGTGGCATTCCTACCATTGAACATGTGTACCACCTTCCCCCACTTTCCTCATGCATGCACCATAAAATTGGCTAGCCAAAACGAAGGAGAAAAAGAGAAAAGAAGACTGTCGGCACTGGAACAGGCCTTTCTTGACCGTTTCTCCTAAACCCTTTGTCCAGTGCCAGCCAAGAGCATGCCCAAAAACATAAGACGTTGGCCCGAATGACCAATGCTCAAGCTTTACCCTCGAGACATGGCCGATAGAAGAAGAATACAGGGAGAAAAGCAAGGGAGATAAAAAGAAAAGAATATATTTTCTGATCAGTGTTTCGTTACATATAGTGTGTAATATCTCTTTGTTCCGACAACAAGATATCTTCGAGATCACCGGCGTTGCAGTGGTCATCTCTGTCACTCGAATGTTAGTTCCGACTAAGTCTTGGTCTGACGAGACTAGGGACCACATTCAAGATAAATACATATAAGGGTGTATGTATGTATAGTGAAGTGTTACGGTGCGACGAGATCTTTGATACGGCTCCGTTGTATAATATAATATGGATTTTTAAATTCAAATCTAAAAATTATTTTCATAATTAGTATTCAGATGTGGATGTTATGGTACTCGATGTTTGGATATTTGGTACTCGATTAATGATTGTCAACTATTGGATTTGAATCTAAAGACCCAAATTATACTACAGTTGAGCATATCATGGTATTTCTCTTATGGTGGGGCTGTATCAAAAGGTCCATATAAATATAAATATATATATATATATATTTATTTATATATGAGGGATCTGACAACTAGTACCAAATATTCAAGCCATCGAACACCATAACACCGAACACTCAAACACTAGTTGTCAGAATAATTTTTAAATTTGAATTAAAAAACCCACGTTATATTACGGCGGGGCCATACTAAGAAGCTCTGCCACATCATATCACTTATATATATATATATAGATAGTGATTTTTTTGTTGAAGAGTAAATACGAGGTAAATTAATAGACCCCCACAAAATCAGACATTAATTAGTAACCTCCCTACTAAAAGATGGAGCCTTAGTTGGGCCACTCTCTCAAATTTTGTAAGAATTAATGTATCCTGCACCATTACCGTATTGACTAGATAGCTATCCAAATGATGAATATTTCTCACGGTATATATGTATTAGTACTATCAGATCCGTTCACAAGTCCAGCTCCACATTGCCCATGGTCACATCCCACCTGTACTTGAAAGCGATTACCTTCCTTGGGTATTAATTTCTTTTTCCGCAGAGCAGATAGAGTCGCGGAATCACCTGACCTCTTCTCCTCACCTACTTCCCTCCCCTTCACCACCACGGGAAGAGGGGGTTGGTGGGGGATCATGACTCAAACGTTAGCTCATCGACACAGGCAACAGTTCTTTACCAATTTTGCTCCTCCCATCAAGTCTATCAGAATGTGCCCACCGGTTCGTGCATGGTTTTCGTCTAATATTATCATCACCCACCAACTTAGGCTTTTTCCTCCTTTTCTTAACTCCCAAATAGTACGAAAAGAAACAACAAAGAAGGGTTCTTTGTTGGGGAACGCCGAGCTACACGTACCAACCACTGGCAGCTTCCCATGGATTAAAGGAGATTAATTAGCTAGGGATATATATAAATATAGTTGTGTGCACACAGTTTTAATTAAGTAGCTAGCTATTGACCAGAAGCAGCTGCAGCTGGTCATTACGCTGGGAGCATGCAAGAAGATTCATACTCCAACAGCGCTCATCATATCCACACAAATAGATCATATCGCACTTGGTCGTGATCAATCCAGTTCGCCCGGCAAATTAAACTGGCCATGCGGTTTCTTCAAGAAATCACCACCAAATATTTGCATGGACCACAATGTGTTTATTCCGGGATTATATACATGTACATGACAAGGGTTAGTCAACTTTAATATATAACGGGTAGCAAGTAATTAGGAGTACTAGTGCTTCATCGCCACTAGTTGTGCTTCTAACAATGTCTGATCATTACATATTTGGATCCATGAGTAAAGAGATTATGGCACAGTGGTTATATGATTGTGCATGATGTGATTATATATAGTTACGAGAAATATTTAATACACATCTTGATGTGTATTAAGTACGACACATCCACTAGGAGTGTGTCATTTGTTTCATGAAGGTTATAATATCTCTCACATCTTATTTTTTCAAATCTCGGGACAAATGACACACCTCTAGTAGGTGTGTCTAAATAATGCACATCATGAGCGTGCACTAAATATTTTTCTATAGTCACATCAACTTCTTAGTTATAGTTAATGATTGCCCTTTTTAGTGGAAAAGCCAGCTAACCCCGTCCGTATATAAGTGTCTGAGACGTCCTCCGAGTGATCAACATCAGACGCAAGTAACCTCAACCTTTCCACTCACCCTTTCCGGAGCAAATCTTTCAAGCCCCGGCCTTCTGTTTCTGAAACTCTCTTGTCACACCAAACACAAATCTTTTAATGATCTGTTGAAGTCTACAAATCTCGGGAAACATGCAAAGGGTCTCTCGTATTTAATAAGGTATCCAAAACCTCCATTAGCACCAAAGCTAGCTATGAGGCATGAAGACAAGGCGAAAGCTTAGTCATGCATAATGGGACATGATGAACGCATGCATGTCAGACCACGGACCTAATCCCTGGTAGTCCTGGCTCTCTTGTGTTTCTCTGCAAAGATATATATATATATATATATTATATGGGTCATGCCAAAGTTTGAATATGAAGTGAGCATGGAGAAAGATGAGGAACTCTGATGGCGTGCCCCTGCGAATGTTTTTTAACCTGAAGGACGCACCCCCTGCTCTTCCCCATGTCGTTTTATTAATCTTACACAAAAGAACTATATATCACATAGTTTCTAGAGAGTCCTGGTGCATGGCTAGCTAGTTGGCTACTGTGATGGAATCTGTCGCGTCGACTATAGATGCTCGATGAGGCCCGGAATCCCAAAACGATAAAAGAAAGAAGCCCCAGCTTCGACACCTGCACGTGAACGGGGACAACCACACTACTCCACCGAGCTACTGAATATTGGATATTTCAGATTATGGATTTTTTTAAAATAATCTTCTTTTAATGAGCATTTACTGAAGCATAATCTGATTCTAATATATTTACAAAACCATATCTAGGTAAAGCACACAGACGTATTGCAACTTACATAAATTTGAAGTGCGTACACAAATGTGCCATAACTTACATAAATTTGTTATGAATTACATAAATATATTGGAATTTACATAAATATATTACAAGTTATACAAATTTATGTAAACATAAATTATGTAAATTGCAGCATGTAAATTATTTAGATATAGTTTTGTAAATACATTAGAATCGACTATAATTTTATAAATAGGTTAGACTTGACATATTTTATAAGAGAAGGTTTTCTTTTAAAATTTCCCTTAAATTATTGCTGCACCCCTCCATGTGGGACAGAACAGTCTTCATCTTTGAACACCCTTGTTTTTTTTCCCTTCCATCGATCTCTCGTTAAAACCGAGGAGATCGTCTTCCTTTTTCTTTAGATAGCTACCGAGAAGACCATCTGCTTCACCAATTTGACGAAGTAATAACGGGGGTTGTTTAATTCTTCTTTTAATTTAAATATCTTTGACGTCAAAAATAGGTGGGTTACTTAAAAAAGATTAACATTAACCCACTTAAAGAGGTAAGATATGTTAATCCCATTTAACTTATTTTTAACTCCACTTTAATTCGCTTAACTAAATCCCCCCGTCTCAACTAAATCGTTTTAACAACCTAATCTTTGATGTATCTCTCCCTAATGCACTCTCTCAACTCCCGTCAAAGTTGCTCGTTAAAATATCATCTCAAGATAATGTAGTTGGAGAAATCAGGTACGAAGAAGCTTCACCACCGGACTCCACTGTACTTAAACGATCATAGACGGATTCAGAGAAGAATTAGTGGGGTCACGTGATCTCATTGAAATTTTAAAATTTTATTGATGAGTTAAAAAATTTTCATTAAATTAATTTGATTAAAAATTTTATTAAAGAGAGCGATCTTACTGAAATTTTTTTTGGTCTATGTAAACGATGGTCATATCCACTTCTGAGTTCTGATGAAGAGTATTATGGTTGGGTTTATTATTTGTATTGGTGCGGCATATTCGATTCATATTGATATTAGAGTTTTGCTATATCTAACATCTAGCGAGTTGGTAAGTTTTTCTATATTTTAATTTGTTATTATTAAAATTTAAATATATACTAATCAAATCGGAATGTATCGTACCAATAAATTTTGATTCGTCATATTTGAAGAAATTTGACAAGCTCAATTTATCGATCCTGCCAACCCTAGATAGCGCTAGCAGATGTATGTATAGTCGGATAACTGTACTCAGATTTGATTGGGTTGGGGGGGGGGGGGGGTGAATCTATCAACTAGATTAGATAGATCTACATTTAAGACATCAATATCCCTAAACAACTCATCAGCTGATGCTTCAACACCCACTCCTAATGTTGTCATAATTTAGCGGGAGAGATAGTTCCCTTTCTTCCTTCGTAACCCCAACCGGACAACCCCACGTACGAAACCCTCAGCTCCGGTGCATTCACTGGTTCCTGGTATGGGATGTGACGACATGCTTACATGCATTTGCACTTCCCACCAACCCCTGCCCCTCCCTCACCCTCTCTCTCTCTCTCTCTGCTCTCTGCAAATCTTTGACGAGTAGGGGATTGTGGGGGGGGGGGGGGGGGGGGGGGGGGGAGGGGGAGGCACCACCGGGTTAGTCGCACAAAAAACACACACGTGCTGGGAGCCACTACGTACCGGTCAAATGGCCGTCGGATGCGATCGATGATCCGACGGCCAGTATCGTCCCTCAACTACCTCCCCCCTCGTTCGCACCAACCACTCGACTTTGCCGTCGACAAGAACCCGTCGGCCCACCACCGCCACTGTCCATGGCCTCCCTTACCTCCCCTCCCCCCCCCCCCCCCCCCGCGTCCCTCCTTTATTTAAAGAGACACGGAACCCTGCGACGATCTCAGGAAATTTCGGGAGCCTTTACAGCCCTCTGAACTTTCCTCCTTCTCAGAATAAGCGAGAGAGATCATAGCAAGAAGAAGAAGAAGAGGAGAGAGAGAGAGAGAGAGAGCCTCCAGTGTCGATCATTGCCAGCTCCCTTCCCTTTTGGTGCTAATTAGGGACCTTGTGATCCGTTCTGTCCTTCCCACAACTTCCCCTTCACAAGCGTCCTTAGCATCCGGTACCTGTCTCCTGGACGTTGAGAAGATGGAGGCCTTCGCCCCAGCCACCTGCAACGGCCACGCCGCCAACGGCACCGTCGAGAGCTTCTGCCTCAAGCCCGCCTCCCCCGCCGTCGCCTCCGGCGACCCCCTCAACTGGGGCGCCGCCGCCGAGTCACTCAAGGGCAGCCACCTCCACGAGGTGAAGCGCATGGTGGAGGAGTTCCGGCGGCCTCTGGTAAGGCTGCAGGGCGCGGACCTGAAGATCTCGCAGGTCGCGGCCGTGGCCGCCGTCTGGGAGGAGGTGCAGGTGGAGCTCGCCGAGTCCGCCAGGGCCGGCGTCAAGGCCAGCAGCGACTGGGTCATGGACAGCATGAACAAGGGCACCGACAGCTACGGCGTCACCACCGGCTTCGGCGCCACGTCTCACCGCCGGACCAAGCAGGGGGGCGCCCTCCAGAAGGAGCTCATCAGGTTAGAACCCCACACCACCACCACCACTAACACCACTTCCTCCAACGTTATCTCCCTAGTTGAAGGAGAGGGCACAGTCCCCCTCCTCCGACGTTTTGCATGGCCACCATAACATAGCTTTCTCTAGGTAAAAGCTACACATCTTCCTACCTTTAATATTAAGCACCTAACACAAAAAAAAAAAATTTGTTTAGCATGTTTAACTTGTCCTTGCTATTACCATTCCCTCGTGCACCTTAGAGACGACGCTAGTTTCTGAGAAAGATTGCATCTTCTCCGCGAAAGATCATGGGTATCGATTAATCGTCATGAACAAAAGTATCTATTGGATTCAGCTCCGCATAATACAGAGATTAGTGCTGGCCGGTCTCCAGCTGTAGCACAAAGATCAGGCACCTCTACATGTCATATTCTTAACTTATCTTTTTTTTTTCTCTTTGTTTGGACCTGCTCACTTTGATGGTTGAAGTTTAGGCGAAAAGTGGTTCACCAAAGGTTCTGAGCCCGTCACTAGCCAATAATCGTGCGTGTCTCAGGAATATTCGTCTTGATCTCTGACGTGCCATGACGTGATTGGTAGATGTATCTTTTGGGGAGCCACTTTGTGGGACCGCGAGAATGGGGGTGAGATCTTGGTGCGGGTGGGTTTGGTGGTAGGTTGCGCCCCTCTTTACCTTCCCGTGGTTGGTGTGGTTCGCGGTAATCCGCTCTCCACGTAGGCGGGTACCCCCTTAGAACCCAACCCCCAATCCGGTCCGTAGACCTATAATTACTATTATTGCCATCTTATATTTTTTAAAAAAATATTTAATATATATCTTTTGCTGTACACAAATCAGACACATTTAATGAAAATATGTCACCCAATCTTTTAGTGTTAAAAAAGTAGATATATATATTATATAATATATATATAATACTCTCTTATCTTTGAGTTGGCACAATGTTATTGAAAAATGATGTCATCAGAGTTGGCCGGGTTGTCAGAGATCGCGATAGTATGGTCGTACCATTTTTATCATGTCAAGATTTCGGTGAGTCTTGACACTATCTATATGATACAATTTATTATATTATTTTAATATCATTTTTATTATTTATTATTTATTTTATTTTATTTTTTATAATAAAATCTATCGCATCGAATCGTGTCGTGTCAGGGTGACCATGGTGCAACCAAGTCGCACGGCACGGCCAACTTTGGTGTGGACTGAATATTTTTCTGTTTTAAGAAAATTGTTGGCTGATGTGGGATACGGAGGGCACTAGTACAAATACTGAACTTGTCGGGTGTGTTACGATAAAAGCGACAAGAGCAGTGGGTTAAGCGGGGAAAAAGCCAAGAACCGCGCACCAAATCAAGTGGTTCCGTGGTGCGGGTCGAGTCGGGTATGACCGAGTCCAAGCTTCCGTCTTCGGAGCTGTTCGGGCAAAGTTTGCGCCGTTCTGACGCCGGAATCTGGTTTGACTTGTCATGCGGGTATGTGGAGACCAGACGAAACGCTAGACCCATGATGGAGTAGGAAAAAGCAAGGTTGGCGCAATGGTGAACCGGACCGGCAACCGAGATATGATCTGCATCGGAGCCCACGGGATTCATTTCTTTCGTTTGATCTAATTTATATTAAAATTATAATAACAAAAATAATAAAAAACATTAAATATTAAATCAGACGGAGAATTGGACATACCAAATCGAAACCATCCGATACGTCCAACCATAAAAAAGTATCTAACATAACTTCATAATAATTATAGTTGTTCCTCAACATAATTGGATATATATATATATATAGAGAGAGAGAGAGATTTAAGTATACGCCCATCTAATCGTCTCCACATATTTACATCTTGATCATTATCTTAAACCCCCCCATCACCCTCTTTCCAAGAAATTTAATGATACCTCTCGTCGTTTACTAGACCTGACCATTTTATACGTGATTGTTCCCCTAACAATATATATATATATATAGAAAAATAACAAATAGGTTATTTGTCATATATATAATACATCGTCATGTTTGACACTTATGTTGCATCTTCTTATTATGTACAGAGTAATCTTCTGCTTCTTATTATGTATAGAGTAATATTCTCCATATATATAAATATATAAACTAAGCCATGCACGTTGCCATCTTTGTTCATGCAGGTTTCTGAACGCCGGCATATTCGGCTCCGGCCTGACTATGGCAACACGACGCTGCCGCCGGCCGCCACCCGCGCAGCCATGCTCGTCCGGGTCAACACCCTGCTCCAGGGCTACTCCGGCATCCGGTTTGAGATCCTCGAGGCCATCACCGCCCTCCTCAACCACAACGTCACCCCCTGCCTCCCCCTCCGCGGCACCATCACCGCCTCCGGCGATCTCGTCCCACTCTCCTACATCGCCGGCATGCTCACCGGACGCCCCAACGCCAAGGCCCTCTCCGCCGACGGCAAGCACGTCTCCGCCGAGGAGGCCTTCCGCCTGGCCGGCATCACTGGGGGCTTCTTCGAGCTGCAGCCCAAGGAGGGTCTCGCAATGGTGAACGGCACCGCCGTGGGCTCCGGTCTCGCCTCCATGGTGCTCTTCGAGGCCAACATCCTCGCGGTGTTGGCCGAGGTCCTCTCCGCCGTCTTCTGCGAGGTCATGCAGGGGAAGCCCGAGTACACCGACCACCTCACCCACAAGCTGAAGCACCACCCGGGCCAGATCGAGGCCGCTGCCGTCATGGAGCACATCCTCGACGGCAGCTCCTATATGAAGATGGCCAAGAAGCTGCACGAGCAGGACCCGCTGCAGAAGCCCAAGCAGGACCGCTACGCCCTGCGCACATCGCCGCAGTGGCTAGGACCACAAATTGAGGTGCTTCGGCACGCCACCAAGTCCATCGAGCGCGAGATCAACTCTGTCAACGACAACCCCCTCATCGACGTCGCCCGCAGCAAGGCCCTCCACGGTGGCAACTTCCAGGGCACCCCCATCGGTGTCTCCATGGACAATTCCCGCCTTGCCATCGCTGCCATCGGCAAGCTCATGTTCGCCCAGATTTCCGAGTTGGTCAACGACTTCTACAACAACGGGCTGCCCTCCAACCTCTCCGGCGGGCGCAACCCCAGCCTGGACTACGGGTTCAAGGGCGCTGAGATCGCCATGGCCGCCTACTGCTCCGAGCTGCAGTTCCTTGGCAGCCCAGTCACCAATCACGTCCAGAGCGCGGAGCAGCATAACCAGGACGTCAACTCGCTCGGCCTGATCTCGGCCAGGAAGACGGCCGAAGCAGTGGAGATCCTGAAGCTGATGACCTCCACCTACCTGGTGGCCCTCTGCCAGGCAGTCGACCTTCGCCACCTGGAGGAGAACCTGAAGAACGCTGTGAAGAATACGGTCAGCCAGGTAGCCAAGCGGGTGCTTACCATGGGCGTCAACGGAGAGCTCCATCCCTCCCGCTTCTGCGAGAAGGACCTCATCCGGGCCGTCGACCGGGAGCACGTCTTCACCTACGCCGACGACCCCTGCAGCGCCACCTACCCGCTGATGCAGAAGCTCCGCCAGGTGCTGGTGGAGCACGCCCTGGGCAACGGCGAGAAGGAAAAGGAATCCAATACCTCCATCTTCCAGAAGATCGCAGCCTTCGAGGACGAGCTCAAGATGGTGCTGCCCAAGGAGGTGGAGGCCGCTCGGGTGGCATTCGAAAACGAGACATCCGCCATACCCAACCGGATCAAGGAGTGCAGGTCGTACCCGCTGTACCGGTTCGTGAGGGAGCAGCTGGGGACGAGCATGCTCACCGGGGAGAAGGTGAGGTCGCCGGGCGAGGAGTTCGACAAGGTGTTCACGGCCATCTCCCATGGGAAGGTGATCGACCCGCTGTTCGAGTGCTTACAGGGCTGGAACGGCGCCCCTATCCCCATCTGCTAGGGCGGTGTTCAAACGACGAATACCTGCTCTCCTAGCTAGCAAGCTGCCCGCGCAAGAAGATCCTTTTCTTCTGTTTCTTCTTCCACTTCCAGTCCATTCTATCTCTCTCTCTCTCTCTCTCCCCCTCGGGAAATTTCCAACTCCTTGTTTTCTTTAATGTGTCTGTACTTGAGACTTGGAGTCCTCTGCATGGTTGGAATGGCTGGCGGGGAAGAGAACTGTGAGGTCTCAAGTGGGCTGTTAAGGGGAATGGTTGCATTTGTCGTTCTTTCGTCTTCCTTTTTCTTGTTTATTATTGGAAGATAAGCTCATGGTGTCGTTCAAAAGTGTATTATAACACATAAATAAGCAAACAAACATGCGTTATATATGTCAGGAAGAATTTGTTCACACAGCCGCACCTCCAACTGATCTCCTCCTCCTAGTTGGTCTCCATGCATGATTGGTGTACCCTGAGGTTGATAACTCTTGCAGAGACTTAGCACTGCAAACAGCTAGCTTAATAATTGGTGAACTCCATCCATCGTGTGTTTGATCGACACACACTCTGGGGAGATGAAGAATGGAAGTGTTATGTAAGGCCGGCAGCTAGATATATACTGATACACTGGCAAATGGCATCACACACTTCTTGTAAGTTGTAACCTTCTCTATATATATATGATCAGTTGCCCTCTTGGAAGTGATAAGACGATCACTACTTGAGAAATTAAAAGCTGCCGATCGAGCTAGAGCAATTCATATATAAGCATGAATTATCGAGAGGCGGCATATCTAGAACTTGGGAGTATATATATATATATATATAGGCATGTGTGATGGGTCTCGTATTTGAGACCCAAGCTTAATTGGCTTTCATATTTTATCTATTCTAGACTAATTGTCAGTATGTCTTACTTCAAAAACTCGTATATATGTCTTAATAAAACTAATTGTCAGTATGTCTTAATAAAAGTTCTACAAGAGGTAGAATCAACTAGGGTGAAACCCTCGTCACCCTCTTAAAAGTCAAACATCTAATGATAGGGTCAAGCACCTAATCCTAAGATATGCTGTATTATTCATAACTAGATTTGCCGGGTCAAAATAAGGATCTCTTCCCTAACGAGATCATAGACTTACATTTTTTTCATTTTTTAAACCTACTTAGGGGAACAGGGAAATAAATGTGAGAAATATTTATTACCAGTCAGTAACAAATCTTATATAAGTTGTTTGTCAATAATTTTATTAATTGAGGAAGGGAGAGAAAAATCTGATAAGACTGAGATTATTGATAAGTAATTCACATAAAATTTATTATCAAAATGAACTTATTCTCAATAAATATTAAACAATCTAGATGTTAGCTAGGAGAAGGAAATCCCATTAACGAAATATAAAAAAACATGGAGATGAGTAGTTCAGAGGCCGAACAGATAGAGTTTTTGTGTTCCGGGCCCACGTCCATCCCTTCTACATGGGACATTGGTGAAGGGTGGGGCGATGGCTCAACTTAGTCCCGTCCTCTCACTTTGATGAGTCGGGCGAACAGGTCTTTTGTGGACTAGGTGAATGGACAGGACTAGTTTATAGAGTACAGGTTAAACTAAATACTTGGAAGACCCTACCGCAAGTTTTGATAAATAATTAAGTAATATTTGGTTATTTTATTCAGAGATTATTTAACCTAATTTTTTTTATTTTACTTTGGGGTAAAAAATAATTCTTAGATAAAAATCCGGTTAAGTTACTCAAATCTTTTGACTTGGAACTTATCCATCTTTAATCTCCTTTAATCATATTCCAACCAATCCACTCTAATTAAGAAAATTAATTTCCAAATGAAAAAAAAAATTAACTATTCTTTTACCCTCCCTTAACCCCAACTTTAACCACTACTAAAACGGGCTGTACAAGAGGTAGGTGCACCACTACTCTCACCTATTATTCCCATCCCCATCTATACGAACTGAATAAAATTACAAAACTGCCCATTAAGGAAAAGCTACAAAAGTACACCTCATCACTATTGGTGCAGACTCTAGAACGATGTCAGTGGGATTACGGGGCGATGGCGATTCCATCTCCTTGGTAAAGGAAAGCCCGGCCCACCAGCGTGTCGGACCGGCGAACCAAGAGATGCATCGTACACGCGGGACCAGATGAACAAATTTGCAAAGCCCGGCCCACCAGCGTGTCGGACCGGCGAACCAAGAGATGCATCGTACACGCGGGACCAGATGAACAAATTTGGACCCCCCATCCCACGGCCCAGATAATCCAACCCAAGCTCCTTACAGCGGGAAAGCTCTCTCTCTCTCTCTCTCTCTCTCTCCTCTCTCTCTCTCATCTCTCTCTCTCTCTCTCTCTCTCTCTCTCTCTCATTTTAAAGGAAGATTTTAACATATTTGGAAAACGGACCGACCAAACGTTTTCAATCGATCACTAATAATTAATGACCAAATCTCTCGATTACAATCGGCCAGGTTAGCGACTGAAATCATTGATCACAAATTGGTCACTAATTAGTGACCAAATCTGTGACTACAAATGTTTAGTTGCTAATGATTTTTTTATTTTTTTATTTTTAAAAAATAAAATAAAATAATAAAAAACCTATTTTACAACAAACATAAAAAAAATAAAAACCACTCACTCACTAAAGTACAACTATGCATAAATGACCACAACAATAAAAAGAAATATATCATACATCATCGGTGTCCACGTCCTCATCGTCTCCTCGACGGCACTCGATGAAGTAATCTACAATAGACATATATAAAATAATAAATTAAAATTAAATACTACAAGAATTAAATTATATATTTTTTTCATAGTTTATTTTTCATATAAATTTACCCACTTTTAAACTAAAATAATTTGATGAATATGTATTTGAGCGTCAGTTTTCACAAGTCATTCTCATCGCTCTGGCCATGTTGGAACAAATCAGAGGCCGATCAGATTAGTGTTTCTAATTTTAAACTTCCAAACTCGAGTTCCGAAGGTTTGAAACTAAACTAATTTGGTGATTGTGTATTTGAGCGTCTATCTCAAACTGAAAGTTCGATTTGAACTCCGTCAGTTTTCATAAGTCATTCTCATTGCCCTGGCTGTCTTGGAACAAGGCGGAGGCCGATTGGATTAGTATTTCTAAATTTAGACCCCCAAATCTGAGTTATGATGGTTTAAAATTAAACTAATTTGGTGATTGTGTATTTAAACGTCGAGCTTAAATTAGAAGTCCGATTTGAATTCCGTCATTTTTCACAAGTCATTCTCTTCGCCTCGGCCTTGTTGGATCAAGCCGAAGGCCGATCGGATTAGTATTCGTAAATTTTGACCCCCAAACTCGAGTTATGATGGTTTGAATTAAACTAATTTGATGATTGTGTATTTGAGCGTCGAGCTCAAACTAGAAAGTCCGATTTGAACTCCACCAGTTTTCACAAGTCATTTTTGAGATATTGTGGAAAAACTGCTATAAAGAAATCTAGAGGGGGGGTTGAATAGATTTCTCTGGATTTTAGAAATCACTTGATTAAACTATTTGAGAGATTGAATTAAGACTTAAATCTAAAGCTCACTCACAATTCTGAACAATTCAGACAGGTTAGATGGTGAAATATTAACGAACCTATCAAGCATCTAGCGCAAAAGACAATCAACCACAGAGATAAGAAGATTTCGGGTGGTTCGGATTACACAATCGTGTATCCTACATCTACCATCCACACACACACACAATTGTGGAATATCTTGCTAGTTCAGAAAGACACAAAACACCACACACACTCTGAGATGCAGAGATCTCACATCTAACACACACACAAGAGATTGAGCACAAGGATTGCACCAACCTCACAAAACACACACAATAGAGTGAGTTTGAAGTAAAGAACCAGACTAAGCAATTGAATTCCAAGTTGGAGATGTCTGGTTCGAATCTCCCTGATTCTACTTCAAGATGGGAGATCAGCTCTCCGGCTTTAGCTCCAGGAAGAAGGCTCTGAAGACTGGAAATCCTTCTTGAGATGTATCATCCAAGATGCTCGAAGCTTCAATTCCTTCAGATCTGGAAGCAATTCTCCAAGATGAAGCCCTCTTCTGAAATCGCCTGAAAATCTCTGGAGTTGGAAGAACTGATGTGTGTTGCGCCCATGTGAAGTGGATAAGGGATATTTATAGTCCCATGGGTTCATAAGATCTCTTGGGATTTAGGGGCACAAAGATTCCCGCTCAAAATTCCGAAGTGTGTCGACACCACACAAGCATGTGTCGACACACAATGCACTGGCTTGAAACTGGGCTTCTGGGATAGTGGGTGAGTGTCGACACACAGGGGGGCCCTATGTCGACACCACTAGATGCTTCTTCAAAAGACATGCTACTGGGAGGGACATGGTGTCGACACACAAGCCTTCTGTGTCGACACCACTGGATGCTTTTTCCCTTACAAATTGTTGGATGCATGGATTGTGTCGACACCACTGTCATTACTTAAGCATTACTTTGAGCTACATTTGAAAAAATATTGTTAAACATAAATGAAGCATTATATCCACATATGTATGAATCATATTTGAACATCATCAAAACAAGAGATCCAACAATTTTCATCGCCCCGGTCATATTGAAACAAGTCAAAGGCCAACCGTATTTGTATTTCTAAATTTAGACACCTAAACCCCGAGTTCCAATGGTTTGAAACTAAACTAATTTATTGAACTTCCCAAACTTAAGTTGTTCATTTTTAAACAAAATTTTTAAAATTTTGATAGTTAGAGTTGGAAAATTAAAATAAAATCAATGTACTCAAATGAGGGGCACATACTGTTGTCGAGGGCACTCCATGAGAAGGAATCCTTGCCTGGAAGAAGGTCTGGGAGAGGGCCTGAGAGAGTTTCTGAGATAGTGCCTGAGAGAGTTGGGCTTGGACGACGTGAGAGACCTCAGTACGCAAACCGGAGATCTCATCTCGAATAAAGTCCATCATGTCACCGGAAGTAGTACCACGGGGTGTGGGCGTGTTGAATAGACTGGTCGCCTATGAGCCTGAACTTGAAGCACCATATATCACCCCTACTCGTGCCCATACTATACCCAAAACCATATACATGGCCTTTCTTTAGTACACCAGATGCCGCAACCCATACCTTAGGATCTAGTTGAGGTTGGGGCCCATCCTCTGCGTACTTGTCAACCATCTGCCAGATATTTGACTCCTGCAAATTGAATAAAAAATTATATTATATATTAATTATAATGAGAAAAAATAAAACTTGTTATACTATAAAAACTTACCGCAATCTTCTGAGCTCTCTCACTAAAATATTGATCTGTCTCCTTCTTATGGGTCTCATCAAAAACCTCCTGGAAACTCACTGCGCATTTTAGCGCCTTTTCCTATTTTACGAATTACATTTCATAAATGAATACATGTGTAAATAAAATATATCACAATTGGACATATGACTTACAAATCTTGCTTGATGGGTTACAAAGGAGGCGGACCCACTTGTATATTTGTTACCTACTAGATTTGCGGCACGATTGACTTTCATTGTTGTGGAAGTTTCTTGCCACCTCTCATCGGCCCATTTGTGTACTTTTTCACGCATCGTACAATACATGTTTAAATTAGACTGTGCGATGGTCGTCCATGTTAATCAAGACCGCACCTCGTCCGAGGGTCGCATGAATCGATGATTACTCTGTAGTCTGTACAGAAAAGAGTTAGTTTACTGAACGTTTGGGTATAGAAAGAAATACATGAAATATAGAATAACATAACATGAACATCTGATACAACAACTCTTGGTCGTCCATCAAAAAATTAGTAAATCTATGTACAAGCCTAGAAAAATTTGCTTGATTTATTTTTGTGATGAATTGAGACGTTTGAGCAGTCTCTAATTTATCCCTACAATTATAAAAGTTAAAATAAGTTGATGAATTGCACATCCGCATGCGCTCATGCACATTTGCGTACACATAATAAAAAAAAGTCTACATAAAAAATAATAAAACAAAAGTGAAGATAAAAAGGGGAAAATAAAAAAATTAATAAAATAAAAAATAAAGCAATACTAATATATAAAAGTAACGAAAATAAGAAAATGTTAGAAAATGAAAATTGCACATCCGCATGTGCGCATGCACACATGCATATGCATAAAAGAAATCTAATAAAAAATAAAAATATGAAAACTAACAAGGGAAATGGAGTTAAAAAAAGATAAGTAATGAAAATATACACCACAAAGTGAGGAAAAGGGGAATGAGAAATGAACTTCCGCGTGCGCACATATCTCTAAATAAAAATATGAAATATGGGAAAGGATATTAAGTACAACAAAAAAAGAGTAGAGAAAATTAATTAGAAATTCTTGTTAGAGGGTAAGACTTAATTTATAGTCACTGTCAGAAGACCATATCTACTTTTAGTTTCTCAGTATTTATGAGTCTTGGAAGACGAGTCGTCCTTTTAACATCAACTTTTTCTTATTTTGTCATTCCTTCTTCTGATCTTTCCCTATGTAGACTTACATTCATTACAATTAGTGTATCTATCGCTTACAGTAAGTATTGATGTCACTTACAGTAAGCCTTTAATATCATTTACAGTAAGTCTTTAATATCACTTATAGTGAGACTTTGATATTACTTACAGTAAATACATATCGCTTATAGGAAGCCTTCATATCACTTACACTAAGTCTTTAATATCAGTTACAGTAAACATTTAATATCACTTATAGTAAGTTTTTGATATCACTTACAGTAAGCCTATATATCGCTTACAATATGTTATTCTATAAGAGAGCTTAATATATATTGTAATAGAGAATGATATTTACTGTAACAAAATTTAACATAAGTTGTAATATAAAATAAACATATACTGTAATAGAGAATTACGTTTACTATAATAGATGATAATGTTTACTGTAACAGAACTTAATTTATACTATAATAGGAAATAATATTTACTATAATGAGGCTTAACATATGCTATAATACATAATAAACATATATTGTGATAGATAATAATGTTTACTGTAATTGAATTTAACATACACTATAAGTAATGTCAAGACTTACTATCAATAATGTGTATATTTACTGTAAGTGATATCAATACTTAATGAAATATATTATATGTTATATTGTAACACGATTGTGATTGTAGCTTAGTGGTAAGGATATCTCATGTTGAGTTTGTGGAGACTTGAGTTTGAATCTTAGCACTCACAAACAAATAAAGTTTTTTACTTTCTAAAAGCTTATAGCTGTAGTGTATAACTGATATGAAGACTTCCTGTAAGCGATATGTAGACATACTGTAAGTGATATCAATGACTTATTATAAGTGATATTAAATGCTTACTGTAAATGATATTAAAGGTTTAGTGTAAGTGATATGAAGGCTTCATGTAAACGATATGTAGGTTTACTGTAAGTGATAACAAAGATTTACTATAAGTGATATTAAATACTTACTGTAAGTGATATTAAATAATTACTGTAAATGATATGAAGATTTACTGTAAGTGATATCAAAACTCACTGTAAGCGATATATACACTAACTGTAATGAATGTAAATTTACATAGAAAAATACCATAAGAATGAAGGACAAAATAGGAAAAAGTTTATGCTAAAATGATGAATCGTTTTTCAAGACTCATAAATGCTGAGATACTTAAAGTAGAGACTAGAAATTAACAACACAAAAAAGAAAAGACTATATGACTTCTGATTTTTTGATAGAGACTATAAATTAAGTCAACTTTCTGACAAGAACCTCTAATTATTTTTTTTAAAAGAGTATAAACATACAAGAATAAGAGAGAATATTAAGAAAATAAAAATAAATGTGTTTAAAAAGGAAATAAAATGTAAATTTATAAATGGAAAACTTAAAAATCTAATAAAATAACAAAATATGATAAAAAATAAAAGTAAAACGAAATAAAAATCTAAATAAATAGCAAATAAAATTTAAAATTAAAAGTAAATGAAATGAGAAGAAACATCAATAAAATAAATTTTCAAAAAGAAAAGAAAAATGAGAATTGCAAATCGAATGCAGGCATGCATAAATAAAAATAAAAAAACTTACATTTAAAAATAATTAAAATGAAACATACAAAAATGATAGAGAATATTAAGAAAAAATAAAAGTGTTGTAATTTTTTTTTATTTATAAGTAGAATATGTAAAAGTAACAACAATAAGAAAATGTAAAAAAACAATGAGAAACGCACATCCGCATGCGTGCATGCAACCTACATATGTATAAAAGAAATATAATAAAAATACAAATATTAAAACTTACAAAAAATAGGGTTAAAAAACGATAAGTAATGAAAATAAACACCACAAAGAAAGGAAAAAGAACAATGAGAGACGTACTTCCACATGCGCGCATATTTCTAAATAAAAATATAAAATATGCGAGAGAATATTAAGTACAACATAAAAGACCATAAACATAAAAAATGAGAGACAATATTAAGAAAATTAAACAGAGTGTGTTGTAAAAAGCAAATAAAATTGAGATTTGTAAATAGAATAAAATAAAAATCTAATAAAATATGATGATGTTCGCTTCTGTTTTAGTATTTTTTATCTAGATTTTTTTTCGTATATGTATGCACGTTTGCATGCGCGTGCGCGCATGCGGGTGTGAAATTCTCATTTTCCCTTTTCCATTTTTTAATATTCTATTTAATTAATTTTTTTAGTTTCAATTTTCTAGTTTTTTTAACCAACCACCAAGTTTTTTTTTAAAATATTGAACCACAAGACAAATTGTTAGCTGCAGCCTGCATGGTAGTTAGTACGGATAGTAGTTATCGTTATGGAAATATTCTTTAAATATTTTTTCATAATCTCAGCATTGAGATAACATTAATATCATTGTATTATTTTTTAAATAAAATTATTTGTTATTATTAACTTATTAAAGAATGGCAAATAATAAATTAAAAATGGCAAATAACTAATTATATGGGACAAATAATTACATATATACTTTTACATCATCTCAAATAAAAATATTAAATGCTCTTCAATTATTCTCTCTAAAATTATTTGTCACTGTTAAATTTTTAAAGATGATAAATAAAGAGTTAAGAGTGACAAATTATCAACTAATATATATATATATAAGAGGGAAAAATAATGGCGCTCATGTGACCCAATCACATTTTATACTAGGTGATTCTAATAGGATATTTATGTGGGAATTTTTTTAGATAATCTTGTTTTAAAAAATATTTACACAAATAAATTCAGTTTTAACATATTTACAAGTCTATGTCTCTCACTTATACAAATTCAATATAATTTACACATTTTTCTTATAATTACTTTCTTTCTCTGTAATTTACACCGATTTAGTGTAACTTACACATATAAAAATATGTAAGTTACACTAAATCATTGTAAATTATATTGAAATCTAAATCGTGTAAATTCTAGAGAAAGTGTGTAAGTTGTAGAACAAAATATATAAATTATACTGAATCAATGTATTTAAAAGATATAATTTGTAAATATATTAGAAATGAATATAATTGTGTAATTTTTTAAAAAATAATTATTTAAAATTTTCCCTATTTATATTCAACTAACCACTCAAATAAGAATAAATATTTCTCTTTTTTTCTCCAAAAAAAGCCATATATCTAAGTTCCTTTTTAGAAAATTATCATGTGTAATCCCCAAAAGATACGATTCCCTAGGCTGCTACACCGAACTGGGCCGCCAGCCTCGACCAACCCCAGGTTAACAGGCCTCCGCCCCGTCCTTGCGGTTGCCATAACACAGCACGCGCGCGGCGCGCACACGTGCCCCCTCGCGAGCCCCACACCGATGACGCCCGCACTTCTCATCCACATGCGGCGCATCTTAGTCGCCACCTCACCCTCTCTCAAACCTCTGCTAAATTGCGCACTCGTGTGGGCGTTCGCGACTGGGAAGTGGGAACAGCAACTGGTAACAGGTCCCCCCCCCCCCCCCCCCCCCCGCCCGACTCAGGAGGAAAAGGATGGGTAGCGACGGAGCACGATAGCGAAGGCGCCGGGTTGGGAGCAACCGATTGGGGGAGTCGGGGACGGAGGTGAAGGGTGTTCCCAAGCGTATCGCGGCCGATCAATAAAATTATGCCACAACGGGCCGTCTTATTACGTGGCAATCTGTTATTGGCTTCGTACAGTGAGGCTCAATTATGGTCGGAAAACAAGGACGGCCTCTTCAAACATGGGCTCTGCCGCTGTCCTAGCACGGGACTACTGTAGTAACAAAAAAAAAAATGTCACGAGACGACGGCAAAGAAGTCTCAACAAGTACGAAAGCTGCGCCCGGCTCTTCCTGAATGCTGTTTGCTTGGTGGATGCTAGCTCGCGAGATATTTTCACCATCGTTTTCTCTGGATCCTAAAATCTCCCTATTAGCACCTACTTGTTTGTTTATTGAGGAAACATATTTTTCCCCTTTTTTATCTTTTAAAAGTAGGTGTATAGTAAATTTTGTTGGGTGGGATAATTAGTAATAAAAAATATTTTTCACACGTTTTAAATATATATGAGGGAAATCTACAGATATTATATCAATATAAATCTCTTCTACAACATAAGAGATGAACAATATTTGCCCATATTTAACACAGACAAAAACCTTCCTTATTAACAATTACATATTCGAAAGAATTTTGTTTAGGTAAGATTCGACCCAGCTCGATTTTACCTTTTAAATATATTTTTACTATTATTTATTTTTTTACAATAAAATTGGTGTTTATTTAATGAAAATAATATAAAATAATTATTAGACTAATTTAGATAAATTTATTTCTAATTGTTACAAATATGAAAAATGTTAAGTCATTAAACATAACTCCACAACATAATTTTCAATCCAAAATTTTAGAATATCAAATTACCGTCATGTTACTTGTTTTTTTAAAAAAATTATTGGACCACCAGACCACCCGAGTCCGGTCCAATCTTTCTCCGAATCAGATCGGTTCGCGTTCAAATTTAAAAGAGATTAAAATATTCAACTTTCCGACCGGCCCGACCCAATTAACAGCTCTAGATGGGTTTGCGAGAGTTTATGGAAATCTTATTACCTAAAATGTCCTCTTTTAATGTCTTATCAGAAAGATATAGATCTTTAATGATGATAATCTGCCATCATAACTTCATTTGGAGTGCAACCGGATAAAAAGCCCACTCGCGCTAGATTGTTTACGGAAAACATTCCCATCAAATTTCCCTTTCTGAACACAAAGCATGGTGGCAATCATGAAAAGATATTTTAACACACAAAAAAAAAAAAAATCGCAGTGGTGGGTTGTTTCTAGATTCTTTTCTTCCCATGGGTCTTGTAAATACTAATCTCCTTGCTCAAATCTACGGATTGAAATAGTGCTTTTTGTAGATATATAATTATCTGAAAATTTAAGAACTCTTTTTATAATTTGATAACTTATTCACAAATAATTTATTATATATAAGATATCGATATTTTTTTATTTGGACTGATAAATCATACGTGAAAAAGGTGGGGAAGGATTACCAAGATTTATTAATATTTGTTGGTGATAAAAGTTTGATAAATTATTCATGTTACTAGATCATTATTTAAGTTAACAAATTTGATAACTAATAATTATCAAAATTTATCAAGTTATCAAAATAGACATAAATAATAAATAATTTTCCCTTAATCTGCATCTTTAGGCACTTTCAGTTCTCTTAATCAAACATTTCTTTTATCAACACACGCGCTCTCTAGTGTCTTCTTCCTTGAGATATATAAGTGAGCAAAGTTGTTCTCTTTTTTATTTTATTTTTTCCTTTTAAAACGACAACTTTTCCTTGACAAGATAATAGTTTGATTGGGTTGGGGGGTGGGGAAGATGGATTTTGCAGGTAAAGTTGGGAAATTTTACCTGACGCCGATAAGTAGGGTCGTGACCGCTGCTTTGAGAAATAAATAATTGTGTTCTTCTTGGAGGAGGTTTACGCCCGAGCTCGAGCCAGAAGCTTGCAGAAATTATAGTTCTTCCCCCCCGTTTAGATCTCCAAGTCGGGTCCTTTCAGTTCGATTTCTGTTCTTCTATCTGTACTTGAGTGATCAACCATGCTCTGGCCGCGGTGGGGGCGGGGGGTAGACGGAATCGTAGATATGGTGGACTGAAGGGGGAGGAAAAAAAAAAGGCCTTTCAGTAGGATTGTGGGTTGGAGTTTAGCGCGGCAGTGGGGGGACTGTTGGGTGGGTGGGGGAGGAGTGAATCCTCGAGAAAGCGGGGAAATTTATCCCTCTGGGTTTCTTGGGATAGCTTGGCAAGGTCTGATTCGGCGGATCACATTGGGGGTCGTGGTTGGTGGGGTCAGGATCGGAGTTGGGGGGTGGGGATCTTGATTTGGATTATGCCATGGCCTGCTAGGTTAGGTTTGCAATCCTTGCTTGGCCAGCTCCCCTCCTCTGCCTTCCTACCCAGGAGGTGCTCCGGCTGGATTTTGGTGAGAAAAGACCCGAACAGTTGTTTGCTGGAGTTCCTCGTGGAGTTGAAGTGTACAAAAGTTCCGATGCTGCCTTTTGGATTTCAGCTTGCAATTTCATGCCTGGGCTTCGCTTCTACAACCAATTGTTAGGATTGCGTAGACAAGGATTTCTTTCCAGGAGTTACACAACAGTCTTGTGCGCTTGGGGTTGTTCCTTTGGGAGTCAATTCATATCAAATTTGCAGGCTATTTCGGGTGTCAGTATCTTGTCCCCGATTTTAGACACCTTTATGGTAACTTGGGGCTTCTGGCTTTCATTTCTAGATGCTTTTGTATTAGTCCTTTTCAGCTTCTGGGTACCAATTTTAGAATTTTCCCTAGTGTAGGTGTGCAGCGGTATTAGGCATCAGTCTCTTCTTCTCCCTATTATAGAAGTGAAGAATCGCCTAATTGTAGATCTGAGAGTGGCAAGATTTAGTTACTAGGGTTGCTTAAGTTTCTGCAACTGTCTGTCTGGTTGCAAAGCAATCATCTGAGGCTCAAGGGCTTTTCTAGGTATAGGTTGTCTTCACTCCATCTGTTCATTTTCGTGTTGGGTTCATGTTCCAGTAGAATGTTTGCCAGAGAATGCATCTAAGCTTTTGATCATGGGTAGCCATTCCAGAACAATTGTTTGGTTCAGGAGGGATCTTAGGATTGAAGATAACCCTGCCTTGACAACAGCTGGGAAGGATGGGAGTGTTCTTCCTGTGTTCATCTGGAGCCCTAAAGAAGAAGCGCAGTTCTACCCTGGCCGAGTCTCTCGGTGGTGGCTGAAGCAGTCTCTTATCCATTTTGGCAAATCATTGAGATCCCTGGGGGTTCCCCTCATACTGATGAGAGCAGAGGACACTTTTTCTGCCCTTTTGCAATGTATTAATGCCACTGGATCCACACGAGTGTTTTTCAATCATCTATACGGTATATGTCCCTTTGATGATATTTTATTTCCTTTTTGTTTGTTTCTAGCCATTCCTTGGTTATCCATGTGTGTTTGCTAGCTCCGTGCTGTCCCTTAGGATTCTTACTTCTTTTAAATCCATACATCAAACCACCCCCCCCCCCCCCCCCCCCCCCCCCACAATGTAGGCGCTTTGATCTTCTTTCTGATGGATGAGTGACATTTGAGGTTTTGAAAAGTATGGGATGATCTGTTCTTGTTACAATTCATGCGTTCAATCTTGTACATTTATTAATCTGTTGATATCCTCACTCTGTACACATTCCCTTATCAGATTACATGACGGTCAGGATATTGAATTCTTATTTTGCTTTTCCCGGACAATCTTATATTTTCATGCTTAAAGAAGATATAATGATCTTTCAAAGTGTCCTTACATTACTTATGATGATTCACTAGTAGTAGTGGATAATCTCGTGCTTTCTTACTTTCTAATTTATTGCTACTATTTTGTTGGGCATGCAATAGTGTCACAAGCTCAGGGTTTTCCTGTCTTTCTTTCCATTTTTTTTTTCTTTTGAAGGATCTGTCTTTCTTGGATATTATATTTTTGTTCTTTATTCGTCTTCCATGGAAGATTTATACAATGAGTACAAAATGTTTCAATATAAAGAGCAACATAGTCAAATGCAATGTTAATGTTCTTTCTAGAATGTGCACACTACTTTTCTCTAGTCTCTTTGGAGGTAAGGAGAGATATTGTGTGGCCCTATTGAACTGCGAATCAGAAAATTTTCCCTGTAAATGATGCGGGAATGTGCCTCTGGAAGGTCTTATCTTATCATTAAGAGCCTTAGGTTATTTGTTTTGGAAGTTAGGTGCATCGGTTCCTGAGCAGGATCATGCTTATTACTGAGGCTGGACGTGCTTTCTTGAAAGAATGTTGGGTAAGGAGAAGATGTGAAATCAATGAAGGTCTTTCTTACCTGCTGTATATATGTTCCAAAAGGCTCTGAAAACACATCTTGGTATCCTTTTGTTTATTGTTGACACCAAAAAATATTCTTTAAATCCTTTTGAATGTTTTGGTGATAAATAAATTATACATGGACAAATTTGCTAATCATGGCATAGAATGGTATGAAACCATGACCATGTATTTAAGGGCAAAAAGGTCCAAACAGCCCCAAAAAACTCCAAAATTCTTGAAATATCAAATTTTCAGGAATTATCAGAAATATTCAATTTTGAGAAAATACCATGTTTCCAAAAAAAATCCCAGGAATTCAAAATCCCACAAAGCCAAAAAGAACCCAAAATTCAGAAATTCCAGAAATATCATATTTCTCAAATTCCAGAAATATCCAAAACCCCAAAATATCTCATGTCTGATATTTTCAGAAATTGTTCAAAACCTAGAAAACCCTAAAAAAATGCAATTTCTGGAATTTCCAGAAATTCCCAAATTCTCAATTTCCCAAAATGTCCAATTTCTGAAAATACAGAAAATATCAAAACCATCCCTGCAATTTCAGAAAATCTCCAAAATCCCTGAAATTCCTCATTTCTGAAATTCCAGAAATCCCCAACCCAGAAAATCCAGAAATATTAAATTCCCAGAAAACCCCAAAATTTCTGAAATATCTAAACTCCAGAAATATCCAAATTCCCAGAAATCCCAAAACCCAAAAATCCCTGAAATTTCTCATTTCTAAAATTCCAGAAATCCCAAAAAAACCAGAAATATCAAATCCCAGAAATGCCAAACTCCAAAAATTCCAGAAATTCTCAAAACCCCATAATTATGAAAATTCCAAAAATCTCCAAAAACATGGGCTCCGATGGGAGCCCCATCGGAGACCCACCTGTGGAGACCATTATCTAGCTCTTAGGCCCACGAGCTCATCATGACCCAACAAAGGAGGAAAACGACGACTATTCAGCCACGCGTCCCCGGACGCATGGAGGGCTTCCGAACATCTCAACTTACTACGTGTCTGCAGACACTATGAAGGTTTCGCCCTTCATCTGTCTCTGGCTATTATCGAACAGGGCAGGGCCACCGAGCATCAACTACTCGGTAAATGACCCCAGATCCTACTGAGTAGCCCCCGGAGGCACCTGTTCAGTTCTGCCAACTGGCGACCATTGCCCACAACCCTTGGCATTCCCATGGTCTTTAATGATGCCGTGGCAGGCCTTCCCATAGGTCTTGGGCAGTCACCTCACAAGGTCCCATGGGACGCTTCTCGGGGGCATCATCCTTCTTGGAAACTTAATGGACATGCCAGAGAGATACTAATCATCAGGGCATTCCAACTTCCATCAAGCCCCGCGCCTATATAAATAACCTAGGACCTTTATGCAGAGGTACGTGCAATATAACCCTCACAATCGTCCACGCCCGAGAACACACAAACATAGAGAACCCTGTCATTCAAGTCGTTCTCCGCGGTCATCTCTGACTTAGGCATCGAAGGGTTCTCCCCGGTCTAGCAACTGGATCCCCCTGACGCCATTCTATTTTACAGGTTATCGTCCGCACCGACCATTGTTCTCTTCCTATTCTTGGTGGGGATCCCGCTCAGCCCATACCAAACAGCGGGAGACGTCCCCACACCACCCATGCAGACTCCGATGGGAGCCCCCGCGGTGGGCTGGACCATCGGAGTCCACCTAATGGGGGCTCCAATGGGAGCCCCATCAGAGACCCATCCGCTGTGGGCTGGACTCCGATGGGAGCCCCATTGGAGTCCCACCCATGGGGGGCTCTGATGGGGTTCCCCTCCCTCTCTCTATCTCTCTGTTAATTAAATAAAAAGGAGGGAAAATGAGAGGCATTTAATGCCATTGAATAGGGCTTCGATGGGGTGCCAATGAGGGCTCCGATGGGCCTCTTCCTCCTCCTCCCAACTCTTATAAAGGGACGCCAATACCAAGAGGAAGAGGGGGACTGGGAGAAGAAGACTTGGAGATTGGTGAAGGAGGTCTGGAGCAGCCACTGCTCTCTTGCTTGTTTAAGAGGAGGAAAGAAGGCCGCAGCCCCTTGTTCATGGATTCTTTTTTGTAAAAAGTCCATAGAAGTTTGTTATTTGTAAAATGGCCCAAAGTGAAAAGAAAAGCATGTGTCATGAAGTTTTCACGATGGATAATTACAAATGCACACATTTGTCCATTTACATGTTTTAATGGACTTATATTTTGCAATAGATTGCAAATTGCCATTATACCCAAACCCTTGTATAATTGCATGAAGATCTACAAAAGTTACAAGAAATCAGAAATTGACATGTTGTGAACCACAAGGTTCCACATATGTCGAGAATTGCAAATCAGTCCCCACATGTGGAGAAAGTTACGGATATGTCCCTATTGAAAGGAAATTTGCAATAAAATCCTTATTTAAGGAAAAATTACAGAAATGCCCCCAGAGGATAGAAAATTGCAAATCAGTCCTCTGTTGTGCGGAAATTGCAGAAATACTCCTGTGATAGAGAAAATTGCAGAAATACTCCTGTTTACGGGAATTACACGAAACCCTCTGGAGTTCAAAAATTACATGAATGCCCTTGCTCAGTTCAAGAAACGGCACAAGGCCCCTGGAAAGCTTCAGAGGTAGTATAGCTCAAAGTGGAAATGCCGTTTGCACGGCTCGGTGGAACAGTACCCACGTCGCTTTTCTGAAGCGGCGTGCACTCTCCTGAGTACGACTCAAGACAGATCATATTTGGGAATATTGATCCGGTGGAGTGGGACCCACGTCATTTTTCTAAAACGGCGTGCGAACTCCTAGGTCGGGGCCCATCTGATCATACTCGAGATTGCTTGGAAAAGTCAAGAAATGACAGAAATGTCCGGAAAGGTCAAGAAATGACAGAAAAGACAAAATGTCAAGAAATGGTAAAAACACTTAGGGAAAGTCAACCAATGACATAAATACCTGGGATTGTTTGGGAAAGTCAAGAAATGATGGAAAGAACTCGATGACAGGAGGTTTGAAAAGGCCAAGAAATGACAAAGGTGCCTGAAAATGTCAGAAAATGACAAGGAGCTTATGAACAGTCATGGATACAATGCTGTCCAAATCTCCTCCGAGTTTCTTCTTCAAAATACAACATTGGCCATGTTTTCAGCTCTCTGGTCATTGTGGCTAATACCTACAGAAATACCCCGATGTGGGAGGGCTGTAGAAATCCCAAAAAAGATGGAAGATTGCAGCAAAACCACAGAAGGGGTACAAACTTGTAGAAACCTGGCAAGACCACTTAAAGGTCCCATCACAACCAAATGGTGGTGGAGACCACGGAGCAAATAAAATGGACGATCCAACGGTCTGATTGCGATCAAATTCAAATCTAATGGTTTGATCGTGATGAAGATCCAAGTCAATGGTTTGATCGTGGCAGAAGCAAATTCAAAAGGGTTTGATCGTGATCAAATGTAATTCTGAAGACCCGATTATATAATCGGGACCACTTGTACAAGTCTTAAAAGACCAATTGTAATTCAAATTACATATATACAAGCAATGAAGACTTTAAATTTATTTGCAAGAGTATGTATCCATGAAGGACGATCATCAAGATCAATATTGTCACAGCGAATAGAGACAAAATGCGTTCTTTAACAGAGAATCAAAGATGTTCGAGGTCATCTCGATGCAAATTAACATTGATCTCGGTCAGTGGGGAAAGATCCAGTACACGACACCCAAATCGCCTGATAAAAAAAATGAAATTTGTCTGTTTTAACAGATTGGCACTCCCGCAATAAATAAACATCAACCAATTATCTTTTTCTCCTAAAAGATAAGAGAATTCTGCGTGTTAAACATTTATGTTCTGGAATCTCTGAAAAGGCCTGCTATATGCCTTTGCTGAATGAGAAACTGATGGTCACTGGTGCTCCCGATGAATGATATACTTGACATCATGAAATTGTTATGAACCTTTTCTGCGGTCTGGAAAGGATAAAAATATCATAATTAATTTCCTAACTAGACAAGATGATGGAAGAGCAAAGAGGCAACATTTTTAATTACTTAAACAGACATTCATGATTCTCAACTGTTCATCAGACAAATGCCTCTAGAAGGTGAAATTTGACACCATGAAGAATATGGAGTGGATAAATATTCTCATAAAGTAGGTGAAACTTGATGCCTTTAGACATGATGTGAAAGAGGATCTACTGTTTTCGTCAATTATTGCGTCTGAGCAACTAGAATGGTTGAAAGAGAAGGACTTTGACTGCCATGATAAAGCTAACTAGTTCACCTAGAGGCCAAGTGGTGAACGTAGAAAGTGAAATAGAGCATTAAGAAAAGGGTAAATAATACCTCACATTCTCTTGAATACACTTTCCCACCTTGGTATAGTTTGTTGCCTGTTACTCTTGTACAGTTCCTTACTATAGAGTCAGTTCATAGTCACAATATTTTAATTTCTCAGAGAAGTTCTGTCAAGCTTCTTACAGAGTCATTTGGGTTAAACCAGGCTTCTGATTATTCTTAAGTTACAGTGAACTAACTCTTCACACTCACTGTACTGCTTGCGAGTCAACAGGAATGAGTATAAGATTACAAGCATAAAAAGTTCATGCCAGCTGCATTGGGGCACAGATTTTAGAGAACGCTCCAATGTCTATGATGATGAACTTCCTTCATAGTTTTTCTGTTATATCTTTATGCACCGGAATGCTCTTTATACAGTGATGTATAGCAAGAAAAATAAAAAGGACTTATTATGGAAAAATGTGACATCCTCATATCCAGGATATTCATGTGTGCTTTCTCTTTTCTGATTATGGTTCAATGGCTTCTTTCCTTCTCTCTCTTTTTTTTCCCTTTCTTTTTTCATTTAAATGAAATTGTCTAACAATTATATGGCGGTTATTCTGCACTTGTTAAATCGTTATTATTTTGCAGATCCTGTCTCACTTGTTCGGGATCATACAATAAAAAGCCAGTTGGCAGAGATTGGTATTAATGTAACAACCTTTAATGGCGATCTCTTGTATGAGCCCTGGGAAGTCTATGATGAGCAGGGACTTGCTTTTACAACATTTGATGCATTTTGGGAGAAATGCAAGAGTTTGCCAGTTGAACCAACATTCCATCTTCCTCCTTGGAGATTGGTGCCACCTGATGGTATGCCTTTGCCATGTACTTCTTTTACCAATTATTATGTTTATTGTAGTGTGGATATACATAGGGCTTTTCTCAGTTTACATCAATATGTTTGCCTGTTGATTGATCTTTTTCCCCTTATCAAAAGCATTTGTTCTCTGCTAGTTGTCTGTTGTCTATGTTAGTTATCTTTTTTGGGGGGGTGGGGGGAGCATGATTTTTCTATAAGATTGCATTAGTTGTTTTTTTAATTGCATTAGGTTTTGTCCTCAGTGATATATTCAAGATACATGTCCTTTTAATGTCCACAGGCTCAGAGGCTGTTCAGGGTTGTTCAATTGAGGAATTGAATCTTGAGAAAGAAACAGAGAAATCCAGTAATGCTTTACTAAGTAGAGGATGGTCTCCTGGATGGAGCAATGCGGACAAGCTTCTGAATGAATTCATGGAAAATCATTTAATTGATTATTCAAGAAACATGATGAAGGTGGAGGGTGCCACGACCTCATTGTTGTCACCATATCTCCATTTTGGGGAACTCAGCATAAGAAAAGTGTACCAATCTGTGCGCATGAAGCAGATGCAATGGCTAAAAGAAGAGAATTCTGTTGCTGCAGAGAGCGTGAAGTTTTTTCTCAAATCACTTGGTCTTCGAGAGTATTCACGCTATCTCTGTTTCAGTTTCCCTTTTACACATGAAAAGTCATTGCTTGGCAACTTGAGACATTACCCCTGGCAAGCTGATGAAGTTCAATTCAAGGCTTGGAGGCAAGGTAGGACCGGTTATCCTTTAGTTGATGCGGGTATGAGGGAACTTTGGGCTACAGGTTGGATACACAACAGAACTAGAGTGATAGTTTCGAGCTTTTGTGTGAAGTTCCTGTTATTGCCATGGACATGGGGAATGAAATATTTCTGGGATACACTACTGGATGCTGATTTGGAAAGTGATATTCTTGGATGGCAATATATCTCAGGTAGCTTACCAGATGGTCATCAGCTTGACCGACTTGACAGTCCAGAGGTAGGTCCTCTTTAATTTAGTATTTCAGACCATTGCATTCTTAAATGGTACACTAGTCTTTTGTTTAATCCGGGATTCCCTTTATCTGATTTTCGTGTGAATTTAGTATGAATAAGTACTAAAATAGCTGAGAGTTTTAAATGAGTCTATTAAGTGTTTCACAAGTGATGTTTTGATTCAGTGCCAGGCTAATCTGATAAGGTTTGATGACTCCATTGCATTTCAATAAATGCAATGTTGAATCAATTCATTGTCTGTGGATCTGATATAGATTACTATAAATTTCCATTCTGCAAACAATTAGGATCCTTGTATATGCCTATTTCATTTTATTATAGTGTTGAGTTCCAATAAAACAAACTTATGAGGTGGGATGGTTGCAAGTGGAGTCTTGCCATCATTCATATATCAAACTATGTCTTCGGCTTTATGCAGTTGAATTGAGAACCTGGTTCAAGATGGCCATGTTGTGTTTGGAAACTTCCTTGCCCTACTGCAACTGATCGAATATCCTTTCTTCATCACTGCTCCAAAGTTCCCTCCTTTTATGGATAAGTTCTCTATGCTAAAGCATGCATTACACTTTAAGCATTTATGGCATTTAATTTGGGATTCACAAAATCACTGAACCTCCAGAAGCCTTAGAAATGCTTTATTATATGATCTTTTAAAATTTCTAGTAAAAAGCTAAACTTAGAGGTATGCTTAACGAGCTCTGTGAAAATATAGAAAGTACTATAAGATGCAATTTTTATGAATGGTTTCGACTCTCACCCTTGTGTTGTACTTTTCTATGTGTTTACTTCTTGGTGTTGATCTGGCTGGCTATTAGGTTCAAGGCTGGAAGTTCGATCCTGATGGTGAATATGTGAGACAGTGGTTGCCTGAGCTCACAAGGGTGCCTACCGAATGGATACATCATCCATGGGATGCACCTGTATCTGTACTTCGAGCTGCAGGTGTGGAATTGGGATTAAACTACCCGAAGCCAATTGTGGATATTTCTGTAGCACGAGAACGCTTGGATAAGGCTATAGCCATGATGTGGGAATTAGATAGAACATCAAAAGCTGAGAAAAAGGATGAAACTTCTGAGGTAGTGGATGACAATTTGGCTGGCTTCAAAAGCCTGGACATCCCAAAGGTGGTTGTGAAGAGGGAAGTAACTTATACTAGTTCATCTAATGACCAAAGAGTTCCCTCTATTCAAAATCTCAAGAGCAGTTGTAACCCACAGTGCTCGAAGGATATTGATCATGAAAAGCACAACCAAGATAACCGGAATGACAGCATTGCTAAGCCTGAAAAATCACATATGGATGAGGACTTGCGCTCAACAGCAGAATCCTCTTCTGCTAGGAAACGAAGCATGAGTGAAAGTCTGTGTGCTGTTCCGACTTCTTCCTTTTCTTCATCAGAAGCCAAATTTCATGATGGGTATGGACTTTCCAAGTTACAGGTGCCCGTTGAATCTACTTCAATGTGTTTGTGGCAAGGAAATTGCAACACAGATAGGATGGTAAGTGAGAACTTGTTCCATTTTCCTTCAGGAACTTGGAGTGGTCTGAAATGCCTTTCTATGTGGGAGTTCATACTAAATGCTAACGAATTGGGAGAACATTCTTATGCTTACCTCATCTGATTATCTATGGATTTGCATATTGCCCTCCTCTTCTCAATGCTTAGCTTTGCTTGGTATGCTCGAATATACATCTAAGCATCATCCTGGATTCATGCATTTTTAACCTACCTATAGTCACTTGGATGGCATTGTCACCATTGACCATTCGAGTTGAATGACATATTTGTTTGCATTCGAAATGTGTCTAAATATTCTGCCATCATCCACAAGCAGGTGCTATGAATCATAAATGTCGTCATTTTACTTCTTATATGTGATTACTGCAGTATTGTGTGTTAAACAACTAATTTTCACTAAATGATCCTTTCTTATGCACCCTTTGTTCTTTTCTGTGGTTTTTTTTAATCTCCAACTTACAAACCAGTGTGTGTCCAGGAGAACAGTGATGGTGATGTGCAGAGCACTGCTCAAGGCTTGAGACCACACAAGCGACCTGCTTAATAGTGGTGGAAAATTACACTAATCCCTGAGTGGAAGTACAGTCCTAGACTAAGTGATTGTTAACGTTGAGGATGCCAGACCGTAATGTTGTTTCGATCTGTATGTTTGCAGCTGTTTGTTTGAGCCGCTGGTGGACACTTACCTCAGAATTTCAGCCTGGTTTCATAGGCTGCTACTGGAGACACTGGTTTGGAAGAGTGCCGCATGTAAAGAAATGATTGAAGACAAACTGGTTTGGCGTCGGAGCAGGTGTATCAGCAGCATGCAAGAAAAACTTGGGGGTTCTTGTAATCACGGAGGGCGTTTTTTCTGCTTGTCAAAACAACGTTTTCATGCCATGTTGGTTGGCTTATGCACTGGACATGAGCAAACCTGTGTCTTTGCATCTGGGTGATGCGCTGTATTGTAGAGCACCTTCTCTATGGATGCACATATATGTAGATATGAGATCAACACTGTGGATTACTTAGGCTGTGCTCACGACAATTTTGAATTCCACTTGTCTGTGCTACCTTTCATCTTACAGGAGTATCATTGTTGGCTGACTACCGATCTCAAGTCCAGTTGATCTCAGTTGGGCGGGGGAGGCGAGGTGCCTAAGAAACCACTTTCTGATAACCTGCTAGTTGAGTGTCTGTAATGTGGAAACTGGATGTCTTAACCAATGCCCAAGAGCAAAAAATGACTTCAAATTCTGACAAGTGTATCAGCTTGTGGAAACTAGCTGAAAGTAGATCGGCAAAGTTCATGTCTCACTATGTGAAACTTCTTGCTTCAGATCTATTTATCTTCTCTCCATTATAACATGTCAATTTTCCCATGTCCCCATGTCATTTCCCCACCCCCGCCCCCTCTTTCTTCGGATTGATTACAAAGTGTTGCAAGTATCTGCTGTTCGTCATTAGTCAGTACTGTTCTTTTCCTAATACCATGCATAACATATTCTCTCCTCCACACCAACAGAGCTCTCCCCGGGTGCTCTGTCCTTCATGGGCTATATAAGACTGAACTGAATACAACTTTTTTTTAGCCCATATTAGAGCTTATCAAGGCATATTCTCTACAGCCCTCAGATCTTAACTGGTGTCTACGATTGTGTGGCGCCAACGTTGGAAGAAGATGTTTCAAAATTTAAGGTCTCAATCCTCTATGTTGATATGTGTTCATCTACATTGGTTAGAGTCATAATAGAGTGCAATTTGTTGAAACTTTTATTTATTTCTGTGCAATTAGGACTCTTGGGTCATAGGGTCATATGAATATCGAGTCCTAGGTGACTGTTGAAAACACATACAGGGAAGCATGTAAATATGAAAAATCGATCAACATGCCCCATAAAAGAACCGGGATGAACTTTACCACCAAGAAACCCAAGGCAAGATCCATATAAATACTAAAAAGGAAATACATGCATGGTTATGTAACAAAGAAGAAGAAATAAGGGGTTAGAAAACTTAGCCAAATATTACAAAAAGACTGTCTTTAGAGAAGATATATATCGACCCCATCATACTGGTGTGATGGAGTCTATGACCTTCCCCTAGATTAGATTTCTCAATCAATTCACCTCTTATTACTAATGACTCATAGAGAGAAAGATCCACTCTTTACTTCTCTCTCTCTCTAGGGAATTGAGAATTGGATAGATAAGGGAATTGAGAATAGGCTATCCACGTAGGTTATCTTTGTTTATTTTCTTTTTTGATTTGAGATGGTTTAATCAGAGGTGGTAATAAAGAGAGAGAACTTTTAATTTGATGTGATGTGATAAGATCTGTAGAGTTATCACATTTTTATCTCTAGTTTGACACCATTTGATAAGTTATCCTCAGAGATAACTTTTATCATCCCTCCATGGGAGGGATATCTATCTTCCTCCCTTAACACCCCTTTACTCGTGTATGAAAATTATCACCAGAGTTTATCTTAAATCGGTTATCAAAGTGGGCTAAAATTTTTCACCCATATTAAGTGAGATGTAAAAACTTTTAAACGATTATCAAACCTACCCTCTATCGTCCGAAATTTGTGAACAACTTTAGTAGTCGTTCCATATTGACGAGGACGATCCTTCCATTTTTATATCAAATTTTTAGTAGCCGTCTCACATTGACGAAACAATCCTTCTACTTTTGTATCAAATCTTTCCGGTTATCGGCGAAAGATACACACTCAGAATCTATCACCAACAATCTATATTACTGGCGAGATGGAAATTTACATGTTCATTTCGTAGTATGCATCTCCCACTTTGCTGAAGAGCAACGGCATGCAACGTCACATTGTACTGACATATCCTTCCGTACATATTTTCCAATTATGGAACACGATTCAGACCTTAATTTCTGACAACATTGTCTGAAGTGGTTTAAGATATTTAGGTGTCCCAAAGTTCTAATTGTAACCAGAAGAAAAGCCTCGTCCCCTCTTTTTCTGATCAGACTATGCCAAGTCAAAGTTTCACTAGGCACAGTCCCATGATAACCAAAGGAGGAAGCCATCTTAAAAGAACAGAAAAATGAGAACGAAATCTGGGCAGTTCATTTGCATAACCCAAAAACACGAAGGCCCAAGCAGAACTTTGAGAAAGAAAGCTGGGCAAACTGAATTGGGCCTAACTCATGAGTCCACTTTTGAAAACCCAAAAAACGAAGGCCCAAGTCCATCATGTAGACGGCAACAAACGGACTCGGCATTCACATAAGGCAGCCCATCAGAAGGTTGTCCCAACATTCTACTATAGGGATGTCCACGTTTCGTTGGAGAAGTTCTCCTCCTAAAAAAAAGACAAGAAGGAAAAATAAACTTCTTAATTACAGGACCAATTTGGATTGTGAACACATGCAAGTAGGCACATGTATTTAGTTTACTCTGATCTATTTAGGTCTAGTTTAACAATCAGATAGTTAAGCATAGAGACTTATTCGCATAAATATATTTTAAACTAGTTTAATTAGCTGCCCTATTAGCCTCTAATTCGGATAGAATAGAAAAATCCTGTGGGTAAACCTCTTAGAGACTTATTCGCATGTGTATATTTTAAACTAGTTTAGCTACCCTTTAGCCTCTTATTTGGGTAGAATAGGAAGATCTTGTAGGCAAACCTCTCACGTTCATATGTGAGATAAATTCATAATGACCTACCCCATTAAATCTATGAGTTTAACTATTTTAAGCTATTAATTTCATCCGAGATTATTAAAACAAAAAGAGAAAAATTTCAATTGACCATATATATATATATGTAAGATTAACTTTGGGCATATACCCAGCTTCCCCAGCATCTACCCAGCTCCTCAAGGGGTTTTGCTTGGTGATGTTAGCATGCTCTGTGCTATTGTGTGTGTGCTTTAGATTAATTTTGGTATGAACCTTCCCCAGCATCTACCTAGCTGCTCAAGGCGGTTTTGCTAGCTAGGTGATGTTAGTTGTGACGAAGAAGGCATGTTCTGTGACACCACCATTATATGCAATTGCAAAGATATAATAACACTCTCTCCTCTTATTGCACCATAACTTTGGCTTACATATATTCATGTGTGGGGCTACGTAGGCCACTTTGGAGCAAAAGAATTCAGGAGCCAAAAGGTGAGCCTCAACTCTTTTAAATGACCCATCAAACATGAGAATAACACTTTCAAGCGCACCCCTAGAGTTGCGAACTTTCCAGACCTTATATTTGAGACGACTGTCATTCGGACGGAAGCCGAACAAGTAATGCGTCTAGACCGCATCCAAGAAGATTAAGTCCCATTTAAATGACCTCTCTCTCACACACACATATATTCATTTCCATTAAGAAAGAACTTAATTGATTAGATAATACTCTATATTGACCATATAGTGTCAATTTTAATGATGGAGATTAGAAAAGTGAATGGTCATAAAAAATTGCTAGCTAGTTCATTAGGCTTCACCTAGGGCTATAACGGATCGAATACGTAACGAATATGAGTTTTTCGTTTTCTCTCTGAATAGTTAATATAGCAGATAATCTATATCTGATCTGAATAAAATTTGAATACAGCTCATAATTTACTCAGATAATCGTTAGATTCAGAGTGGATACGGATATTATCCGCTTCGAAAATATAAGTCCTAAAAATTCAATGAAAAATCATAAAAAATCTAAAGAGGGAGGGTGCCGCCGGTGTGGGGAGAGGTAGTGTTGGAGCCACCTCTGACACCAGTGGAGAGAGAGAGAGAGAGAGAGAGAGAGAGAGATAGAGAGAGAGAGAGAGAGAGAGAGAGAGAGAGAGTGTACACGCCAGTTCCCTTCGCCACCGCCACATCTAGCCTCCCTACCCGTTTGACTCCCCCCCTCGTCGATGCCACGACCAAGTGCAGCTCCTATGGAGACAATGACCGCGTTGTGGACTGAGAGGGCCACGTCGAGGGCACGAATGGCTGGGAGGCGTAGACCTCTGGAGCTCGAGAACGGCTGATCAGAGGACATGGGGGTGGCATTGTGAGAGTCGCTAATGGCTGCACGGTCAGCCTCATCGAGGGTGGAGGGATGTCGCAGAGAGAGAGAGAGAGAGAGAGAGAGAGAGAGGAGAGAGAGAGAGAGAACGGGACTGGCCTATCGTGGGGAGCAAGGCAATGGGAAGTTGAGGACTATAGTGGGAATCCAACAGGGAGTGGGAGGAAGAACAGTTGGGGAGCTAGGGGTTTGATATTTATACATTATATATGGACCATTAATAATCTAGAATCCAATGACTAAGAATAATTTGATCTCGGAGCAGATCTTAAACGGAGCAGATCACCCGTTTCTGCATTCGCACTGCTTTTTATCAGATATTATCGTATCTAAATTTCGCTTTATCTGATATTTGTTAAAAGATAAATCTGTTTAATCAGATACAAATTCAAACGGATCCAAATTTTACAGCCCTAACTTCACTATCATATAAATGTGGAAACACATTCATTAATCTCTTGGGTTGTAGTCCTAAGCGAGTTTTTATTGTATGGAGTTCGATCGAGGGAGATGATGGTTCATATATTATATACTGTAGCATCATTGTAATACCCTGTATAAGAATATGTTAAATGAACTAAATCGTATACTACCAATAACTCAGACTCGTCATTTTCAGAGCTCGAGTACGAAAAGAACTCTGAAGTTAAGCGTACTCAGTTGGGAGTAGTCCTAGGATGGGTGACCTTCTTGGAAAGTCTACCAACTAACACGGTTGTTGGGCCAATTTGCTGGTTGGGTCGTCTCGCTCGAATTCGAGTTAATAGTTTTGGTGAGGTGTTTGGACCAATGTGTGGCTATTGGGTCTTGGTTGAGGCTTTGGTGTGGTGTGTGGGTGTTGTGGGTCGGAAGTTTTAGCCCAAACGATCCACTAGTTCTCTATTTGAGAACCTGACAGGGGTGGACGTGTGTTCTTAAGGCGGCAGTCCCCTACGTCACGATCTGATTGCCGCCTTCTCCGGGGTTTTGTTCACTTGTGCGAAGCATGACGCATGTGGAGCTGACACATGGCACAGTCCTTGTGAATGCGTCCCCCGGTTACGTCACGTTCTAAACACGATGTTTGACCCCGACGCATTCTTGCTTCCGATCGGTTTAAGTTTGGCTTATCGGTCAAATAGAGCAGAGAGCTCTGTTCGGCCGAGGGAGGAGTTGTTGCAGGTGCCTTGGAAAATTTCGGCTCCGGAGCTGTGGTTTTTGGCACAGTTTCTACGCGAGGAGGTTGCCCAAGCATGGGAAACATCGATCGATCGTCGATCTTTGCATTCTTCGCGTTGGTAGGGAGGCATTCTTGCTTTTTTGCGTTGTTTGATTCGTTTAAAGCATGAGCATCATGAGTTAGTGTGTGTATGTGTTTTCTGGATGGGTTAGCCAATGTGTATAATCGTGGTTTGATTGAAAATGGTGGTTTTGTGGGGTTTCTAGTTGAGAACCGAAGGCTTTGGCGTTCTAGCTAAGAACACGACGGATCGGGTAGTCACGTTCATGTTGCGACGTCTTGCTCTGACACGTTCTCATTGGGAATGGACGCGTTCTTCTTGAGAACACTACATATCGGGCTGTCGCGTTCTTAACGCGACAGCCGACCCTGTTGTGTTCAGCTTCCCGAAGTGTGTTGTGCTGTGTTTGGTAGTGTGGGTCTTGTGTGGGCCTGGTTTAGGTTGTTTTATGTTGGTTTAAGATGTTTAAAGCATGTTTATGTTAATAGAGCATGAGTTAGTGTTAATGGTTCAATTTAAGGTTAGTTAATAGTTCTTGTTTATGATATTAATTATATTAAGCATGAAAGAGGTGTATGGTTCATGAGTATAATGTTTCCAGAGGTGAATATATGAGCTAAGGATTATGTGTTAACCGCTGTTAAACAATTATGGACAATTGTGGTTTATGAACGAAAGATTTAAGAGCATGATTATGTATTCAATTGTGGCTTGTGTGGGGTAGCAACTTGTGGTGTGCAAGTGTTTTTCTATTCAGTCACTTATAGCATGCTCGTGGTTGGGGATGGATGTATACCAATAGATGTATTGGTCCCCAACTAGTCCTGAGTTGTCACAGCCTCACTCTGCGGATCTCGAAATCCTTAGGGGTGTGTCAGGCGTGGGTCTGCAGCGTGTGTCGCCGTAGAGTGTTGATGGTTGGTCTCCACAGTTCTTTGACTGACGTAGTGTTGTAGTGGAGCTATAGTTGCATGTTTGTCCATGGCTGCGAAATTGAGAGGTATTCCTGTGTTGGTTTGTCTTGGTCGGGTACTGGCGTTATGAACCAGTAGTCGTGACTCGTTTTGTAGCGTCGTTCCTTCTGACTCAACTCGTGGTTTGCTCCGTTACAGTTGACTTAGTACCGCTTAGTTCTTCAGTTAGTTAGCGTTTTCTTTAGAGTTCTTGGTTCTTCTAATGGTTTATCTTCATTGTTTATTGAGTTTAGTGGCTTCTGGTTGGTGGTGTGTTTCTGGTTAATCGAGAGGTTGTAGTGATTCCCATTATTTGTACATGTTATTTATTAATTAGTTGTTTACCTGGGAATAGTATGTTGTTTATATATGTTTATTAGAAAGCATGTTTAGGTTTCAACTTTCGATGTGTTTTCTTTTAATTGTTATATGTGAGTTGACCGATGGATTGGTAGTAGTTAGCGCTTCCTTTTGTTACTTGTGGATTATATGTGTTGTGGTTGTTTTGAGGAGTTTTTTTACTGAGCCGATGACTTTCTGAGACTCACATCCCTACACCCTTCTTTAAGGTGTTTAGCAAATGTGACTTCGTGAAGGCGGACCTATACCATTAGCAGTTGTGTGAGCTTTGGCTCTAGTTGTACACCTTAGAATATGTCTCAGACTTTTGTAAATTTATTTTAGACATGTAATAATATAATGTGGCATTGTAATTTTGTGAATACATATAAGATCATGTACATTATCATATATCTTTATACAATGTTGTTATTTTTATATTTCTATTAGACACGCGTGTGAGATATTTCTTATGAGATTCTAATATGTTTACGAGAGACGGTTCTAGATATACAATATTTTGAGACATAAATATTTAGAATCGCTACATATATTATACTATAAGTTGACATTGGTAGCAATAATCCATGCCACTATCAAACATCCGGAAGATTAGAATATGTCTTTCCTTCTTATACTAGTTTGCAAGCATTATTTATTGAGAATCTATTTGCACCTGTGAGAACGAATACTATTTATCTAAAATATATTTAGGTAGAATCGTATTGATGATGTGAGGTCTACTTTTCTAGGATCGATACAATCTGTGCCTTATACATAGGGCTAGGAATAGAATAAAGTTTTTTGCCGCCTGAGCTTTTTGCCCACCCACCCATCTGAGACCCAACTTGGCGTGGGCTCTAGTGCCACGTTTGCAGCGGTGTGTTGTCATAGTGGTCCAAACTCATATGTGACTAAACTACTTCGAAGCATTGTAGCATTTCTCATGCTGTTATGGAAATCCAGTAAAATGTCTTTCCATGCATCGTTAATGTTACTACCAAATAGAAATACATAAAACAATATAAGACCAGACTCAAGATAGTTGGCTGTGATCAGCAACCTAAAATATCTAAGGGAACTAATTTTATAACATCATTTTGGTGGTGTATTCCTGTTTGGGCCTGAGCCAAACAGGCCTCCACTTGGAAACAGGGAAGATGACCACCGGTAGCGAACGAATGCCTGCAAAATCAGAACGGGATCAGGGGGGCCCGGTTCAAGAACCGGGGAGAACCCTCCGATGCCTAAGTCAGTAAACTGCAAGTGAGGCTTGGAGAAGAAGGGTTCAATGTTGTGCAAGAGCGGTGTGCGTTAGATCACCTACCTCTGCATGGAGGCTTACCGAAGGCTTTTATAGGCAGAAGTGCTGAGGGAGAGGGAAGGAACGTCCCTGATCAACGCCTCAAAGGGTGCGCCTGTTAGCGCCATTGGCGGGGAGGCGCCCGTTGAGGGGCCTTGCAGTTAACGTACCATTTAATCGTGGGGCATGCATGATGCAACAGTTGTAACCGTTACAAGGAGACGGAGGGCTGTTTGAATCCTCCTGGTCGGAGGTACCTGGCAGGGGCCCTGTTCGATAAATGGAACCTATTGCTCGGTGACAAGACCTGCTGCTGGACGTCCGATGCACGGAAGTGTTGCTCGTGCCGAAGAGGCTTTGACACACGCCGAGCAGCGTCTGCACGGAAAAAGAGGGCCCTGGGCCGAACAAGCTGCAAGGCGTTCAGAGACGGTTCTTGGGTCCCGCTGGTACCTCAATGCAGGGATCGTCCTCAGGACGTTAAAGCTGTTCCTGAGAAGACGTGGCACCCTACGAAAAGGCCACGTTTGTTCGCTGAATTGGGATGGGCCATGATGGGATTTGCGCACTAAGGTGGCTAGGAATAGCCACCACACTTGCCCCCCACGCCATCGAGTGAGCTCGGGAACTGGGACGCTCGAGGGCGGAATGTGACGGACCGGGGTATTTATGCCCAATAAGGCTCTATATCCAGATCCGCCTCCCGCGAACGAATCGAAGTCTCGCAAGGGATATCTCACACACGTGTCTATAAGAGTATAAAAGACAAACCACAACAATATAAGACACAGAAAGTACATGTGCTCATATCTGTTCACAAATTGTACAACTGTCCCATTACATTAATACATGTCAATTAAAAAGTACAACTACATGGGGCATACCCCGAGGGAGCACAAGCTCACACAACACTAGCTACTATACTACTGCTGGTGGTACAAGTCTGACACAACGCTGCTGCAAGCCAAACACACGGCAAGCCCTGAAAAGAACTGTAGGGGAGTGAGCCTCAACAAGTCACTGGCTCAGCAGGGGCCACCCAAAAACAACACCGAAACCACAAATTCCTCAACCTCTAAGGGTCTCACTGGTAACACCAATAGCCAAACCATTTCATGCTCACATCATAACAATAAATAACAATTAAACATGATCATGATAATAAACACAAAGTCCTCGGAAGGAAAGTGGGGCTACAGGACTAATATAATATCATTAGTCAGCCCAACTACTAAGTGCCTAAACCACAGTCTCACTGGCACACTGCTACAACAACTGGTTGCCTAAGCTATAAGCCACACAGGCAAGTCACTGCCCAAGCTACAAGCTTCATAGGCGAATCTTATTCACGAGGGTACTAGGACAGTCAACCAAGTGCTAGTCCATTAAACCCCAAATCACACTACATCGAAAACTACACACAAGGTAACGGAACTGGCTACCACGAAGCCAATCCATAACACACTAAAACTATAATTGGAATCATACCCAAGAAGAGTAAAACTCAACAAGTGGAAGGTCTCACACGGCCTCCACGGAGCACAGCTCTATTAAACCACAATATGCCTAGGCCACAAGTCTCATCGGCAAATTACCCATAAAGGTAACATAATTAATAATCACAAACTAATCCACAATAAATTATAAACAAAGATTTACTTAAAACGGATAAGATGCAACAAGTGGCAGGTCAAACCACAAGACCTCCACAACACACAAGTACCCGGAAATGTTGGTACACAATGTACCACCACAAAACTACAAAGTAACCCACGAAGGGAACATGTACCTGCTACTCCGAGGTACCACAACACAAACACCCGAACAAAGGGTACAAGAAGGTGGTAAACACCATACTGAACCACAATTATATTGTACTTTTATTTAGGCACAATATTACAGGTAAAACCTCAACCGGCAAATCACACAAACTACAACTCAACCACAATTGTGCCAACACCAGGGCACACCTCGAACTGGTCAAACCTCGACCACGAGTCACAAACTCACAAACCACGACAAGTAGCAAAGCACGAGTCGGAAGGGAACGACGCCACCACACGGGAACGGACTACTAGCTGATCAGGCCAGTATCCAACCCGGACAACACAACACAAGAACAACCTCTCAGCCTCGTAGTCACGGACGACGAAGGTCCAACTGCCGCTCCACGAGAACAAGTCAAAAAAACTGTGGAGACCAACCAACACCACACCTGCTGACATACAGCTACAGGCCCAGCCTGGCACCTCTAGGGTCTCTGGCCGGGACCCTAAAGTGATGGCACTGGAAAACAGGACTAGATGGGGACCAGTGACGTCTACTGGTGTCCGTACCCCCAACTACGAGCGCGCTACAAGCGACAAAAGAACAAACTCTGGGAAGTCGCTGCCCCACTGCCGTCTTTCCCTCAGCCGGACGTACAACTCAAACTCAAGAGTGAGGGTGTCCAGGAAGACGACACAGACCTCAATGGTACCACACTGTACGGGACAAAACCCCGAGCACAACAAACACACGTGCCTGGCTCACAAAGAACCTGGGGTATACTGACTAGAGAGGCATTCCGGAATAGGCGCCGGACCACCACACTCGGCTAGCACAAACCACGACTTACACATATAACCTTTACTTATAGTTCACATTATACATGTGTTAGGATTAGCTTAACATCGGTCACCATGTGACCCCAAAGCTATCCCACACCAACACATACCTGAACCACAACTTGCCTATCATTGGTCACCTCATGACCTCCGTGGCAATACACACCACTTAATACATAAATCAATATAATATTATTCGAAAGACAACAACGAACCAGGGCTAGGTCCACACCGACCTTCACTGCCCAAACACCACAAGTCATGGCTAGCTCACACAGGAACCTCACTGCCCAGTTACTACGACAAATCATAAGAATTACATTACGAAAGTGTGTAGTATGCACACACCCAAACCATGTAGACAACACGTGTATAATACACCAACCAGGTGCACCACACATCAGTCACGTAAAAAACATGTCGAACACATGGACAACATACACAAACTTAAACCACTACGTACATCACACATCATTCACGTAAAACATGCCCATTACATGAGCAGTATGCTCCAAGAGCATAACAAGTGCACTGGCTCACACCGGTCATCGCCATGCACACACAAACACGTAAAACAGACAGTGCTGACGCATGCACAAGCACAGGTTGCGGCGACATCGATTGCCGTCCAAAAAATATAGACGACCATGTCCCTTGCCGTCAACACCAAGTAAGCGACCACCACTTGGCCGTTTACCCACAATCAACAGCTAGATACCTAGACGTTAATCTCCAAATGAAGAACTCTGCGTCAACCGATGTTGACACCAATATCTTCACTGCAGAACCCGCCAGAACACACAAAATGGCCCTAGGCCGATTGCACTGGAAATCTAACCATAAATACAATAGAAAAATAAGGGGAAACACTCCCCCTTACATGCATATACCATAATTAAACCAAAGAAGCAAGATCCAATACTTGGATCAATCAAACCACCCGATTTTCCAGCATGAAAACCCATTTTCCTAAAAACTCAATCAACATCCGAATTATGCAAATAAAGCATAACAAATTAATCAGGGAAGATCAACGGGTCCAGTCCTTACCTCAGAAACGCAATTAAACTCCCGAAGAACCTTGAATTACGCCGAAACCCGAGAAACGCCCCACGAACACCGCGCTCCAATTTGCCATTCCCCGCCCGATCTGCAGCTACCACGCGCACCACGGCCTTCCCACGAGCTCCCGCCGACCGTCAGAACTCGCGAAGAAGCTCAAGGGTGAAGGTGGGCGAAGAGGAGAGGAAAAAGAGAGGAAAGAACAGGGCTCGGGTCTGCCCTAAAAACACAGGCGCCACAGGTTAACGTCAACCTATGCGCCGCTAACCAAACCGCCCCAACTAGGCGTCCACATCGCTCGACGCCAAGTTCAAGCAATTGACGTCTACATCGATGGAGCTAAAACCATGTTAACGGCACACCATTGCCGCCAACACACAGTCGACGTCCCCACCTGGACGCCAACCCACTGTTGATGTCCATCACATTGAACACCAACACAAACCCATAACCAAACCCGGTAAGGATCTAATAAAAAAAACACACAACACTAATGGGCCTCACATTGGCCACCAAACCCGCTAAACCTGGATCCACGGGGATTCGGAAAATGCGCGACGTTACACGGAAGCCTGCTCGAATGTCCCCTCCGTATTAAATGCGATGATGACCTCGGATGTATGAGCGGCGACGAAGTGACGACGCTCACCATGCCTCCTCGATAGCGGAGGAAATCCCATGATGGCAGGGTGACGTGTCGAGCCGGGGGCTCCCCGCAGTACATCTGAACGGTCATTTTGGAGCGAGGGGTGCCGCCTTGGTATTTCAAATTTCGTGCCCTCCTTTCCTTATAAGGAAGAGGAGGGGTGAAGGCGGGGAACCCACGCCTTTAGCATTTTTCGGAGAGCCTGCTTACTCCCCCAAGCATCTCTTCTTCATCTTTCTCCTCGCGATCTCCAGCCCCACCACCTTCTTTGCCTCTGCAACTTCCGGTGATGGCCAACATGGGAAAGGCTACCGTGGTAGCCGAAGTGAGCGGCGTGACGCCGGCGGGAGCTCGAGGGCCAAGGTGCTGCCACGAAGGTCTCCGGGAGCGTTTTTAGATCGGCGACGATTACGAAATCATCATGGCGAGGGAGGAGGAGTCGCACCTGGTGAACAAACCAGGTCGCTTCGCCCTGTCCATTGATCATATGGAAGCAGGGTTCCGGCTGCCGCTGCCGGAGGTGGCGAAGGTGCTGCTTAACAGATGGGGAATCGCACCCATCCAGCTCACGCCCAATTCATGGAGGACAATATGCATCTTTTGCATCGTCTGCCGACTCCGGAGGGTTCGCGGCTCGGCGGAGGTCTTCCGAGCTCAGTTCGGCCTCACGGCCTCGCCAACAGGGGCCAGTGTTTATTACACTAAGCATCGCGCAGATAGGATGCAGATCTTCCTGTCGAAGAAGCATTCCAACAACAAGGGTTGGATGCATAGACTTTTCTTCGTTAGGCGTCGCGATGGTGCGCCAAAGTTCGGGTTCCCGACCAGGGTCCAGATGGCCAGGAAGGAAAGTTACCCCTTCCTGATCCAAGATGAGGCGAAAGCTTCAGATAGCCTGAACTGAGCGGCCGTGCGGAACGACGACGGTTATCTGACGGAATTCCAACTCGTCGAGCATGGTTTAAGCAGACCATGGAGTAAGTATCCAAACGTGTCTCGTTTGTTGGTCCGTCAGGGGGTTGCTTTCTGATAATCTCCTTTTTTATTTGCCAACTGTTGAAGAATTGGCCGCTGGTCAGAATACGGAGGCCATGGAGGATTACGCCAAGAAGATAGCGGTCACCGCGCACCTATTATACGAGGGTGACGATGTTGCTGCTGTGGTGAGGGTTCCCACCGCGGTGACACCCGCAGTTGTGGCGCCATCCATGCCATGCATGGGGCAGATCTTATCTAGCCCATGGGTCCCTGAGGAGAGGCCCAAAAAGGTCCACCTGAAGAAGAAGACTACGAAGGAGGCAGTGCCACCCCTGATCGGAGAGGGGGAAGACCAGCCCCGGGCGCCGAACAGGAGGCGGCTGGTAAAGAGTGCACACCAAGCAGTCGAAGATGAGGCCGAAGATGAAGAAGCCGCCGAAGTAGAGGAAGCCCCGCAACTTGTAGCGCGGCGGAGGCGTGGAGTCAATCGGACGTCCGAACAGAACATGCCGCAAATTACGGGACAAGCCCGGCCCCTGTCAAGGGAAGGGGCCTACTCCGAGTTTGGACTCGTCACGGTAAGCGACGGGTCTGAAAGTTCCACAGGGGAGCTTGCGTGGGTACCAAATCCCCAAGGCCCCGCTAAAGGGCGGTTTGAAGAGGAAGCTGCGGCGAGGGCTTCCAACAGTGCAGCCGTCGTGCAGACCCCGACGGAAAGACGATGCCGCCGCCACTCAAGGACCGGCCTCTGGAGGGGCCGAGAAGGTGGCTCAAGAAGTGGACGTGCCCGAGGAGAGCACGTCCCTCCATCCCCCCACCGTAGCATCATTTAGTACGTAAGACATTAAAATAACATTATTATTAAAATTGTGTCACATAAATAATTGAAATAAAAAATTAAAAACACATCATAAATGATGAAGTTGTGACGTATTTTGATTAGTGTGCTATTTTAATATGTTATCAAATGATGTTACTAAACTATTTTTCAATATCTAATGTATATCAAACGGCAGGAGAAGTTTCCAATGGTAACTTGTGGCATTTACATAAATATCACATGAAACAAATATTATAAAAGAGATTTTCTCGACATCGTAATATTAATGTATTATATCACATATATAATACTATGCAGAACTGTCTTCTTCTTCTCTCTCTTAAATGCTAAATTCAAGAGCTCCTCTGATCTCTGATATGTTTAGGCGAGTGGGTTGGTTTCTAACTGGTTTTTCCTTGGTTAAGCATTTAGCTTAATCGTAGTCATTAAAGTAAGACTGAGGACATTCTTCTTGATGGCTTTTTATCTTGTTCGCACAACATGTAGGGCTGTAAACGGATCCGGATATTATCTGGATTCGATTCGGATTCGTATCCGATTTTGCGGATATTATCCATTTAACACATATTCGTCGGATCGGATTTCGGATACGAATAATATCTGGATAATAAATGGAGCGGACACAGAATTGGGTGATCCTCTCCGTTTAAGATCCGCTCCGAAATCAGATGAATCATGACCGTTAGATCTTAGATCAAAGGATCTATATATAATATATAAATATATTAAAAAAACCCTACCTACCCCACTCACCAGTCCCACTGCCGCTAGCCCGTGAATCGTGACCCCCTGGGCGGCTTGGTCCTCGCCGCTGCGGCGCTGCGGCCTCATCAGTCATCCCCTTGATCGCCAGCGCCAGGTGATCTACGATTCGCGAGCACCGCCGGCGCAGGAGGGGCGGGCAGTGGCGAGCCTGGCGGCGGAGGGAGCACCGGAGCAGAAGACGAGGCCATCTTCTGCCGCGGAGGGAGGCAGGCAGTGGCCAGTGGGGGCGGTGGCCATCTGCGGCGAGTGGGGGGACTGGAAGAAGACGGCGGCGACTGCCATCTGCGGCGAGCGGTGCTGCGGCGGCCATCTTCTGCCGCAGCTGAAGAGGACGGCCCGGCGCCGCCGCGGCTAGCTACCTCGCCGTCGTCGAGACCGGGTCCAGCCGAGGAACCCGTGCCCGATTCTACTCCTTCATCAAGGTGTTCCTGTTCCTGTCGGTGGCCATGCTGGGCTTCAAGGTGATGGCCTACTTCAAGGGGTGGCACCTGGGCGCGCCCGAGCTGCAGAGGATACTCGCGTGCGGGGAGTCTTTGACTGGCTCTACTCGTCGTGGGTGATGGTGACCGTGAGGGTGCAGTACCTCGCCCCACCTCTCCAGTTCCTCGCCAACGTCTGCGTGTTGCTCTTCCTCATCCAGAGCGCCGACCGCCTTATCTTCTGCCTCGGTTAATTGCTTTTGGATTAGGCTGAAGAAGATCAAACCAGTCGCTAAGGCCGGGCGACCCCTCCACCTCTCTCTCTCTCTCTCTCTCCCCTCTCTCTCTATTCCCCCCCTCCGACGACCCCCCATCTGCCCCCCCCCCCCCCCTGACGGCACGCCTCCCAGGCCCCAGTCCTCACTGCTCTCATATTGTCGAACCGGATATATCAGGATCCGCTCCGAATCTGATCATTATCCGATTAAAATATCTATTTCGTATCTAAATTTTATTCGAAACGGATACGAATTATTCGATTAAATATTCTGAGCGGATACGAAAAACTCATATCCACTCCGTATCCGCTCGATTTACGACCTTAATAACATGTCAGTGCAAATAGGGTCATTTTTTTTTTCTTGTTGGGCATCACGGACGATGTCGAAGAATTGAATTGCAGAATTTAAAACGACTTTAGTAGTCAGACTGTCAGATCTTTCATGAGTAATATTCTTGTATTTTACAGGTATATTTTGATCAGCGTCCGCTAGTGTTGGACAAAAAATCTACATATATAATATTCAGGGATCTTATCTATATATTTTTTAAAATGGATAGATATCACCCGCCTCAATATAAAAAATATATATTTCTAGTTTTCTTTGGTGGGGTTGCGAACGCCCCAGACAGCACCACCTGCGCCGGAACCCACGTGCCGTTGCTCCCCCGCTCCAACCCGGATAAGGGCTTCCACCGAATTTTCAGCAAAGGCCAGGGGCAATAGTGAACATTTACCAAGGAGTCCAGACACCGTCGGTTGGGGCGGGCCGTTGGCAGCGGCGGCTTATCAACTAATGCTATCTGTCCCGACACCTCATCACTCTACTGCCCTATCAAGGCTACCGAATGTTTACTTTACTTATCAGCGACGGGGGTTGTCACGTGGGCTGCCCGACCAGCCAGCACGTGACGGCGCGTACAGAGCGGCGGGGGCGGCAAGTGGTCCAAAGGCAAACAAAACCGTAGGGCGACGTGGCAGCACCGCCATTGGTCGATGGCCCTACCCTGTACTTTGTGCCGTCCGGAAACGGCACTCTCCCATGTCCCCCACTTTTCTTCCCAACGAAGGAGATGGCTGCTACGAGTCGTCGTGGGCCGTGACCTGGCGTCCACAAACGTGCGTATACACTATATACATACATAGATCCGATAAGATCTGTCATTTATAAAGAAACTAAAAACCACAAAACTAATATTACAATAATAATAATATAAATTGCAAGAAGATATAATCTAAACACCTTCTATAAATTTAGTCGATAAAGTTGATTTCTTACAATCCATGTGGTCATTATTGTATAATTTATTTACACGCCATTTGTCTGTATGAGTAATAAAATTTAGGGATCTTTTTATTTCCACGTAACAAAATTTAGGAGAAAATCCATGGAAAAGTCTTTCGAGAAGTTTCCGACCGTACGTCGCCGACGGTTCGCCACCTTGAGCAGCCGCCTTTGAGAGGCCTCAAACATACACATCAAGTGTGAATATGATCTGACAGCAGATAACACAATATTATAGCAACTGTGCGTTTTTGCTTTGCTTGTGGACGCTGTGGGCTTATCAAGATTTCCTTCTCCGGCTAGCTAGTGGGATTGTGAATCTGTGATCACTAGCCATACCCATGTCCCCACATTGTGAATTCTCTTCTTCTTCTTCTTCTTCTCTCTCTTGTTCTCTTTAACAATACTGTCACATGATATCATAGCATCCGTCTAAATTCTAATACTTCAATTACATGAAATTTTATTCGGATTTAATTGAGACATGATGAGCCGAATGATCCCACACGTTTCAAGCAAGAATCGAACCTGTCAGTCTCAGGACCTCTCCGGCCCTCGTGAGAAGAGAGTCATATGCTCTTGAACTATATATAAATATATCTCAAGGCGAATCAGATGCTGTTGGACCAGAAATTCGTTAACAGAAATATTTTACTTTCAGGCATCGTTTGTTATTGATTTTTAAAAAATAAAAATTGAGAAAATCGGCAATCAGTGCAGCGTGACACGGGTGCGAAACTTTTGGCCTCGTCGCCCGTACCTCATGGCGTGGGTGACGAGGTGTGCAAAAGAAGAAAAAAAATAAAAAATTTCGAAAGCGCGACCCTTCTCTCTGCCTCTCTCCTATTTTTTGAAAATTTTTCGAAAGCGGTGGTGAACCGCTTCCCTGCACGAGGGACGTTCTCTCTATCTCTCTCTTACTGCGAAAAGCGCTGCACATGTAAACCGAAGCCAAGGGACACACGTTTGGAAACGTCACAAATCTTGTCAAAAATTTCTAATTTCAAAAAAAATTCTACCGCATTACCAAACAGTGTCTCAGTCTAGGATGAGCTAGTAGACCTCAATATTAGACCAAGTGTGCGGCATAGAGTTCCATCATTTTTTTCTCCTCTTTTTTTAATGTAAAAAATTATTTATCTCTTCATTCATTATTTATTATTTTTAATATAATTAAAAATTTAAAAATAAGTTAAAAATAACATATAATTTTATATATAAAATGATATAGAAATATTTAAGGAGCATAAATACTTTTGTCTGGGTGGGACGACAACATGCTGACAGATGACAAGATTACTCAAGTCGACCTGCAACTAACATTTCTCAATTGGTTAATGATGGCAAATTACACATCGATTCTTTAAATCATGTATGAACATCTATTTCTCCGTTAAAATTTTAACTTTTCCTGAGATACAGATTTTTTTTTCTCTCTCTCTCTCTTTCTTTCCTTAAATGAAAGGAAGGTTCTTCTGCATCACATTAAATATTAGAAAGCCAACACCGTGTCCTTATCACCCTCCTTCCGCTTCCGGTGGCCACGAAGCACAGTGCCGGCGGCGGTCCATCGCTTCTTCTCCCCCACCGCAATCGTGGGTGCCGTCGTCATCAGCCCCTGGATGCGGACATGAGCAAGGGAAGAAATCTGAATCGTCATGTCCGATTTTTCTTAAGATGTAAGAACAAAAAGGCATCAAAGAGCTGCCGTGGTGAAGCGTGTACGCGTGGCCTCACCATTATATAACTCTCCATTAGTTGGTATCTCATTATCAGCAAGACATTTTTTATGTCTACACAAGTATATAAATGTTCCCATTGTGAAGGCCAAAGTAGTAGGAAAGGGCCAGTGTGCTTGGTCAGCAGGGCGCCATTATTGGTGATCAAGGAATATAATTACAAATGGTGGTGAGTCGCCATCCCCTCTGTGACTACAGTTAGAGTAATTGAAAAGGGAGACTAAGATCTATACGAATAAGATTCTACGGATATTAACAAATGGGAGGATTCTCTTCAAGTGATTAACTAATCAGGATAATTAAGTTCAGAGTTCCATGTTAAGCGCTTCTTAATATCTTAATAACGTGATCTCATCAGCTCGTCTCAGGCAGTTCTCTCTCTCTCTCCCCATATACATAATGTAAGTTCGCGCCTTCTCTTCTAGTCTCAACGTATGTAGATCGAGGATATCTAACTGTCTCACTTCTTAGAACCCAATATCTTAAAAACTAGTGGGTTCCGATGGGGGCTGTACATGGTCGGTCCGGCCAGCTCTTCAGTGGTCGGACTCACCTGGGCCCAAACCCGAATGAGGTCCAAGCCTCGGCATGGATGATGGCTCCCACTGGCCGGTTTGACCAGCTCTCTAGTGGTAGCCCAAACTCGATTGAGGTCTCCGATCCCCAGCACGTAAAATGGGTCCTGTGGTGATCCGGTCAGCTTTCTAGTGGTCGCACTGATCTGACCAAAACTCACGAGAGATCCAAGTCCGGTGTGATTGATATGGGCTCAATGATCCACCTGATTAGCTCTACAGTGGTTGGATTGACTTGGCTCACCTCAAACATGACCCGATCGAGCTCAACAAGAGTGAGAGTGTCAGGCCGACCGTGGCCCTGAGTAGGTCATCTCATGTCGGCTTAGGCGATAGATCAAGACTCAACCATCTCACACAGCTGGACTTTCACAGGAAGTGCTAACTGGTGACATGGGACATTATTGTAAGGTATGGCCTGTTTATGTTCAGTAGTTTTAGGATGTGGCCGTTCATCACATGCCGCAAGACACACCCTGGCCATGCCCATTAAAATCAATGACATCTCGATTCCCAAAGGATGGCTTGCGCACGTCAGAGTGGCGACCACAACATGACCTGCATATAGTCGGTCATGATTAGCGACATCTCCATCGGATGGGTTACCCGTGCACACAATTATCGGGATGGCAATTGTGCCTCCACCTACAACCTCTTCGACCTTGTAAATACATATATATTTAGTGCCACAGATAACTAGGGATGGGGTTGGAGCTCTCAATTATCGCTCTCGACACATGCCCTCTCTCTTTCTCTCTCTCTAGCTCTCTTTTGCTTTTCTCAATCACCGATTTCTGACTTTAGCATCGAAGATTGATCCAAAAAATATTATTTTTGAGACCAACCTCCTTGGGTCACCTTGGCATCGCCCTGACATCGGCATACTTCGTTCCCATAGTCCGAGCACCCAACCTCAAGTTGTGGCACCACAATTGAGAGGCCTTTATCGGGTTTGTGTACCGGCCCCTTCAGGACTACATTAATCTTTGTGCAGTAAGCTACTAGCTAGTTGGTACATTGTCCCCACTGACTTTATTCTCAGTTGTCAAAGAGGAGGTCGCGAACCAATTGAGAACCCAAAGCTTAGGTAGATGGACAATGTTTTCTTGGGGCAGTGGGTACCAAGTGCATGCCAACTAATTACAGGGCCCCATTATTGCATCAAAACAAAACATTCATATATGATAAAGAAAAGAAAACATAGTAGTCCAATGGAAATAATGGAACACCTGCGCGCACACCTCTTCATATTTGATAGGTGCAACTTAAACACATTGGTGTCGCGAGGGGTGGCCCGATGGATGGACACCCTACTTTGCACACTAGGAGTGCAGCTTCGAGACCAACGAGAAGACTGCACTGAGCTTTTAAGGAGGCTTTTCAAGGTGGTTTTGATCAGAATTTTCAAGATGGGGTTTGCCGGAGGATGGGAGGGACCTCGGGTTTCTAATCCGAGGTGGGGTGATTTCTACCCAATGACACCACATCGATCATATCAGCAACATAAGCCTTGTGATTCCTTTACATCATAACTCTTCCTTGAGCACTGTAAAAGCAGGAATCCTACTTTGGCTGGTGGAAGAGGACATGGCACAAAACAAATTTCACACCAAGACATGCCTGCTGTCCTCTCTTCCTCGTCAGCAACTTATCCTCTTTTTTTTTTTTTACTTTCTTACCCTTCTCTCTTCCTATTGAATTACAGGAAGTTGTTCTATTTACAGCGATAAAAGTCGCCGTAAGAAAGTCAAATGTCGCCATTAAAGACTTCATACGGCGGCATTTTAGTCGCCGTAGGTCGCCGCGAAAAACTTTGTCGCCTTTGACTTTATACGGCGACGTACTGTTATCGCCGTATAAATTAATTTCTAGCGATAACATTGTCGTCGCATAACTGTTTTTACGGCGACAATATAGTTGCTATAAATGTGTTTAACGGCGACATTTGTCGCTATATAATACTTTTTTGTGGTAACATTACAAAAGACCTGAGCGTGTGAGTATGTCGCTGTAAATAGTCATTTGTAGCGACTATTGTCGCTATAAGTAATGCGTAAAAATTTTATACCATCCGTCGAATTCTTAATGTAAACCTGTACAAAATACAATTAGAAATTTCAATCTATACTATTTTTACACAATCAACAATCACATCACACAAAAAAATCACATTTGCATAAAATTGAATGAAATTCAACATTTAACATATTAAATACATAATATTTTAGTCATCTACTATTACATCAAGATCAATATCCAGATCTCAAATCCCTATGAAATTGAGACATCATATCCATGAACTTTTGTTAACACTCGTTCAATTGTGATGACATTTCTTCATGTTGTCTATCAAGTTTTTCTTGAATCTTATCCAGATCATCTCTTTGTTTGGAAATTATCTCCTCCATTTGTATCATTCTCTCCTCCTTGTCCTTCACTTGGGATTGAAGTCCAGCAATGGTAGCAACTGTAGTAGCTGATTTTGAAGGTGGCGTTGGACCGCAACCTCGTCCTCTGACATGGCCAGATCTCTGTCCAACCACGGAGCTAAGTACCTCCTCTGGAGTTGATGCTACTGGAGAGTCACATAATTGTGATGCAAACTCTTCTACTTTATCTTTGACAGTTTCCTGTATTTTATGAGTTAGAAAAAGAGAGAATTAGAGAAGAGTTAATGTGAATAATTCAACAAAATCACATCATCAGATAATAAATAATGACTATAACAAATACAATATACATAAACTTCTCTTGAATGTTCACTTCCCCAAGAGCCATCTTTTTTTGATGTGTTAATCTCCAAGTTCATGTGTTGCAGGCTCTTCTCCCTCTTCATTTCGCTGTTCAAACAATAATAGTTGTCACATTTTAAAAAATCATATATAATTAAAGTTAGTAAAAACTTAAAAATTTATATACCTCTGTCAACTAACTTGCTTGAATGATCTTCGTCCTGTGACATGACTAATCACCTGCTTAGAACGATTAACTTTGTTTCTTTCACTCATTGCCTATATATAAATGAAGAGATATTATATAATTGAACAAATATGTATTTCTATAAAAATGAAATAACAATTATTTTTAATACCTTGAATTTTGACGATCTAAAATAATTTACCAACCATGCCATGCCATCTTAGCATTTATATCCTCTGGAGGGTTCTGCGCAGACTGCCTCATCAGTTGCGTAAGATTGATAATGATGATATAATGTGCATCGAACATCTCGATATCTCCGACCAGCTATGTCATAAATAATTTTCCGAATGTGGATATCATTGCAAACTTCATCTCCAACTTAAGCTCAATTTATCCTGCACACATTTAGATATATAGATTATCAAATGTGAATATAATTCTAACAAAATATCAAACTCACTCAAGCATGAATAAACATTTACCAAAAGTTTTTCATAAATCTTGTCCAAAAGACTATCCTCCTCCGTAGACTTCTCCATCGCAGTACCACACAGGAGATAAGAGTTCTGAATCAATTTAATTAGGCAGTTCTTATAATATATATATATGTAGTAGGGTGAGATGTCCCTATCTGAATCAATTTAATTAGACAGTTAAATTAGGCAACCAGCTCAATCATCAAGCTCCGTAATTAATTGATGTGAAACGAACAAGCACCTACATGCAGTGGGCTCAGTAGTGTCTTTTCTCACTTGGCAGCAAATCAAGAGAGCTGGCATTTAGCTTTAGCTTACCTTTTTGCCTTTCTTTCATGATTTGAAGGTTGAAAACAATTCTCAGAGTCCTCGTCTTTCTACATGTGACTGTACTTCCAATCTTTATTCTAAAATTTGGTGTTACAGTCCACTAACTTTCAAAATAGATTTATTGTTCATGACAATTCACATTTCATCTGATGGCACTTGTATAACGGTTCCACTAACCAGTTTATAAGCTTATAGCATTTAGTCTTTAGCCTTTAGATATAAAAAGAATAGAAAGAACACTTTTAGATATATAAACACAGTCTTAAATCACCAACAAAGGATGCAATATGAAAAAAAAAATTTCCCAAAAAAAGGTTAGAAAATGCCAAACGCTATAAACACAAAAAGAACACTGTTGGATATAAAAACACAGTCGTAAATCACCAACAAGGAAACAAAGGATGCAATACGAAAGAATTCCCAGAAAAAGGTTAGAAAATGCCTTTACCTACTCTTGATGAACACAACTGTGGCAAACGGCCTACCACGAAGGTGTAGGCGATGAGGGTGGCAGGGAGAGCTCCATGGGGACTTGTGGGGCTGACGTTGGGAGTCTTCGACTCCGTGATGGGGGGCATATGATGGGAGACTCAGATCTCAAACCTGAGGTCCGTGGTGATACCTCCTGCTGCAACGAGAAGCACACCCCACGTGTGAGATCTAAAATTACAAGAAAGAGAAGAAAAAAAATAGATGAACAAACCATGGAAGAAGATCCGTACCAACCAAGGCCTGTTCTCCTCGATGATCCGGTATAGCTCTCCAGAGATGAGACGGCTTCCTCCCAAGGTGCTCGCTGCTCCGCCCACGCCAAGCAATGGAAGAGATGCTCGCCTCGCCCTGCTTGCTGCTGCTCCACGAAGAGGGAAGAGGGAAATGGAAAAGGTGCTCGCCTCCGCCCGTGCTCGCTGCTCCGCGAAGAGGGAAGAGGGAAATGGAAGAGGTGCTCGCCTCCGCCCGTGCTCGCTGCTCCGCGAAGAGGGAAATGGAAGAGGTCGCTGCATGCTCCGCGAAGAGGGAAATGGAGAAAGAAAAGGGGCCGCAAAGGGGAGGGTTTGGGGGAAAGAGGGGAAAGGGGCCGCGAACGGGAATGTTTGGGGCTTTCACGGCGACAATAGTCGCCGTAAAAGTGATTTATTCACAGCGACTATTTCTTTCGCTGTAAAAAATTTCAACAAAACCCTCCCACCCCAGGCGCACCTATCGGGACAATTAATTTTTACAGCAACATATCTAGTCGCCGTAAAAGTGATCTTTTATGGCAACTTTTCCTAGTCGCCGTCCTAGTACGCTTCATAACCACAACAGCGTCGGCTTTAGATATTTCATGGCAATGGAATCAAGTAGTATACTGCAAATGCGGAGTAGTAGTGGATTTTGCTTATAAAATAATATATGCCATTAAGAGAAAATTATCTGTATACCCCTAGAATACACCATATTCTTAAGTTGCCCTCGAAGTCTACATATCTATACTATTATAATAAAACTCAGTCTTGAAGTACACGTGGCAACACCAGAAATTTTTTTTTTTCCGCCCAATTGAGATATCTCAGTTTTGGTGCTGCCACATGGCAACACCAGGACAAGCCTAACTCCCACAATTGATTTCTATCCCGTGCATAACATTAATGTTTTAAAACTTCTGGGTAAAAAATAGAAATATATTCCCCTTTCTAAATAACATTAATCAATTTTAACACACCTCCAAAAGACAAGTCTCAAATATTAATTATCAGCTAAATCAATGAAAAATCTTGCTAAACCGAACTCAAAGGAAACTTTTTTAAAAAAATTTCAATTTTAAGCCTACCATCGTGCAGGCCACCTTTCTCTGTTTTTAAAAAAAATATTCCATTTTAAAAGATTCGATCTTTTTGGCGACGATGGAACAACAGATATGTCCTAAATCTGGTGCGATGGCTGGCTGGATGCATCCCGCACTGTTCTCTCTCTTTGAACTCTCTCTCACAGTCTCTCGCCGACTCTCTCTCTCTCTTCGCTCTCCTCCACGTCGACCTCCCCAGACGGATCTGCCCTGCAGTCCGCCACCCGCGAGCCTCCTGTGCGGCCACCTCGTCTGCCCGCGAACCGCCTCCAGAGCCCCTGTTCGCCAGTTCGCCTTCACTCGGCCCCACGCACCAACCGCGGCCACATGCGGCCTCCTGCACATCACCTGCCGCCAGAACCCGCGACTCTGCGTGCGCCCGCGGGGTACGCGAACCACCCGTCTGCGAACCCAGCCAGAACTACCGACGGACCCACCGCAGCGTCTGCCTGTCTCGCGCGAGCTCCCAGCACCGCCGGGTCGACCACGTCGGCCGCTCCCATCACCCGCGCCTCAGCTGCAGTTAGGCTCGGCTGCCCGCGCGACCCCGGCCTCCTATGTGCGGTCAACACCCGGCTAGCGTATGCGCGTCTGCGTTCGTGAGCAGGGTCCCTCCCGTGACACTCGCACCCGTTCGCTAGCCGCTCATATGTATCTGATGAGCATGGTACTTGATATGACTAAGAGATCAGGTAACCCACAGCGTGTTACCGTGGGGCATCCCTGAGTTGCCACTATTTTGGTGTGAATCGGATGATCTGGAAATCGAGCTCCCTTTTTTTAATCATTCAGCAGGAGCAGCTCTCATCTTTTATCAATTCAGCAACAATATGTGCGCTTATCGATTTCGATTAAAGCCCTCCTTTTTAAGAAATTAATCACCGGCTAGGCAGCGCGCACATCTTAGCTGTAGCATGCCATTGATTGATGTGAACAAGAGGATAATGGATCTCTCTACTTGATTAATAGTGCATTAGTTTATCATAGCGGCAGCTTTTTTTTTTTTTTTTTGCCAATTCAGAAGAGTATATCTGCGGGTTTTAACCACACACCTCCATCTCATTTGCCACCTGTTTGACTGCTTCAGTTAGAGATCACAGGCAAGGGCAGTGTCAAGCTGGTGAGGATCTGCTGTTTGGGAGCCGGCTATGTTGGGGCCAACCATGGCTGTCATCGTCCTCAAATGTCCATCCATTACATAATTTATTATGTGTTGAATTTATTTTTTTATATTTTATATTATTGATATTGTGATGTTATTTTAAATAATTTTACCTAAAATATTACTGTGCATGGCACGGACATAGAACTATATTAGATTCTCTACTCTTGAAATCAGTAAAAATGCTGGTGTTTGCAGGTGTACGTGATGAAATGCGCACTCAGGAAATGCAATTCCTTGCTTCCACCATGATGATAGATCCGTGAGAAATATTTAAAAACTGTTCAAATTAATGGGTATCATATACTGACTATATGTATTCATATATATAGCACACACTTCGCTATTCGTCTCATCTTATACCCATCTTCATATGATGGCGGAATCTATCCCACATGATAAGATATATAGGTCTTGCCATCAAATAAGAATAGTACGCACCGGACAAATTATAATACCCCCCCGGAGCAGATTTTTCTTATCATGATCATGGACACTAGACCGATAGATAGGCTGTAAACGGATCCGGATAATATTCGGATCCGATTCGGATTCGTATCCGATTAGCGGATATTGTCCGTTTAACACATATCCGACGGATCGGATTTCGGATACGGATAATATCCGGATAATAAACGGAGCGGACACGGAAATGAGTGATCCGCTCCGTTTAAGATCCGCTCCGAACCAAATGAATGATGACCGTTAGATCTTAGATCTAATGGTCCATATATAATATAAATATAAAAACCTACCTTCGCCGCCCACTCACTACTCGGTCTCCCACTCCTGTAGGCGAGACCCCCATCGCCGCCGCGGCATCATCAGTTCATCACCCCCCAGCGGCATCGCCAACGCGGTTGCACAGATGGACGCGGTGGCGGCGTCGCGACCCGCAGGCCCTCCTTCGACTGCAACACCGCCGGCCGACGACCGGCGCTACCCCGCTCGCGATTCACGAAGATCCGCCCCCCCCCCCCCCCCCCCCCCCCCACCCCCCCGGGTATCCCTCCTCTCCGGATCTCTCTCTATCTCCCCACCGGTATCCCCCTCTCCTTCCCCGGCCGGTTCCTGCCTGGCCACGTGTGTTGTGGAAGGTTGACCCCCCCCCCCCCCCCTTCCCCCTCTGATATCCCCTCCCCCCCTCCGGCAACACCCCTTCCCTGGTCTTCCCCCCCTCCGGCAACACCCCTTCCCTGGTCTTCCCCCTCTCTCTATCTGTATGTCTCTCTCTTTCTCTCTCTAGATCTCTCTCTCCGGCACTACAGCACCCCCCCCTCTGTCCCTCACTCCCTCTGTCTATCTCTCCCTGGATCTCTCTCTCCCCACTGGTGCTGGAGGAGGCTCCGGCAGTCCTCCCCCTGCTGGGCATTCCACCTCAGTCCCTCCCCCCCCCCCCCTCGCTCCAGCACCGCAACAACCCTCCCCCCTCCCCACCTTTTTTTTTTTTTTGCTAACGAGGAAACCCCGCCCGTGTGGTTTTGTGGACTCAAGGATTGGTGTTCGTGAACTCCAAGGTCAGGACTTGACAGCTCCTACTTTCCGTGTACCCGTATTGTCCTTACCCCACTTGACCAGGAAAACCCCGGACCTACACACCTCGAGGATTACATGTAGGTCAGGTAGCCCCCCCCAGGAATTGAACTCGGGATCTCTTGCTTTTAAACAAGAGTTCTTACCGATCGACCCAGCTGGGGTCCTCTCCCCCCTCCCCACCTGATTTCTCTCTCTCTCTAACATTGTGCCTATATTATAAACAGAGGCACGCTTTGTCCATTACAAGCAGAAAAAAGAAGAGGACGAGGAGACTGGGCAGCACCCTGTGGCTAGTGCGTTTCGCGGCTGCTGCTCATCGTGAGGGGGGAGGTGAGGACCAGCTCCAGAGCTCCTCACCGCTGTAGCACTGCTCTTCCATTTGTCTTCTCTCAAAGTGAGAGAGTGCTTGATCCGAAAGAAAAGAACACAGAGTAATCGTGTTCTATCAAACCTTCCTTTTATTTGTTTTTTTTCATATGTCTCGTGCACTTGTTCTTTATTTTTTAGTGAAAGATTGCCATCCAAGTTATATGCTTACATAATTTTCTTTATGTTCACCCCTCTGCTCACATGTACCGATCCTTGTTGTATTATTTTTCTTCCATTTAATTTTTGGCAAACTGTTTAAGTTTCTCTAGATTGTGTTTGTCCAATAAATGGGACATATAATTTGAATGTGGGACATATAATTTATAAATATTTATGTATTATGTTGAAAATTTTAGTAGTTTCGTAATAGTAATCAAATAGGAATTCATTTTTCATTATATATATATAATAGAATTTTATAGATTTTTTAATATTTTTTAGATCACTTAATATTTGTTATCCAGTCTCATATTTTCGAAGCGGATAATCCGTATTCGCTCCGTATCCGAACAATATCCGACTAATGTATCCGCTCCGTATCTGAATTTTATTCGGAGCGGATATGAATTATCCGATTAGATATTCGAGCGGACACGGAAAACTCATATCCGCTCTGTATCCGCTCCGTTTACAGCCCTACCGATAGATAAAGTAACCTCCACTGCCATTTATATAATATCGAAGGGTTAAATATCATTTTTTTTGGTAACGAGGAAATCCCGTCTCGTGTGGTTTTGTGAGCTCAGGGATTGGTATTTGTGAACTCCAAGGTCAGGACTTGACAACTCTTACTTTCTGTGTACCCGTATTGCCCTTACCCACTTGACCAGAAAAATTCCGAATTTACACACCTCGAGGATTGCATGTAAATCAGGTAAGCCCCCCCCCTAGAAATCGAACTCGAGATCTCTTGTTTTTAAGCAAGAGTTCTAACCGATCGACCCAACCGGGGTCCTCTGAAGCGTTAAATATCTGCAGCTTTGATTCGGGGCTAATGAAATATCTATGGGAGATTCAATTCAATAATATCGTCTAAAGGCTCCACTGCCATTTATATAATATCGAAGGGTTAAATATCTGCAGCTTTGATTCGGGGCTAATGAAATATCTATGGGATCGATTCAATTCAATAATATCGTCTAAAGGCATCCATAACACAAGCATAGGATAGTTTCGGACAGGAGAATTCATACTTTTCGTTTTTCTTCTTGATAACGTCAACTAAGGTAATTTAGGATATATAGTTAAACCTGCAGTAACTCTTTAAAAAAAAAAACTCAAATCACATATAAACACTTCGACTCAACCCCTAACTTTTTCGTCTCTCCCCATCCGATCTAATATTTATCCTATCTACAAACAGAAAACTTGTAACAACGAATTTATTCACACTAACAAAACCTATATATTCTCGTATAAAAATAGCCCTCAGAATTAAAAAAAAATGCAATTTCATATAACAAAGGATATCTAGGAACAGATATTTGCAAAAAAAAAACAAAAAAGAAAAGAAAAAGGCTCCCTGAAATTTCATTTCTTCCTGAAGTGGAAGCAAAGTGGCAGGTTGCAGCTTGTTTTCTTCTCCGCCAATCTGATTACCCAACTGACCGAGGGTCCAGCCCGGAATCACGCAACTCTACACAGGCGAATCCAACATGTCCGAAGCCGAAGTATCACGATAAGGACATCCGTTGTAATTTCAGAGCGAAACGAGGCTACTTATTACCATCTCTCCCCACTCCCCGAATGGAGGACAGAGAGCGCTTATCAAATAAGTTGCTGGAAAGTCCGCCACGTAGCCCTCGAGATACTCCGCCCTACGTATCCTCGTTTTTAGCAAAAAAAACGACAGCCGGGGGAATCACCAGCCGTAGATCAGGTGCGTCGTTTCCCCCAGCTGGACCGTTTCAAACCTCCTCCTCGTGCACTGTTACGCGGCTACTTACGCCCCTATTTTTATCGGCGACAAGTTAATCATCGAGGCGTTTAAAGATCCGACGGCTGTGATGCACTCAACGCGGAGGTACAACCGCCGCCTACCTCGGAGGGGACAGGACTTTTCTAATTATTATTATATTAATTTCGGTTTTAATGTCGCCTATTAATTTAACCCAACTACACGTAACATATAAAATTTCTTCTTTGGAGAGAGGGGTCTTAGATTAGACTTAAGAAATCGTGTTTGAAATAAGATTTGTTGTATCATATTTTTTATATTTTTTATAACACGATATGATATGATCTATATCATATCGATTAGTCAATTAAAAATATCAAATCAATTAATTATTTTTTATTTTTTAAAAAATAAAAATAAAATATAAAATTTATATATTAATCTGATAGAAATTGATCGACTAGTAAAAAAATTTAATTGATTAATTTCCATTTTAAAAAATAAATAAATTATGAAATCTAAACATTATCTTAATAAAAGTTGATCTACCAATAGAAAAATCAATCAATTAATTTTAAATTTTGATTTTACAAAAATAAATAATCAATCAATATTGATCATTTTTACCGTGCCATGCCAACCGTGTCAGGTCCCCAAAACCGTGGCTTGAAATCGGAGTCTTCGGGTGGAAGTTAAGACCAAGGGTGGAAACCGTAATTTGGGGTCTCCTCCGCCGTCCGATTCGGAGTTGGATTGGGGAGATGGTCTACGTGGTAAATTCTGATTGGTCGCGCCTCTCCAGAGAATATTCGCGGCCAAATATACCGCAACCGCCTTCTATAAATCCCCCTCTCCGGCCTTACTTTTCTTTCCCAAGGAGAGAGAAAGGCGAGGAGGGCAGAGTTTTGAAGAGAGAGAGAGAGAGAAAAAAGAAGGGAAGAAAGGGCAGAGAAGAAGGAGAGGGAGAGACATGAGCGAGGGGTTGAAGAGGGACTACCAGGTGGGCGGGGAGATCGGGCGCGGCAGGTACGGCACCGTCTCCCACTGCTCCTCGCGGGCCACCGGCGAGGTCCTCGCCGTCAAGACGCTTCAGAAGGCCCTCCTCTCCGGGGACGCCCTGGAGAAGGAGTGCCTCGAGAAGGAGGCCAAGTTCCACCAGCTTGTGATCGGTCACCCCCACGTCGTCGGCGTCCACGGCGTCTACGAGGACGACGACGCGCTGCATCTCGTCCTCGACTTCTGCCCTGAGCCCGACCTCTTCGACCAGATCGCCGCCCGTGGGGGGCCGTTCCTGGAGGCGGAGGCCGCGGCCGTCATGCGGCCGCTGATGGAGGCGATCGCGCACTGCCACCGGCGCGGGGTGGCGCACCGCGACATCAAGCCTGACAACGTGCTTTTCGACTCCCGCGGCCGGCTGAGGCTCGCCGACTTCGGGTCAGCCGACTGGTTCGGGGACGGCCGGCCGCTGCGGGGGGTGGTGGGGACGCCGTACTACGTGGCGCCGGAGGTACTCGCTGGGTGGGACTACGGGGAGAAGGTGGACGTGTGGAGCGCCGGCGTGATCTTGTACGTGATGCTGGCGGGGGTGCCGCCCTTCCGCGGGGAGACGGCCGTGGAGATTTTTGAGGCTGTGCTGAGGGCAAATCTGAGATTCCCTACGCGCATCTTCCACGGCGTGTCCGCGGAAGCCAAGGATCTGCTTCGGAGGATGCTCTGCAAGGACGTGGCCCGGAGGCTCTCGGCGGAGCAAGTCCTGAGTAAGTTTCCGATCTGTTTCCCTCTGCTTCCTTCCGATGATCTTTTCCGTTTTTGAGGCATTTGATCGGTGTAGTGTTCTATTCTTCGGGAGTACTATCTTGTACAAATAACTCAGCGGTCGATCTGCTTTCCAAAAAATGTTCAGATGTTAGCACTTGATCGCTTCGTCACTGATTCTACTGTCGTCCTTCATGAACAATACGCTCTGTCATTGATCTCATGTTTTGGATCTTAAGCCCCCGGCCGGGGCAGTGAACTTTTTTTTTCTTTCCCCCTTCATAAAACCCTCATTCTCGACGGTTTTTAATGTTTTCCTGCCGCAAGACGGCACGGCGAACCATCGTTTTTGGACCAAGGGGCATTCACGGCGCCCAAATTACTCAGATTAGTGGAATCTTGGGCATGTCCACAGCCCTCCTCTCTCTCTCTCTCTCTCTCTCGCGTTTTCTGCATCTGCTTTTCCTCCCCCATTACTCGCTCTATTTCTTAATGTTTGTTTGATTTGGTTCTGGTTCTTGTACTGAGACTGGTCGCTCGTTCCGTTCTTGTCTGTTGCAGGGCACCCGTGGTTCGCCAGCGCCGGGGAGATGATGGCGGCGAGCGTGCTCACCTGAGGACCAGGGGGGTGGGCGGGCGCGCGGCTCGCATTGTACAGGCTCATCGTATGAGAACCTAACCGACGGCCACCGCCTATAGATATCAACCCCGTCGGTGCTCTCTTCTCTTCTTCTTCCTCCGGACGCTGGAATGATATGTGAATATTATGAGATTCTTCTTCCCTCTTTTCTTTTTTGGGTGGGTTCCGCCCAGCTTTTGCATAGACGGCAGCGGCCAGCAACTCCTGCCTCTTCGCCACTGTCCCCCACGACCAACCGGAGTACGGGATGGTGGTCGAAGAGCTTAGTTATTAGTGCATAGTAGCAGCAGCAGGTGGAGGACACTACTACTGTGTGTGTGAGAGAGAGAAATAGAGAGAGAGAGAGAGAGAAGACGACTGATGCTTCTCCTCGGCGTTTCCCTTTTTTTTTTCCCCTCTTCTTTCTTCCTTTTGAGTGGTGTAAGAAGGGCAAAAAAAAAAAAAAACCTTGTTCAGAGAATGTTATGCATAAATAACCAATCTTTAGCTCTGGAAATCGTTGCCGCCTCTTGATTTGCTCTGTTCTGCTGCTTTATTCCATCTTTAACGCCAACGCAGCATCGTTTTGGACGGCGATTGCGACCTTAGCGGTGGTTTGTTGTCTTAATTTTTTCTCTCTCTCTCTCTTTCTTTGGTGCTTGCGATCATGATTCGTCAAACTGGTTTACTACATACGGTATCCGTCCGATGGGGCACAAACCTTGAGATGTAAAAAATCTTTGCGGGAACTATAGTGGACGGTAGAATATGGTATCAGACATATCATATAGTGCGGGGCGACCAACTATACTCATAATGCGGCGGTTTGTAACAAGTTCCCCCACCATTGGGTGGAGTGATGTCACTACACTTTCATTGGAGGTGAGCACAACTCTAGGGTTGTGCTCCCCCCAATGAAAGTGTAATTTACACCACTTGGTGCAAATTAAGTTTGCACCAAGTGATGCTCTACTCATAATTACGATGACATCCAGAAATGTTTGACATTAACTGTGTTGGATGGTGTTGGGAAGTTGGAACTTGGAACCCCAACCGGGGGTATCTATACCGTGCCTTGGGGATGTGGGGTTGGTCACTTCGTTCTTCTCTCCCTGTGAGCTGTCACGGCATATTCCTTGGATTATGCCGGAGAAGATGCCCCCCCCCCCCCCGCCACTTGCATGGTTTCCCGGCAGATTCGGGTCTTCGTCCCCTGTTTTCCTCTCCTTTGTTCTTCCAAAATATGTTAGCTGCACGTCTAGACTCTCGAGTCCGCATGCGACCCACCTAATAAAATAGAAAAAAAATTGTTACATTTTAAATATATTTTTAACTCTTTTTTCATTGACCAATGTATTATTGACATATTATGTCTCTTCAATGAAGAGGTCAAAAGTACAAGTGAAACAAAAAAATGTAATAAACTTTTCTTCTTAATAAAAATATTTATACATTATTTTAATAAATTTATTTGTAATTATTAATCCGTTATTTATCGACATCGTCTATATTAAAGGTGACACAAATTGCAACATTGGCAAAATTATTTGTCACTCTCATATTAAGATGATAATAAAAAAACACAAATAATTTTTACATTAAAATATAAATTTATATAAGAAAAATAGTGCGACCCCTACCTCTCCCCCTGATATCTGTCGTTGTTGCGCTCCCCCCCCCCCCCCCCCTCATCTCTCTTTTGCCGTACCCCGTACTCACTAGCCCTCGACCCCCACACACCTCCGATTCCAAACAGTGGACGATATGGTGGGGAAAGAGAGAGGTGTGGCGGTGGTGTGTTCTCTCACAAACTTCTGATCCTTTTTGTTTGTGTGGGACTTTTAGGGAGAGAGGGAGGCGACCTTCTCACCTCTTTCCTCGCGAACGTGACAGCCCTTTGTCGCACCTGCCTACATTTTTTCCTTGTAGCCGACCCCGGCTGCTGGCTGCTGCTCTCTCCTGCTCATCTCCTCTTCTCTTTCTCTCCTTCTTGACTTCTTCTCCAGCATATTTTTCTGTATATACATGTTTTCCTACTGCAGCTGATCGAAATCGTCCGTGTCGACCCATATCTTCTTCTTCTTCTTCTTTTTCCCCTCTTTTCCACGTAATCGCAGCCAGCAGCGCAATACCATTTTGCTTTTGACCGCTACATCTAGTGGAAAGTCAGATTTAGTTTAAAAAAAAAACTGATTGGTATATCGATTTATATACACAGTCTATTTATTATATATAAGAAGGATTTGTAATAAATTTGATTAATTTTAATTGGCAAGTTCGAAAAGTAATATATAGTCTGCTTTCCTAGAGACCCCCGGTTGGGTCGATCGGTTAGAACTCTTGCTTAAAAGTAAGAGGTCCCGAGTTCGATTCCTGGGGGGGATTTACCTGATTACATGCAATCCTCGAGTTGTAAATCCGGGATTTTTCTGGTCAAGTGGGGTAAGGACAATACGGTTATACGGAAAGTAGGAGCTGCCAAGTCCTGATCTTGGAGTTCACGAACACCAATCCTTGAGTCCACAAAATCACACGGGGCGGGATTTCCTCGTTATCAAAAAAATGTCTGCTTTCTACAATTACTCGTATCTCAATTTTATTATAAGATACTACTGATAATAAGTATTTTTTTATCTTTTTTCTTTAAGTTAGTTGGACACTTGTGCCCTGGCTTTAATCTATATGAAAGGAAGAGTGACTGGCTAGCTAGTCGCTACTGTCTGGGCTTATCAGAAACCTGCTCTCTCCAACTCCCCTTTTTTGTCCCGTCTTCCACTTCCGACAAGTGGGGTCTAGTCGTAGTAGTGGTAGCATAGTAAAGATTTTTCTTTCCTTCCTTTTTTTAGTTTCTCAGCCTGGGGGCATAAATGGGCATGCAACAATATAGTTAAGAAAACTAATTTACAAGCACATTATTAATCTCCTGATATGGAGACACATGTCTCATTTAACACCCTACAAAAGCATATAGACTGGCATACTAATAAAATCTCCATATCGGAGGAACATTTCAAAAATTGCATACAGAGCGAGAGAGAGAGAGAGAGAGAGAGAGGAGAGGAGAGACGAGAGAGGAGAGAGAGAGGAGAGAGAGAGAGAGAGAGAGGAGAGAGGAGAGAGAGAGAGAGGAGAGAGAGAGGAGAGAGAGAGAGAGAGAGAGAGAGAGTAAAAGACTCCAGAAACGAACTGAGATCGCCGGCGACAGGTACTGATCATCCAACTCGTTGAAGGCGGAGGCAGTTATTAGACAGCCGGGAGAGCAAGCAAGGGAGGCGATTTAACATAATAATTATATAGATTAATATTGTGCAGTATGTATATATTACTTGTAAGAAACCTTTTTGTTTATTATAAACTGCCCACCACTCGTGAGAAACCACAGCCTATTTGAACCGAGTTTCCTTGGGGAGAAACACTTGTTTTCAGAACGGGAAAATGTGTTGTTTGGCCAGACATTTCAACATTGGTCAAATATCCGAATCTCTTAACG
>CM024765.1:102790134-102952692 GCA_014218235.1 Colocasia esculenta | reverse complement strand
TCTTGCTCGCTGTTATTTTTTTACGCTTGACATGAAAATAAACAATGCAATGACTTTCTTTGTTAAACATATTGTTTACTTTCACAAATTTCACACTGCAAGTTAATCATTCAACATTCGTATGTTTATTTGTAGCCATTTGAGAGATTTTTTCATATTTACCATATTATGATTTAATTTCATATTTTAAATTACTCATGAATAAAATGTTATTAATTTTTTTTGTAATTAGTGATGAGAGTTCGCGATTGGAAATTAGACTCAAAGAAGAACAAATGTCCAACGTATCAAAGTACTTGTTTGTTTGAACGTAAAATATTTCCGCTCGATATTCGAAGATTGCATGATGGTTTACTTTTGGTGAAAGAGAAGATGACGAAAATCATAAAGATTATTCGGAAAGAAGAAAGACAAAGTTTAGAAAATAAAAGTGGATTATCTGTTATTGTTCAAGATGAAAAAGGAGTGCGATATTCTGTAATCTTACGACGCAGTTGGTGTGCTAGTATGTACATGTTTATTGGAAAAGACTGGTGTAAATTTGTGAAAAATAATTGTGTCAAAGAATTGACATTCTCAAAGTTATGTCTTCCCATTATGTACGAAGAGATGTATTTGGCAAACTATATTTAGGGATATCAGTGGTTAGTTCACTCCCTAGGAAATCTACTGAGAAGCTGGTGAATAAAGAGCCGATCAAGTGGTGGTGGCCTAATATGAAGACATCACGGTTTGTGTTGTTTTAATGTTCAATACCATTAAGTATTTATATAGTGCTCAAATTTATTTGATATTCATGTATGTTACTCTTCATTTATTTTTACGTCAACGCTTTATTTCACCCATTAGCTCTGGGACTCTCCATATAACGTATGTATGGTACTTGAATGATGTGAGGGTGTGTTGGATTTTAACTGGGACATGACATTTAATATGTAGGAAAAATGTCGGAGAATCGGTCATGGATGTACCGTGGAATAGTGAATGGAGTTGTGACCGAGGAGTTTAAAGACGGAGTTGACAGTTTTATTGAGTTTGCATTGAGTAATACATCAGTAGCAGTTGATCCGATGGGTAACATCCGATGTCCGTGTTCGGCTTGTAAGAACAGAAAGTGGATATCGACATGGGATGTGCAGCATCATCTGTATACGAGAGGATTTGTTGGCCATTATGAGTTATGGTCGTGTCATGGTGAGTTGAATATTCAGTCGTCTGCACCAGCTAATTATTTTGCCTCCACAAGTACGTACGTAGCATGGTTGTCGATGCTGCTGGTCCGGAGTTCAATATTCATGAAGATCAAACAAATGAAGAAGTGCCGAATGATACAGCTCAGAGATTTTATCAGTTACTTCGAGATGCTGATGAGCCATTATGGGATGGTTGTGAGAAGCATACACGGTTGTCTGCAGTGTCGCAGCTATTGAATTTGAAATCTGAATTTCATATGAGCGAGAGTTGTTTTGACCGGCTTCTCTTACTGGTCAAGAGCATGCTTCCTCAATCAGAGAGGTTACCTGCTGACTTTTACCGTGCGAAGCAGATGGTGAATGATTTGGGGCTTGGTTTTATGAAAATTGATGCATGTCCGAATCACTGTATGCTGTACTACAAAGAGGATGCAGATAAGACATCATGCTGTATTTGTAAGCATGATAGGTTCAAGCCCAAGAGAGGGGACAAGTCAAAGCAGAAGGATGTTCCGTATAAGTCATTGCGGTACTTTCCTATCACACCCAGATTGCAGCGATTGTTCATGTCCTCGAGGACAGCTGGACATATGACATGGCATGCGGAAAGAGTCCGTCGCGACGAAGGTGAAATGAGTCATCCTGCCGATGGTGAAGCTTGGGCTCATTTTAGCCGTACTCATCCTTACTTCTCAAGGGATCCACGCAACGTACGGCTTGGTTTATGCACAGATGGTTTCAATCCTTTCGGAGGCTCGGTGGCATCTTACTCATGTTGGCCAGTATTCTTAACACCGTATAACCTTCCGCCAGGCATGTGCATGAAGCGTGAGAATTTGTTCCTTTCATTGCTGATTCCGGGTCCAAAAAGTCCAGGAAAGAATATAGACATATATCTCAGACCGTTGATTGATGAGATGAAATTGTTATGGTCAGATGGTGTGCAGTCTTATGATGCATCCAGAAAACAAAATTTCAATCTGAAGGTTGCATTAATGTGGACAATAAGTGACTTTCCAGCCTACGGCATGTTATCTGGCTGGAGCACACATGGGAGGTTGGCATGTCCTTATTGCATGGAGGATTCTAAATCATTTGTGTTGAAATCTGGGGGAAAATCTTGTTGGTTCGATTGTCATCGGCGGTTTCTACCTAATGACCATCCTTTCCGAAAGCAAAAGGATTCTTTTATAAAAATACAACTGTGATGGAGGAGGTAGATATGGAACGGGTGTCTGGTGGAAATATGGCGAGGCGGGTCCAGAACTTACCGACTGTAACACAACTGGCTGGTAGTACCCGACAAATCCCTGGCTTTGGGAAGGATCACAATTGGGTGAAGCAAAGCATTTTTTGGGAATTGCCTTATTGGTCAACACTTTTGATACGTCATAACCTAGACGTCATGCATATAGAGAAGAATGTTTTTGATAATGTGTTCAACACAGTTATGGACGTCAAAGGTAAAACGAAGGATAACGTCAAGGCACGGGTCGATTTGAAAGTACTTTGCAAACGTCCAGAACTAGAGCTACAGCATGTTCAAGGAAAAGTGGTGCAACCTAAAGCTGCATATGTGCTTGGGGCCAGACAGATTAAGGAAGTGTTGCAATGGTTAAAGCAATTGAGATTTCCGGATGGATATGTCTCGAATATTGCGCGTTGTGTAAATGTCAACGAGGGAAAAATATACGGAATGAAGAGTCATGACTGCCATGTTTTCATGCAAAGACTGATGCCTCTTGCTTTCGTGAGTTGTTGCCGAAACAAATATGGGGAGCAATGACTGAGCTGAGTCAATTCTTCAGGATTTTATCTGCATCAGAACTCAAAATTCATGACTTGCAAAATATAGAGCAAAATATAATTCAGACAGTCTGCAAATTAGAGAAGATATTTCCTCCAGCATTCTTTGATTCAATGGAGCACCTGATCATCCATTTACCATATGAGGCAAGGGTCGGAGGACCAGTACAATTTCGATGGATGTATCCGTTTGAGAGGTATATTTCTACATCTCAATTTATTGCCATTACGACGATCTTTATATTACTTATGTATGCATTTGAATTATTGTCGTAGGTGCATGCACGATCTTAAGATGAAAGTCCGTAACAAAGCACAAGTTGAGGGCTCCATTACTCAGGCGTACCTCATTGAGGAGATATCGAACTTCTGTTCGATGTACTTTGACACGGAAATACGAACCCGACGCACTCAACCTCCACGTAATGATGATGGTGGAGATTCCGAGGTGTCAGACCGACTCTCTGTATTCAAGTGTGCCGGACGGGCGTTGGATCTTCATCTACTCGCGCACTCCAAGACAGAGAGTTGGTAGCTGCGGAGATCTACGTGTTCATGAATTGCGAAGAACTAGACCCTTACATTCAGTAAGCTCTCCACGCTTATTCGTCATCATTTGCGTGCATTACTGCAGAACCTAACGGTTGTGTGACATTTACATTGCAGAGAGTTTGACTCGGTCATATTGCGACGGAATCCACGTCTAACTGACGTGCAGGTTGAAAAGGAACGGGAGAAGTCTTTCCTACTTGGTTAAGATCTCGAGTATGTGTCTAATTATTTTGAAACATAAGTGTTATGTTTTTATGCAGAGTGAGTTGAAGTCATTTATTCAATGTTTGTCTATTTATCTCATAATAGGTTGAACAAGGCTTCATTCCCGATTCTAGAGTACAACAGATTAGTTTTGGCCCCTCGAAGATGTACGTGTCTATCCAGGCTACATTGTGAATGGATACAGATTTCACACGAGAGATTATGGACGGAATAAGTCTACGATGAACAGCGGCGTATGTGTGAAGGGAAGTGCCTACAATGAAAATGAAATTGACTATTATGGCATTCTCGAAGAAGTCATTGAACTGCAATTTTTGGGACAAGACAACAATGTATTTCTGTTCAAGTGTCATTGGTTTGACCCGACATCTATTGTCATGACACAACATATGGATTAATCGATGTGAAGCATAAGTCCAAATTGAGTACATATGAGCCATTCATCCTGGCGGCTCAAGCCCAACAAGTTTATTATTCAAATTATACATCCCTCAAATTAAGAGATTGGTGGGCTGCATGTAGAGTGAAATCAAGACTATTCCCTGAGTATGAGCTTCTCCCGACTGATGATGAGCTCGAAGGTGTTAATGACAACTTTTTCCAATCAGATCGGAGTGACGCACGAGAGTTGGCAGCTTCTACACAGTACAATGTTCATGATATAAATGAAACAATTTGCTTACATAAGGATAACGAACAAGAAGAAGTTGACCCAAATGTCGCTGAGCGGGAGGTGGAGTCTAATGTGGAGGAAGACTCCCAAGATGATGAGGATGAATTCCAGGATGATGATGAAGATGATGCTGAATTAAACATGTCTTCAGCATCTGATGATGAATATAGATAATATACTGCATATTTTGTAAGAAATTGGTGTTGTTGTTCATTACATGTTCATAATAAATTGCTACTTCAAATTGAGTGCTAATGACTGCTTTATCTTTATTTGTATCAATAGAGATATGATACGTGGAGGACGCAGTCGGAGGGTGGCCACGTCCGTTGGCAGAGGGATTGCCTCCCCGTCCACGCCCGTCGTCCCAGCGACAGGTAATTTTCTACATTGTTGTTTATTTGAAATTCATAATTTCTAATGTGTATGAAATTTTGCCTGCCTCCCCGTCCACGCCCGTCGTCCCAGCGACAGGTAATTTTCTACATTGTTGTTTATTTGAAATTCATAATTTCTAATGTGTATGAAATTTTGCAGGGACTGCCTCCCCGTCCACGCCACCTTCGTCTTCTTCCTCACCACAAGGTAAACATATGTTTCAATAGATTAGTATGTTTGGTCTCTTGCAATTTATACAATAAAGTGTACTAAATTGTTTTCAACAGAGGTGGAGAGCCAGCATCTAGCAGCTGAGGAGGGGCCTCAGCTACCAGGACGACAACCATGCTGGATCTCAGGGTAAAGTTCATCATCTCAGTGTTACTATATTTGTTATTTAGGATATACATTTCATGTAGAAAATTAATGTGGAATTGCAGGGGGAAGATAGATCCCAGTCCTGCTTCCGCTATATTACGACGTTGGTCCACGCACATATTCAGGACCAGTGGATGCATGGAGAGACTTCCCGGTGCCAGTCCGGGATTTGTTATTTGACATGTTTACGGTATTTTTATTTTTTAGAAGAGTTGAAGTCATTTATTCAATTATTATTAATTTAGGTTTATTGCAGAACGTTGATTAATTTTATTTCTTTACAGCGGAGGTTCGCGTTCACGAGACCCGAGGATCTCCCTCGGGCTCGAGCCGTCTAGGAGATTACGGCCCAGACTAATTTAAGAAAGTCGATGTGGGAGGCACGGGACAAGGCAATCAAGACCACAGGGAACCGGGATCCTATGGCTTGGGTGGATTACGGCCATGTTTGGCTGCGGACGGACTATTGGGAGTCCCTTTGCGCGCGTTGGGCTGCTGGACCATGGCAGCAGCGGTCACAGGCGGCAATACGCAACAGAGCAACTCAACCGGAGAAGAATGTGCATACTAGTGGATCCGTATCTTATGCGACCCACAGTCAAAAATTGGTAAGTATTTTATTGTTCGATTCATATATACATATGGATTATTATTGTGAGACTAACTAATTTGTTGAATTCTAAGCATCACGACCTGGAGCGTGCCCCTACTTTCCGCGAGTTATTTGACCGGACTCATAAGCGGAAGGGGACGGATGACTATGTTACCGAGAGTGCCCGCACGATTGCTGTAAGTCAAGCTTTAAATTATGAATTCAATTATGATATTAAAGTAATTTGTTTTCAATAATTTAATTTTAAATTATTTTACAGGAGACGTACGACAGGACGATGGCGGAGCGCTACACAGAGGGCACTCCCTAGCCAGATTTGGATGCGAACGCTTGGGTCGAGGCAGCGGGAGTGCCGAGGAAGGGTCGAGTGTACGGCTTTGGGGACAGCCTGGATACTCATCGAGTGTTGTCCTCATATGCCGGATCGCTCCTCCGGCACACGCGAGTTCATCTTCTGCGCCGCCCGTCAGTGGTGTAGAGGACATTAGAGGCATCATTCGAGAGGAGCTACGTACAGAGCTACAGACGCAGCGGGAAGAGCTACAGACGCAGCGGGTAGAGCTACAGGCGCAGCGGGTAGAGATAGAGACGCAGCGGGTACAGCTACAGATGCAGTTCAGCGATATGGTTCAGCAGTTCATGTCAATAATGCAGGGAGTACGCCCCACACAGCAGCAGCTCAGATCAGTATTAGTATTAATTTCATATACTTAGGATTGGGCCGGGCGTCCAACACGACCGGGGGGTTAAAGTAACGTGTAGAAACTGACAGAATCCAATTTGGATCCCCGGATTGGGTTGGGCATTCAAAGGACCGATCTAAAAACACGGTCAACCATATATAAATGGTTAAAACACGCAACCCGGGGGTCCAAAATCCCAAATAGGGATCGGATCGGCGTGCCGTTTTCTCCGACACGACCGGGTGGGTTAAAGTGACGTGTAGAAACTGACGGAATCCAATTTGGATCCCCGGATTGGGTTGGGCATTCAAAGGACGGATCTAAAAACACGGCCAAGCATATATAAATGGTCAAAACACGCAACCGGGGGTCCAAAATCCCAAATAGGGATCGGATCGGCGTGCCATTTTCTCCGACACGACCGGGTGGGTTAAAGTGACGTGTGGGAACTGACGGAATCTAATTTGGATCTCCGGATTGGGTTGGGCATTCAAAGGACGGATCTAAAAACACCCAAGTATATATAAAAGGTTAAAACACACAACCCGGGGGTCCAAAATCCCAAATAGGGATCGGATCGGCGTGCCGTTTTCTCCGACACGACCGGGTGGGTTAAAGTGACGTGTGGGAACTGACGGAATCCAATTTGGATCTCCGGATTGGGTTGGGCATTTAAAAGACGGATCTAAAAACACCCAAGTATATAAAAGGTTAAAACACACAACCCGGGGGTCCAAAATCCCAAATAGGGATCGGATCGGCGTGCCGTTTTCTCCGACACGACCGGGTGGGTTAAAGTGACGTGTGGGAAACTGACGGAATCCAATTTGGATCTCCGGATTGGGTTGGGCATTCAAAGGACGGATCTAAAAACATCCAAGTATATATAAAAGGTTAAAACACACAACCCGGGGGTCCAAAATCCCAAATAGGGATCGGATCGACGTGCCGTTTTCTCCGACACGACCGGGTGGGTTAAAGTGACGTGTAGAAACTGACGGAATCCAATTTGGATCCCCGATTGGGTTGGGCATTCAAAGGACGGATCTAAAAACACGGCCAAGCATATATAAATGGTCAAAACACGCAACCCGGGGGTCCAAAATCCCAAATAGGGATCGGATCGGCGTGCCGTTTTCTCTGACACGACCGGGTGGGTTAAAGTGACGAGTGAGAACTGACGGAATCCAATTTGGATTCCCGGATTGGGTTGGGCATTCAAAGGACCGATCTAAAAACACGGCCAAGCATATATAAATGGTCAAAACACACAACCCGGGGGTCCAAAATCCCAAATAGGGATCGGATCGGCGTGCCGTTTTCTCCGACACGACCGGGTGGGTTAAAGTGACGTGTGGGAACTGACGGAATCCAATTTGGATCTCCGGATTGGGTTGGGCATTTAAAAGACGGATCTAAAAACACCCAAGTATATATAAAAGGTTAAAACACACAACCCGGGGGTCCAAAATCCCAAATAGGGATCGGATCGGCGTGCCATTTTCTCCGACACGACCGGGTGGGTTAAAGTGACGTGTAGGAACTGACGGAATCCAATTTGGATCTCCGGATTGGGTTGGGCATTCAAAGGACGGATCTAAAAACATCCAAGTATATATAAAAGGTTAAAACACACAACCCGGGGGTCCAAAATCCCAAATAGGGATCGGATCGACGTGCCGTTTTCTCCGACACGACCGGGTGGGTTAAAGTGACGTGTAGAAACTGACGGAATCCAATTTGGATCCCCGATTGGGTTGGGCATTCAAAGGACGGATCTAAAAACACGGCCAAGCATATATAAATGGTCAAAACACGCAACCCGGGGGTCCAAAATCTCAAATAGGGATCGGATCGGCGTGCCGTTTTCTCCGACACGACCGGGTGGGTTAAAGTGACGAGTGAGAACTGACGGAATCCAATTTGGATTCCCGGATTGGGTTGGGCATTCAAAGGACGGATCTAAAAACACGGCCAAACATATATAAATGGTCAAAACACGCAACCCGGGGGTCCAAAATCTCAAATAGGGATCGGATCGGCGTGCCGTTTTCTCCGACACGACCGGGTGGATTAAAGTGACGAGTGGGAACTGACGGAATCCAATTTGGATCCCCGGATTGGGTTGGGCATTCAAAGGACGGATCTAAAAACACGGCCAAGCATATATAAATGGTCAAAACACGCAACCCGGGGGTCCAAAATCCCAAATAGGGATCGGATCGGCGTGCCGTTTCCTCCGACACGACCGGGTGGGTTAAAGTGACGTGTGGGAACTGACGGAATCCAATTTGTATCCCCGGATTGGGTCGGACGTTCAATTGACGGATCTAAAAAACACCCAAGTATATTTAAAGCGTCAAAACACAACCCGGGGGTCCAAAATCCCAAATAGGGATCGGATCGACGTGCCGTTTTCTCCGACATGACCGGGTGGGTTAAAGTGACATGTGGGAACTGACGGAATCCAATTTGGATCTCCGGATTGGGTTGGGCATTCAAAGGACGGATCTAAAAACACCCAAGTATATATAAAAAGTTAAAACACACAACCCGGGGGTCCAAAATCCCAAATAGGGATCGGATCGACGTGCCGTTTTCTCCGACACGACCAGGTGGGTTAAAGTGACGTGTAGAAACTGACGGAATCCAATTTGGATCCCTGGATTGGGTTGGGCATTCAAAGGTCGGATCTAAAAACACGGCCAAGCATATATAAATGGTCAAAACACGTAACCCGGGGGTCCAAAATCCCAAATAGGGATCGGATGGCGTGCCGTTTTCTCCGACACGACCGGGTGGGTTAAAGTGACGTGTGGGAATTGACGAATCCAATTTGGATCCCCGGATTGGGTCGGACGTTCAATTGACGGATCTAAAAAACACCCAAGTATATTTAAAGCGTCAAAACACAACCGGGGGTCCAAAATCCCAAATAGGGATCGGATCGACGTGCCGTTTTCTCCGACACGACCAGGTGGGTTAAAGTGACGTGTAGAAACTGACGGAATCCAATTTGGATCCCCGGATTGGGTTGGGCATTCAAAGGACGGATCTAAAAACACCCAAGAAAATGATGGATCTAAAAATATTATTGTATTAAGTTTGAGAAATAATCACATGTTTTAAATTTCATTTTGAAAATACTGTATTTCTTTTATTTATTATTAATGTTTCTCATTTTAATTTGTTTTAATATAGGATTCAGCTCCAAACGATGACGAGGCAGGGACAGCAGACGATCCAGCAGATCTATGTTGATTTTTGTATTCATTATGCTATATGATTTATATTTATTGTATCTTATGATTTTATGTTGATTGTTAGTATTTGTTAAATTTATGAATATTGTAGCAGGTTTGACATTGTAGCAATGTATTTTTATTTGTTTATTTAAAAAAAATGTGTATTTTCCGACGAATTTTCCGACGGATAAGTTTCCGTCGGAAAGTATAAATTACCGACGGAAAAAGATCGTCGGTAATACCTTCGGAAAGTCCTGACAGATTGGCCGACGGATGTGTATCCGTCGGAACTTAAATTACCGACGGATAAATACCGTCGGCAAGTCCGTCGGAAAATACTGACGGATTGCCCGACGGATAGTATCCGTCGGAAAAGATAAATTACCGACGGTTAAAGACCGTCGGTAATTCGGTCGGCAAATACTGACGCCTTTACCGACGGATGAAATCTGTCGAAGGTTTCGACCGAATTCTGACGGAATTTTCATCCGTCGAAAAGTTCTGACCAATTATTTTCGACGGAAAGTTTCCGACGAGCGTTGGACGGAAAGCGGTCGGAAGGCGCCTTTTCCGACGGAATACCGACGGATTTCCGACGGATTCAGTCCGTCGGTAGTCCCGCTTTTTCTTGTAGTGCATGAAGCATTCTGCGTGTGTGATATCTTTACGCGCAAATCAACAACCGGTCCATTTCTTGACCGGTTACCTATTTATAGGTCTATTGACCAATCCATTTTAACATCAAGTCCATTTCCCAGCCTCATTTATTTTTAGGTCTAAAAAATCTTTCCACCGTCAGTTAACTGATGGTGGAAGGCAGTGACCGCTTTCTTATTTTCACCTCATCCATTTAGTTCAATGGTCACCCTCCACCTCAGCCCCAGCCCCAGTTGCAGCCACGGTGCAGTGCCCATGGCTGAGGAAGCCATATAGATAAGACATCAATCTATACACTTTGGTTTCAAAGAAAAAAATAATTTTATTATTCAAAAGACTTGTAACAGGGCTACTAACAGGAAGTAAAACCGTTATTTATGTAGCAGCTATAAAATCGTTAAAATTAAGGTCTTTATTTGCTGTGATGTTTATGAAGGCATCAGAAATTCCAATGATTTCCATCTTTGCAATGTGGAAGATGGGGTTACTTCACTGGTTTGCAGAAGAGTGAAGAGCAGAAAGGCATCAACTGCCACCACCCCCTTCCACACATACCGTTTACACATTTATTTTGGGAGTGTTCAAACCAAATTATACATTGGTATCTCATATTCGAGTTCGGGAGGAAACAATTAAAGCTTGTAAATCATCAACCTGTAATCAAACCATAGAAGACATATGTCTAACATAAATCACACACTATCAAAGCACACATAGAAGACATATGTCTAACACAAATCACACACTATCAAAGAACACACAGAAGACATATGTCTAACACAAATCACACACTATCAAAGAACACATAGAAGACATATGTCTAACAAACATAAATCTAACAACATAATTTTTCAACAAACATAAATCTAACATAGTTTTTCACACACTATCAAAGAACACATAGAAGACATATGTCTAACAACATAGTTTTTCTAAAATACATCAACCTAAACACACGCTCATTGATGCAGATGACTCGCCATCACTCCCATCCTCATTGTTTGTCTCTTTCAAGAAGGAAAATAGTTTCGGTAAAGACTGTGCAACTTTTTTGTTTTTTTTAGAAGAGCTTTGTGACGTCTCAATTCTTTCTCCAATAATGCAACCTCGGTCTCTAGATTCTTGATCCGTTCATCTTTTCCACAACAACAACTTGGAGTAGTCTGGACGAAATTCTGGACTTCATCACAGCACATGAAGAAATCACAATGCCTCTCCTATTGAAATACATCAATATGGATGTTAATATGTAAATGAAATCAGTTATAACATTGTATAAATGATACTACAATCACCTTGCATTTATAAAATTTTCTCGCTAGATTTCGAGTAGTTTGACTAGTCTTTACCATACAATAACCATGTCCAGAAGTACATTGCATCATTGGAATGGGAGATTGACTTGCCAAAGCTGTGCTGTATTGCATTTAAATTAAAAAACACAAGATTAGAGTATAATATACTAAACATGATATAACATTTAAATTAGATTGAAAAGAATAAGAAAAGTTGCATACCATCCTACTCAGCAATTGAATTAGAGCATGATTTTCGATTATGTCCTTTTCCTTTGCATCTAGAGCATGTATATGTCATTTTTTCTCTTTCTAATGCTTGTTGAGATAGAATCCACTTCTTTTTTGGTCAACCTGATTTTCTCTTTGTTGCAGGAGGTTTGATTTCAATGTCACCAACACTGGTGTCTGGTTTATCCACATCTGAGATTTGGTGAATAGTTTCCTTATAACAGTTAGAGTAACACTCAGTAGTGAAATACATAGAACAATATTCCTCCACATTACCTCATATTTTATGTACCACTACACAAACATGTTTACATGGTAACTGTGAGACTTGCCATTGCCTACAAGTGCATGTACCCTCATGTAAATGAACCACATGAGAAGGCCTACTAACAACTTCAAAGACAATCCCATTTGAACAATTGACATGAATACCACGAGATGAATCCATTAAATTCTTCACATATGCATCAATTTTTGGGCACAATCGTGTTTCCCAATCAACACACTTATTTCTCCTTTTATATGACAGTTCCATAATTTGAATACGAATACGATCCATCATAGCTAAAATAGGTAAATGTCTTGCTTCAAGAATCCAAGCATTAAATGATTCAGTTGCATTTGAATACATCTCACCATATCTTTCACCTTCAAAAAATGTGTTTGACCAATAATTCGGATTTGACTCTCTAGCCCATATTTCAGCTTGTACATTTAATTCACGAATTTCTCGCATGACTTTCTCAAAGTCCACAACTCTTAAGGCATATGCTGCTTGGCTAAGTAGTTGGAGAAGTGTATCCTTTGTTGCAAGTGAGCATTTCCCTCTTAAATACTTTTGCAAAATTATCTTGCAAATGCCGCAAGCAAAAAGCATTGTAGGATGTAGGAAAAACACGTGGAATGGCTTGAAGTAGCTAGGCCCTTACACCTATCAAAGACAAATGTTAATCTGCGTTCTGGAGAAACAACTTTTTTCAAACAATTCAAAAACCATTCCCAATTCTCCTCATTCTCTGCATCACAAGCAGTATATGCAAGAGGAAACAGTTCATTCTCTCCATTAAGGGCAGTAGCAGCAAGAAGTTTACCTTGATACTTATCCTTCATGAATGTACCATCCAGAAACAGAAGTGGCCTACATCCCTGATGAAAGTCAACCATACTTGCGTAAAAACATACGAAAAATCTTCTGAAACAACCTTCACTAGTGACTTCAAGCTCAACAACACTACTTGGATTAGATGAATCAACTGCATTCTTATACCAACGTAATTGATCAAATGAACATCTCTCATCACCATGAAGATTCTTATACGCCACATCCTTTCCAAGCCATGCTTGATGATAAGGCACATCAACACCATACTCCCTAAAGATATCCTTCTTAATATGTATAGGTTGATATAAGGGTGTATCTTGAAGTTTCTCCATTACAATAGAACTAACCCATTTCTTGGTTGCTTTAGGATGTCTTTGGGTGCTCAAGCCACCTCCACATGTGTGAACATTGTTCAATGATTTGATTTTAAATTGAGATCCACACCCAATTCTAATTGCATGTAGACTCCATTGGCAAGTAGTAACTTTGCATCTCACAGTAACTCGTGTTTGCTCATTCCTAATGAAATGGTAATCAAATGCTCTTGAAATAGCATACCTACTGAGGTCCATTCGGAGTTGCTCAACACTGCTAAATGTTTGGTTAGAAGAATGGATCAAATCATGCCATATATCACTTCACAATCTCATCTCTTCACTAACATTCCCAGAACGAGTATGTGTCACATTATCAAAGACAGAAGATTGCTTACCAAATGGTCTGCAAGTAAGACACACATAAAAATCTACAAGAATTATTATATAAAAAAAGTATAAAATTAAATTTTATTCACCTGTAACTTATAACTTCTTATGAGACTTCAATTTCAACTTGGACATTCATCACTTTACATCCAAGCATAAGATGCATATCAAACATACGCTCAATATCTGTCTCATTCAACATCCTCATCATGGAATGACAATTTTCTGGGATCATGCATTTGAGTTCCACTTGTTCCTTTATAAGTGACCATCTATTGCAAACTTCATCAACTAATTCAGTAAAATCCATGCCACGATGCATATGAATTACATATGCTTCATTTTTGTAGGTGAAAATTCCCAGAATGTAATCCATATCCATACCTAAAACCGTTCAACACATACAAAAAAATTCTTAACGGGATGCACAAAACATGGCACAAGAGCATCGAAATAATATTCTACTCATTGTACAAACAGGCAAAGGAACGGCATTGTTTTTCTTACCTTGTCTATGCCTCTTGATATTGGGATTAATGGACTTCTCGGGGGACTTTGGACAGGTTCCTGCTAACAGGACGTAAGAATAGGTGATGTTTGGAGGATGATTTCTTGAACCTAAAACCGAACATACAAAAAAATTCTTAAGAAAATTTTAAGGTAACGGGATGCACAAAACATGGCACAAACAGGCAAAGGAACGACATTGTAAAAAGCATGGCACAAACAGGCAAAGGGGACTTTGGACAGGTGATGTTTTCCTGCTAACAGGAAGTAAAACCAGGTCAGAGAAGGAGGCTAAAACAGACATCGCGCAATCAGGTAGAAAAGCGGCAACTTCCCCTAATCAACGAGAAGCACAAAAATAAGTAAAAAGCATCCATCAGAAATCACGAAATCTAGAGATATCGCGCAATCAGGTAGAAAAGCGGCAGCTTCCCGTAATCAACGATATGCACAAAAATAAGTAAAAATCTTCCATCAGAAATCATCATTCTTCCATCCAATAGAAACCACGGTGTCTCCGGTGATGCGCCTCACCTAGGTGATCTCACTCCCCCAGCCCCTGCTAAAGCTCGAGCAGGCGTTCTCGGCGATCAAACCCTCGCGGTGATGCCCCAGTTTCGCCTTTTCGCTGCTCGCGCCGGTGCTCCCCCCAGCCTCCTTCGCTGCTCCCGTCGGTGCTCCCCCCAGCCTCCTTCGCTGCTTGCGCCGGTGATCTCGCGCCGGTGATGCGCCTCCTTCGCTGCTCGCCGATCTGCCCTTCGCGGCGATCTCCCTTCGCGGTGATGCCCCAGTTTCGCCTTTTCGTTTTGGCCTCCTCCGCAAACAAGTTCAGACGGAAGGGAACGGAATGACTGGCAAATAACGGAAAGTAGAGAAATGGACTTAAAAATAAAGTTTCTGGTCAATTGACCTATAAATAAATAAAAGATCAACAAATAGACCTAAAATCAAAAAACCCTATCCTTAATGAGGATCCCTGCGCACCTGGGAGTTTGCACCGCAGATTCTTGCCCACGAGATAAAGTAAGCGAAAACTTTGTTTTTTTTTTTGGAACAAGTAATAAACAAGGCTTGAGATTCTCGGCCAAAATTAAACAAGGATGAAGTGTCTTAGAAGGATTGACGAGGCACAACATGATGTAGTTCTCAATCAAGATGGAGGCGTCAAAGAATATTACTTTAGGATGTAAGCGGAAGACTGGAGCAACAGTACAGCATGCAGCTTCTACTACTTAGCACTGCAACAAGGGAAAACCAGGAATGAACACAAACATGCGGAGGGAAAACTAGCCGTAGTTTGTTCTACTATATAATATTGATGATTAATATCCAACTGGGTTTGATCTTGAGAATATTGTTGGATTTGGAGATTATTTATGGCATGGTAGACGTGCATGGTTGGTCTGGAGGGGATCAATATCAACGTTTTTTTTCTGAATAACATTGCATAGTGTGAGGTCTGGACAGCCAAGTTATTGTAGTTCGGCAAATCCAACTCATAATAACTAATTGTGCAGATAAAGGTAAAAATTGTGATCTTTATATATATACAACTCAAATTTTGACATAATAGTAATCTGATCTTATAACAACACATAGAAACAAAGAAATCATCAAGTTATAGAAGAGATTAAAAAAAAAAAGTAGCCCACAGAATTTCTAGATTGAGGTGCCATGGCTGTTCGTTCAGATGTTTATATACGTCGCTGGGGCCATGTTCATGTTGTGTGTTCGTCGTACGGATAATGCGTGATGGATCTTCTAGTCCCTTAACAAGGATTCTAATTAATTACCTCTCGAGGTGGCATATATATATATATATATATATATATATATATATATATATATATATAATATCATATATATGTAATTTCAGTGATATATATGGTGTTACTCTCTATCCATTTAACTATATGTTTGACTAACCATAAAAAAATTTCTGTTATTTGCCCTTGAGTTAAATAGCCCTAGCACAAGCACAATAACCCCTAGCACCTATGTCTCATTCTCAAAATCTTAAAAAATATAATAAAGGTATTTTTGCCAAAATTTATTCAACTAATGAAAATAACAAAACTTCGGAGGAATATTCCCTTCCTTCTAACGAAGTTAACCACAATGGAATATCTGCAACATTTTAAATTTAAAAGTGACATATTTGACAATATTTTAGTAACGATGATATTGACAATTTTTGTGAAAAAAATCCCTAAAATTAAACCCTAAACAGAGACTGCCCACCTGCATGATTGAGATATACAACAATACTTAACCCCGGTGTGTCTGATCATTTGCATGTCTTTTTTCTCCGTTCATCGTCTCTCGTATGTGATATATGGGGACACATTGGAATGTATGACTTCATCGTTGGGACCCATGAGACATCACCCGCCATTCAATCAGCTGTGACTTCAGTGGTTTGGGAACTTGCCTAACTGGTAGCAGCTATTAGGCACACCCAATGGAACAAGCTCCCCTGCTAATTAAGTGCTAATTAGTAATTACTATATGTTTATGTCTGATTTTAAATTTGACTCAGAGGTATCTGGAAGGGATTCAGAGGAAGATTACATTGAACGTTGTTCTGGAAGATTAGGATTACGACTCCGAACAGTCCTTCGTCGAATTCACTCCTGGGATAGAACTTCAATGGAGTTCTAGTTAACTCCATATTTTCTTGGGGCATGTAGTTGGTTTCTCATTTTCATTTCAGAGTTACTTTTCATATATATAAAAAACCAGCCCTCTTGGGCTTTTGTAAAAAAAAAAAAACTATGATCCACCATGTTAAGAAATAAATGGCATAGTCCAATATACCTGCCTCATTCAAATCAAGGTCTATATATGTTTCACATGCAGTAGATTAAGACAGCGTATAGTTATAAGTTGCTGAGAACTGCTTGGCTGCTTAAAAAAACTAACATGTTGCTATTAATCTCTCTGGTTGGGCCATCATATTCTCCTTCCTTGTCATGCATGTTGCATCAAGTATACTGAAAGAATCGAAAGCTACACGCCGTCCAACTCCCATTAACACGCAAAGGATCGAGATCATGACCAGCTCATTGCACTAACTATCCGCCAATTACTTGTGGCATGCAGGTTCCACCTAATTAGTTAGCCTTCTAGCACAAGCAATTATATTGAAATCACAAAATTACGGTGTTGAGATTCACAAGCTCAGGGTTATAAGCATTAAAAGTTAATGTGAAATTAAATGTCCAAGTTCTAACACTTCTCCTCACGGCCTATTGAAAAGAAGCTGATGTTAGGTCTAAATCTATGCTCTGAAATTTTATTGAATTTATAAAATTATAGTGTTAAAATTCACAGGTCTAAAACCATAACAAGCTACAAGTTAATCTCAATCTAGAAACTAATGTGAGACTACATGTCTAAATTTCAACGAACCATGCAAGGGGCGGTATATGAGCAAGTTGAGCTCGCATGTTGACAAGTTCATGAAAATTAATTAGTATAAGCAGGAAGACAAAATTTAACATGGTTTGGAGCTCGATATTTTCTCATGAGCTGAGTGTACGTATTGTAGAAGTGGACAGATAGGAAAAAGACACAAACAAGTTGGGGACAGATAGGAAAAAGGCACAAACAAGTTGGGGACCATCTTGACGTATTCGCAGCAGATGTGCAGAAGTAGGCTTTTGACAGTTTAGGATATTTTCCTTGTTTTCTAGGAGATGCTTAGAAGGATTATAGTAATTGGTTTGTCATGTGTGGAAGTATGTAATTGTAGGGTATAAGTCTTTTTACCAACACACAAAAAAAGTGCATGAAAAGAAATTAAAGAGCAAGGTAGCATAATAAATTCCATGAACTGGGCATCTACTTCACCATTTTATCTTTTTCAGCATGCATATAAAAATTGAAGAACTGGTGAGTGGTGCACACACGCTACCATCAAGGTGCAGTACCCCTTATTAGAGACACATGGAAAAAGGCTCAAAAGGATCGGAAAAAGTGCAGTCTGGATCTATTGTTCAGTCTACATCCTTAAGTACTGGTACCCTTTATATCGATGCGAAACACCATCCCTGTAGTGCCAGATTGCAAGTGTCTGTAATTGGATAGCAAAAGGTTCTCTATTATATATATAGTGAAAATAACGCACAGGAGGCCGTTGTTCCATCCATCGGTACATATCAACGATGTCACTCCCTTATCCACAGTCATGGCCTACAACTTGGATGTGTCCCGCCTGTTTCTTTGCAGAGTGGGAACTTTTTAATCCTCTTGATTGATTGATGGGTATGGCGGCTCCACCAGGTGTCTGCCCATACCACAACTTCTCTCATGCAAACTTTGATCTTATCCAATGTTATCAAGGATCATAAAAGATTCCCGGTATTGATCCCTGTCTTACAGAGTTGTAGCAATTGCGTCCACTAATTAGTATCAGTGAAGCCCTCGGCAATTCTGACGAACTAGAAGCTCCATCTCAACCTAACCATATGTCCAATCAGAGGTATCACTACTCTTATACCCCCTATCTTTTGGCATAGATGATAACTTTAGAGAGAGAGAGAGAGAGAGAGAAGAAAGGTCAGGGCTTGATCATATATGATAATATATTAGCCCCCATGGCTTCAGTTCCTGGCAGCAATGGACCACAGAAATAAGTGTGCTGCCCACTGCATGAGGTGGCTTTGAACAGTGGCGGGAGCTGCAGGTGACTTTTCATACATTAAATCTCTATCCTGTTTGGCACACCCAATTGCCACTTGAAAGAACCAGATATTACATTGAGATACCTAACTTCTGCTCCTTACATGAATGTATCTGATAAAAGCACCCACTTACCATATGGACCACCGTTTGAATATAGAATATCCACCCAGCACTCTTCCAAGGGGCTGTCACATCTGGTCCCTTTGTTTGCTTGAAGATGACAATTCCTACCAATATATTGCTATATATACCTTGCTTTTCTTGGATACGCGTACACTTTTTTTGACAAGCATATTGGATACACATACTCGCGGGATTATCTCAAAAAATTTAATTATATACTTGCAGGAGGTCTGGCCACCACCACAAATTTAAGTCCCCCGTCGACCCAGTACCCTATTGTGCAAATTTATTAATTTGGAGGACATGATCAGCTAGCTCTCTACTGCGTTGAGAGAGGAAATGTGCTTGTGTGTGAAGAATGTATCATGTTCTTTCCATGGAAAGATATATATGTACGGACATAACGTGCATGCAGGCACTGATATGTTGCACTGAAAAAGCAGCAGCATGAGTGAGTCCATTCATAAGGGATTTGATTCTTTGTTGGTAGGGCGTCCGTTGTACACCAAATTGAAAAGGTTCAATTCCCTTCTCAATTTATCTGATATATTTATAAGATATTTTTCTAAAATTTGTAAATAGATAAGAAATAAACATGTGCCATAGATCTCGAACTCAACACGTATCTTTATTTTAGTTCAAATCTAGGCCAGCCGGCCTAACACAACCAAAAAAAAAAAATGCAGCATGAGTTCTGTTTTCGTTATAATGGGCGTTTTTTTTCTGATAAGTTCCAATTCTTGTGCCTATGCATGCCCATGGGGGCCGGCAAAATAAGTTCACTTGTTCCCCTCTCAACCCACTCCTGGTCTTTGTTCATTGCATCTTATAGTTTGTCTTGTGATGACGCTAGCCACGTATGAGAGATTTCTGAGACCATCGTGCACAAGTTGGGCATAGAATATATGGCATTGCGCAGAAGGCCTCTCTTTGGCTGTGGACTGTGTGGCCAAGAGTTGATTGAAATATTAGTATATAGCCTTATAATGACCACATAAACTCCGCCGCCATTACCAGTCATAAGTAGCACAACAAAATCAATAATTCTTGGAAAGAGTTTAGTCTCATCCTACTGGCCAACGATTTTAGGTTGGATATATTTCATCCAGTTATTAACTTGCTCCAAGGGGGGAAAACACTTTAGATCTTAACAGTTTTTGCAATTTAGCATGCATGTGGGATTTGATTTTAGTTTGAAACATATATTAATTGTATGTGCATTTATATATATATATATATATATATATATATATATATTTTCTTAATCAAGCTTAAACAGCAAATTGCCATCTCACCACTTGTTACTTCCTCCTCCACGCCGAATGGAACATATATCATATATAGGATTGGGTGGTCGGCTACTCCGAAGTCATCATGCGTGGCTAATGTGACGTGTGCTCATCCTCTCTCTTTCAGCTGTTCCTCAACAAGGGCTTCAGGGTTTCTTTCTTAGAAAAACGTTATCGACAATTCGCTTAAGGAACAATAAAGCTACACGTGAATGTCACACTCTAACCTTTGAAGAAGCTGCACGCGTGTTCCATGGACCCAACTCTATCTGCTTAGTCTAATCTGATCAAGAAAATTGAATTAACCCATCTTTTGCCTCGGATGAGATCGACCAATAGCCTAGTCATACATTCACTTTTGTTATAGATGGGCTGGCCCCAAGTGTTCCCTTATACGTTTGGCCGTCGAGTCGATACACATAGCAATGAGACAACCAGTGCGCAACCTATATATATAGCATTAGCCATACATGTATCCTCACTGGTCGTCTATCTCGTTGCGATAATGACCTTGCCGCCATGAGACGAAAGGCAAGTTGACAGCTCCCACAGTCTCACCCTGCATATGTATACCCATGCATCCACACCGCTTGAAGTTTCTATAGTGAACATGTCGACAAAGCCTGGCCAACTCTAAGAGCTGTCACAAGGTGGGAAAACTATCCCCCGTGTATTAAGAAGATGGTGGGGAAGTATATAGTGCTACACATGCTGCCATTGGACGTTGCTTTTGCCAGCTGATGTCTCGTACCCCACTTGCAACAGATCTCTGATGTTATTGTCTACCTAACTTATGAAAGATAATAGTGACTAACGTCCCACATAGTGCAACCACACATAAAAGCCAGATCCATATATATAGGAGTGCATCATCCAGTTAGAATTAGTCCAAACGGAGAGATGAAGATATGGGCAGACAGACAGACAGAGAGGGAGATGGAAGAGGGTGGTTGAGACATCCAGAAGAAGAAGAAGTAGAGTCATGGTACCCACATGAAGCAGCCTAACCAATCACTTAAGACAGGCAGAAACATGGGCACAAGGGTTAATCATGTGATACTAGGTATGTCTAATTAACATGAAAGGAATTAAAATATAGAGTATCATAGGAGTACTTCTGACATGATAAAGTTTGCAGCATGGAGGGAGGTACGTATAGTCGTTGCACATGATCACACAGACGATCGAAATATTCTATGAGCTCCAGAGACATCTTGATCATATTATCAAGAGGTAATATTGATAACAGCATGTTCATAGCTAGGGTCCAGGATTGATACAGAAATGCACCCTACGTACACATCCTTAGAGCTCTTTTAAGGTTTCGATGTGTCAAATGCCATAAAATTATTCTTGTACATATTTCCTATATATCTTTGCTATGCCTAAGTCATTCTGTGTCATAATTTGATAGATTTCAAAATTGTTTGACCTATGTATAATACTTTTCTCTTTCTTCGACTTTTCTCTTTCTTTGTTTCTTTGTGTGTGTCACCCTCAATGCCTATTGTGTGTATCATCCTCAAAACTTAAGTAGTGAAAAGATAAAGATTATATTATATACTAACTTTGAAATCATATGAGATATACCTCGACACGTACGTCCCCACACGTACCACGTATCGGCCTTATATAGAGTGATCATGCAAATAGGTGATCTTAATGAAATAATATGAGGTCCACAACTAGGAGAATGAGACTTACTCTAAATTATATGCATGTGCATGTCACCTTCAAAACCTAGGCATTAAAGGAATAGAGGTTATACTATATAATGACTGACTCATTTTAAAATCATCTAATATGAGATATATCTCAACAATCTCAATTTTTTTGGCCCCATAGACAAATAAAATCAGAAGGTTTTAGAAACAAATATTTTCTTCTCATAGATTAAAATCGATATCTTACATGGCACACCAAACAATCCCTTAGCATGCATGCACGTTCATAGCTTGTACTCCCCACTCGTATACGTACGCCGGCATGGATTAATGGCCACACTAGCTAAAATCATCTTACAAATATCAAGGTCAGGCCTCTGGCAAAATTAAAATAACGATGTGATGACGGTGGCTGCTAGCTAGCTAGATAGAATCTAAGGTTTACTGAACAAAAATATTATCAAATCCATCCATAAATATTAGTTAACAATCAGTACTGTGCCATGAATGATGGCATGAGTACACAAAAATATTAATCCACTACTACCGACCATGCAATTTTTTTTTATAGGAATGAGTACATGTTCCAACTATATATATCACGATTCACTGGCCTGCTTCAGTGGCGGATCCTTCTACAAGTCAGTGGCTGACTTGGAAGGAGAGTCTTAGGGGAGTCTTAAAAGAATTTTTTTTGTTTGTATAGGTTAAAATTTTATATAAGGTGATCCTACTGAATTTAAAAGTGACCTCCCTAGATTTAAGTGACCTCACTGAACTAATTTTCATGATTCGCCACTGACCTGCTTATTCTAATCGATATCTTCAGCTGCTAGCTGCAGGTTGCAATCTAGACAAAACCCTATTAAATAGCGTGGAAGCATACGTACATTTCTACGAAGTTCTTGTTCCCCCTGTTGCCCAGTACTGTTTAAGTGACATTTGGAAACCCACAGAAGCATTCACATCGATATCTCGATCGTCACCATCCAAGCAGGGGGGCTTGCGAAGGTGCAGTCACTGGCGTGCACGCGGATGCTTCTCAATGTACTCACTGACTGCAAGTCTACCTGATCGACCCTATATATCCTGCGAGCTCAAAACTTACATGATTAATTCAGCTTTTATTTTTTGGAACTTAAAAGTGCTGACGCCACATGCATGTTAAAAGTATAGAATATGGGGCTCCCCATTTCGGCTAGAGTCCGGATCCTCTCGCAACGCGGGAGGACCGGACTCAGTAAGTCTCCAACCGGAGGCTTACACGTGGCCGCCCTCCTCCCGCCTTCCGTTCCTCCTCCCCACTCCCGGTCACCCGGTTCCCCCCCTCCCAGCCTTCCCACCTTCTCCCGGTTCCCCCCTCCCAGCCTTCCCGCTCCCGATTCTCCCCCCCCCCCCCCCCTCCCAACTTTCGAGGAGTTACTGTTGCGCATTTTGCACAACAGTAACTCACCCTTTATTTTTTTTCTTTAATTTTAAATTTTTATTTTAAAATCTGATTGTGAGAGATAATATTTTTATTTATAATTTTTTTCTTAAATATAAAACAAATATCATTAAAAAATAATATTAATGTCTATCGGATTCGGGACTGTAACACTCTAAAAATTTTAATAGATAAAAATTATGAATAATATGGTTATTAGACCTCATTATTATTATGAGATAGAAATAATTAATATCTGAAATTAATTGATACTAATAAACGATACCTTAGCGCCGTACAGAGAGATGTGCACTCCGACAGTGCGACACCGAAAAATTATAACGAAAATAAAATTTAAGAACACCATAATTTCTTAAAAAATATGGTGACATCAGAAATATAAATATTTAGATTTTTGACGTACGGATTTCAAAATTAAGTCGATGCAACTATTTTTCGGACGATTTTTTACCCAGTGCAAAATAAACTCTAAAAATTAAACTAAAATCACCATAATCTATAAAACCATTACATTAGTCTATGACTGTAATTTTAACACAAATGTATATCATTTGAATGTGTTTTCAATAGGATCTTTGAGTCAGCTAATTTTTAAGCTATTTACGGTAACCATTTTAACCAATTGTTTTTTTCCTTAGTTTTAAATTCTTATTCTAAAATCGGATTGTGAAATATGTCATTTTTTATTTTATAGTTCTTTTAAATTTAAAAATAAATATCATTAAAATAATATAATATTGATGTCTATCCAGTTCGGGTTTGTAACATCCTGAAAATTTTTAATAGTTGAAAATTATGAATAATATGGTTATTAGACCTCATTATTATTATGAGATTGAATAATTAATATCTAGGATTAATTGATATTAATAAACGTTATCTTAATGTCGTACAAAAAGATATGCGCTCCGACATGGCGACACCGAAAAATTGTAACAAAATAAAATTCAAGAACACCATAATTTTCAGAAAAAAATTGGTGACATTAGAAATATAAATATCTAAATTTGTTGACGTACAGATTTCGAAATTAAGTCGATGCAACTATTTTCCGGACGATTTTTCACATAGTGCTTATGGTTACATTCAGATGCATATGGTTGCGTTCACGTGCATATGGTTGCATTCACATGCATATGGTTACATTCAAGTGCGTATGGTTGCATTCAGGTGCGTATGGTTGCATTCAAGTGCTTATTGTTACACTCAGGTGCGTATGGTTGCATTCAGGTGCATATGGTTGCATTCATGTGCATATGGTCGCATTCAGGTGCTTATGGTTGCATTCAGGTGTATATGGTTGCATTCAGATGCATATGGTCGCATTCAGGTGCTTATGGTTGCATTCAGGTGTATATGGTTGCATTCAGGTGCTTATGGTTGCATTCAGGTGCATATGGTTGCATTCAGGTGCTTATGGTTGCATTCAGGTGTATATGGTTGCATTCAGGTGCATATGGTTGCAATCAGGTGCTTATGGTTACATTCAAGTGTATATGGTTGCATTCAGATGCATATGGTGCATTCAAGTGCTAATGGTTACATTCAAGTGTATATGGTTGCATTCAGATGTATATGGTTGTATTCAGATGCATTCAGATTTTAGTTTAATTTTTAGAGTTTATTTTGCACTGGGTGAAAAATCATCTGAAAAATAGTTGCATCGACTTAATTTCGAAATTCGTACGTCAACAAATCCGGATATTTATATTTCTGATGTCACCATATTTTTTAGAAATTATGGTGTTCTCGAATTTTATTTTCGTTACAGTTTTTCGGTGTCGCACTGTCGGAGCGCACATCTCTCTGTACGACGCTAATGTATCGTTTATTAGTATCAATTAATTTCAGATATTAATTATTTCTATCTCATGATGATAATGAGGTCTAATAACCATATTATTCATAATTTTCATCTATTAAAATTTTTTAAAGTGTTACAGTCCCGAATCCGACAGACATTAATATTATTTTTTAAGAATATTTATTTTATATTTAAGAAAAAACTATAAAATAAAAAATATTATCTCTCACAATCAGATTTTAAAATAAAAATTTAAAATTAAAGAAAAAAGAATAAAGGGTGAGTTACTGTTGCGCAAAAGTAACTCCTGGGAAGTTGTGGGGGGGGGGGGGAGAAACCGGGAGCGGGAAGGCTGGGAGGGGGGAACCGGGAGAAGGTGGGAAGGTTGGGAGGGGGGAACCGGATGACTGGGAGTGGGGAGGAGGAACGGAAGGCGGGAGGAGGGCGGCCACGTGTAAGCCTCCGGTTGGAGACTTACTGAGTCCGGTCCTCCCGCATTGCGAGAGGATTTGGACTCAATGTCGATCGCCTTTCCCCACGATAAAAATAATAGACAAGTATGTGCCAGGCCACTTGAGAAGGCTAGGGTGATAAATTTATGTTTAAAAAATTATTTTACTTTGGCTACGGATAACGAAAGTTATCGGTAGATTAAATGATGATAACTCCATCTCACTCATGAAGAGATATAACTAGATAACTCAAGACGACGTGCTTTGGTAGCAAGTTATATGTACCCTTGGATTAAAATATCTAGTTTAACCTACTTTTTAATCTATTTTTCTTTGAAACAAAAAGTAGGGGTGGACAATTATTTGAGGGCAACTCTACTTCACGGGTCGGGTAGAATTACCCCAACGTACCTCCTCTTAGTCTATATCACTATGTCAAAATCAGTTAAATCCTAACCATGTATTTATATCCACATATATACCCAGATATAAAAATAGTTCTCAAAACGGTCCTCTGAAATATGGGATAGAGAAAAAGAGTGCCAAAGGCCCAAAAGTGAGACTGCTTAAATCCCTGGATAACATATACTTTAGTTAAGCCATTCCTGTACAAACTATCCAGAAATCAAAGTGGCATGCATGGATCACCAACACTGGAAACTGTCTGCGGCTTGCTTAACTTTGTTAAGCTTTGCTGTTGGGCCGGCCCAATTTGATGAATTTGGTCCGTGGACGCATGGTGTGGGACTCGAGTTCCAGCTAATTGCGCGCGTCACCAGTCTAGAAGCCCATTCCAGACCAGGAGCTCCTCGATGGAGGGGTCTATCCAGAGCAAATCGTTGCTGCATATCTCACACACAGCATGTTCTTGCACCTAGCTAATCATCGTGTAAACTCACCAATGACTAACCAATTCACGTGTGTCGACAAGACAACAAGGTGGATCAACATGGCCATCTCTCCATATCAAGGTAACTTTTGTAACTTTTATTTTAATTATTGTTATCTTTATATAGATTAAGGGTGGGATTTGCTGCCGGTCTGGATCCCCCCCCCACCCCACCAATGTTATGTAGTGTAGACACGTGTGGTGGACTCCACCTGGTGGATTAAGTGTAGTTGGGTAGTGGTGTGTGCTGCTGTGCAGCGGCTGGCTCCTCCTTTCCCTCTCTAACTGGCACTGCACTTCAAAATTCACCACCGCCCCCCTCTTCCTCCTCCCCCTGCTCTGCCTTGCGAACTCTCGCCGCCCTTTACCGCGTTCATGGCGTCTCCGCCTCCTTTTCGTGTGCTGGAGTTCAGGGTGGAATGTTCCATCCCGATGGGGATCCCCTCTGCTCGTTTGCATCGTACTTAGATCACCCAGGAGGACTCCTTTTTGCTTCCCATGAGACCTGCACTCGGATCACGCGCACTGCTGCAACCCTTGATCAGCTCTTCTTCCCTCCCTGCTCAGAGAATTCGCTCATTCAAGGCCCCTTTGAACGCCGTCTGCGGCCTTAAAGATGCCGATGCCCACATGGTCAAGACGGGCTTCGACCCCAGGACCTGCCATGCGAATCATGTCCTGGAGGAGCTGCTCCAGAAGGGGGACGTGGCCGGCGCGCGCAGGTTGTTCGACGATATGCCCCTGAGGAACTCTGTCACCGTAAGCAAGATGATGCAGGGGTATGTGAAGTGGGGCGACCTCCCGGAAGCGCGGCGCCTGTTCGACGGGGCGTCCGAACGGAACAAGATAATGTGGACCATAATGATAGGCGGGTATGCCAAGGCCAACTTAGCCCGCGACGCATTCGTGGTTTTTGTCGGCATGATGAGGTCGAGAGCGAGGCCGGACCATGTGTCGTTTGTTGCCCTCCTCAGTGCATGCGAGGGCGCGCAAGCGTCGAGTTTGGTGGTCCAAGTTCACACCCAGGTCGTGAAAGTTGGCTATAATTCGAAGCTCATCGTGTGCAACACGTTGGTCGACTCTTACTGCAAGTGCGGCCTCCTCGATGAGGCCTCTAGATTCTTCAATGAGGTTCTCTGTAAAGATTCTGTTACCTTCAACGCGATGCTGATGGGTTACTCCAAAGAAGGGTGTTATCTCCGAGCACTAGAGCTCTTCCTGGAGATGCGTAATATGGGTTTGAAACCTTCTCAGTTCACCTTTTCTGGAGTTCTGTACGCTGCCACCGGTTTAGGAAACGTGGGTCTTGGACTCCAGCTCCATGGATATCTAGTAAAGTGCAATTTTGGTTGGGATGTGTTCGTAAACAATTCGCTTCTGGATTTCTATTCAAAGGCTGATCTCATGGGTGAGGCGGTGAACCTTTTCCTGGAGATGCCAGAGTTGGATAATGTCTCCTACAATGTGCTCATCTCAGGATTTGCTTCTAGTGGGCAGGATGACGAATCTTTGGAGCTCTTCCGGGAATTGCAGTTTATGGGTTTTGACAGAAAGCAATTCCCTTTCCCTACTGTATTGAGTGTTGCTGCTACCAAGCAGGATCTACAAATGGGTAGGCAGATCCATGCCCAAACAATTTTGGCAGGTGTCAAGTCGGACATTCTTGTGGGCAATGCTCTAGTCGATATGTATGCCAAATGTGGTGAAGTGGAGACTGCAGAGATGATCTTTACAGGTAGAACAGACAGAAATACTGTCTCCTGGACCGCAATGATCTCGGGTTATGTCCAGAATGGATTCTATGAGGGAGCCTTAGAGATGTTCTGTGATATGAGAAGGAACAACATGTTCCCGGATCGGGCCACGTTCTCTAGCATTTTAAGGGCCTCGGCAAGTCTGGCGTCGATCGGGCTTGGTAAGCAATTGCACTCATACTTGATTAGATCAGGTTGCTTGTCGAATGTTTATGTAGGAAGTGCACTTCTTGACATGTACGCCAAATGTGGCTGCATGGACGAGACAGTGCAGACATTTGAAGAGATGCTGGACCGCAACATAGTCTCCTGGAACGCCATGATGTCGGCTTATGCCCATAGTGGGCAAGGTAAGGACGCAATCAGCTTGTTTCAGCGGATGCTTCTTTGCAGTGTTGAACCTGATTCAGTCACCTTCCTCAGCCTCCTATCTGCATGTAGCCATGGGGGCCTTGTGGAAGATGGGCTGCAACTTTTACCTCTATGCAAAACTTCTACATGATACAACCTAAGAAAGAGCACTACTCCTGTGTGATCGACATACTGGGCCGCGTTGGGCGCCTAGACGAAGCCGAAAAGCTGATGGCTCAGATTCCCTTTGAGGCAGATCAGATAATGTGGTCTTCAATCCTGAACTCATGTAGGATTCACAGAAACCAGGAACTGGCAAGAAGAGCTGCAGATAAGCTGTTCAACATGGAACTAAGAGATGCGGCTCCTTATGTTATAATGTCGAACATTTGTGCAGCAGCAGGTCGGTGGGAAGATGTCGGGAGGGTGAAGAAATACATGAAGGAGCGAGGAGTGAGGAAGGAACCTGCATTTAGCTGGGTGGAAATCAAGCATGCTGTCCACAAGTTCATGTCAAATGACGATGCCCACCCACAGATAGAAGGGATTAGAAGGACTTTAGATGATCTGAGCGAGGAGATGGAGAAGCAGGGCTATCAGCCTGACACCAGTTGTGCACTTCACAATGTGGAGCAGGGGATAAAAGCTGTGTCTTTGAGATATCACAGTGAGAGGCTGGCCATTGCTTTTGCACTGATGAACACTCCTGAAGGCATGCCCATTCGTATAATGAAGAACCTACGTGCATGTACAGATTGCCATGCCGCCATCAAAGTTATCTCCAAGATTGTTAAGAGGGAGATTACGGTACGGGACTCGAGCAGGTTTCATCATTTCAGGGAAGGGTATTGTTCATGTGGAGATTACTGGTAAGGCACCAACTAATTCACCAAGATAGGAGATCCGGTTAGTTCCTCACATCCCTGGGCATGCATACCAGGGTAATTTTTCGCTCTTGGCCTGCTTTTGTAGAAAGTTATACATCTCTATTTTAAAATGTCTACTTTTTAATATATTTTACTTTGAAACAAAAAAATAGGGGTAGGCAAGTTATTCAACAGGGTAATTCTACCTCACCTAAAAGGGTCGGGTAGAATTATCCCAGCGTATTTTTAGTTAACTATCTATGCCTTGATTAGCTTATACCATCATATCAAAGTCAGTGAAACCCTAATCATGTATTTATATTCACATACCTAGAGTCAAATGGTTCCCCACATTTTGAGAATCATTTTACCCCTAGGTAATATGTGGGTATAAACATATTGTTAGAGTTTAACTGATTAGACTTGGTATTTGGATAGATATCATCAAATTTTGAGAATATCCTCACTATTTTAAGAATATCATCGAGGATATCTTCACTCTATCCCCCATCTATCTAAATACCAAACATGGCAGGTTTGCTGGGTAATTCTACCCTACCCTTTTAGGCGAGGTAGAGTTATCCCTGGATAACTTGTCTATCCCTACTCTTTGTTTCAAAGTAAAATAGGTTAAAAAATAGTTTAAACTATACCTAGATATTTTAACCCAGAAAGATGTAACCTGCTACCAAAGTAGGCAGGCGAAATGGAAATTGTGAAGTGTATAATATAAAAATGAGTAATAGAGGGCTCTCAGAAGATGAGGAGCAAGATCTGCTTTTCTTCGATCTCCCTTCCAACTTCCTGATTATCCTTCCCATCTACTGGAATCCCTAATTATCCCTTCCACAACTCATAGCATATTGCCTCTAATTTTTTTTATATATCGTAAAATAGTTAGTACATTCATGGGCCACAGTGAATAATGACAACATTTGACAGAGATGGATCTGCATCAAGGTTCGCCGTACCGACGGATCGACCGTACCGTATTTCCGTGGTACGGTACGTATCGAACCGTACCGTACCGTTGAGATACGGTAGAAAATTGACATGTTGTGTTGAAATCATTTGTACCTTGTAAACCCATTCAAATAATGTCCATTTGTGTTGAAATTTTAGCTGTAAACTAATGTAATAGTTTTACAAATTATGGTGATTTTAGTTTACTTTTTAAATTTATTTTACACTGGGTGAAAAATCACCCGGAAAATAGTTGCATCTGCTTAATATCGAAATCCGTACATCAACAATTCTGAATATTTACATTTCTGATATCACCATATTTTTAAAAAAATATGGTGTTCTCAAATTTTATTTTCGTTACAGTTTTTGATGTCGCCTTATCGGAGCGCGCACTTCTGAGTATGGCATTGGGCTATCATTTATTAATGTTAATTAATCTTAGATATTAATAAAATTACTATAATTTGTATCATCTCTAATTAGTTTATGTTTGAAATTTTATCTCAATTAGACACTAATTAGACCACTTAAGTGCAGACAGAGTTTGTCGCGGTACGACGAACTCTCTGTGTGCGTACTTCAACGGGACGACATTTGGTTCGAAAATAAAGTTAAATATGAAGTCATCATAATTACTAGAAAATGTACTGATTATAAAAATATAAATATCATGAGTTATTGATGCATAGATGTAAGATTAGGTCGACCTAATAATATTTGGGACAGTTTTTACTTGACAAAAAATTAATTTAAAAAATTAAACTAAAATTATTAAAATTTGTATCACATATTAATTAGCTTATGTTTGAAATTTCATCTCAATTAGACACCATTAGATCCCTTAAATATTGAGATTAAGTCGATTTACTAATTTTTAAGATAATTTTTACTTGATAAAAAAATAATTAAAAAATTAAACTAAAATTACTATAATTTGTATCATCTCTTAATTAATCTATGTTTAAATTTTATCTTAATTGAACACCATTTACATCATTTTAATATACTTAATATAAAAAAATTATGAAAAAAAAATTAACCCGGGTCACCCCATTGGGGTGACCCGACCGTGCCCGGGTGCCGCTGGCGCCCGGGCACGGTACGCCCGTGCCGCCCCGGTTTGGGCGGCACGGGCGAACCATGATCTGCATCACCCCCTTGGGCTGAGGCTCCACTTAGGAAAGAATGTTGATGGGCCATAAGATATATCAAAATACCTGTAAGACACCTTTTTTATACCTTTCTGTAAATATAAATAACTTATTTATTCGTAACCTTTGCGTATAATATATATATATATAACTGTCAACAACAGCAGCCCTGATACGTTTAAATGGTTGTACTCATGTACATCCAATTCTTATACCATAAAAAATGTGCTTATACCATCAAAATATGCTGCAAACAATATCTAGGAAAATTGTACCTAATTGCTAATGAAGGATGAACATTAAACCATGTTAAAATGATTACATTTACACCTCCATCGATTTCATAGTAGTCGGGGATAAAACACATTACTACTTCGCGCGGTTGTCATTTGGAATTCGTTTTACATGAAAACAATCAAGAATTACATACATCTTCTGTTGCCAGACCCCCCAGCTCGGGGTTGCTTCAGGACTCCAAACTTCCTTTCTTCCCATGAACGACCACTTGGATGAGCACACAACTTTTTGCACCGGGGTGCGGGAATGGCCGAACCTACTCAGTTGTAACAAAAATGGGCATATACATTCGTCAACAAGCAGACTACCGCTTGCTGTTCAAACAACCCGTTTCTTCTGACCCACCCACCTCATGAAGAAAAACCCAAAAAGTGTCATTTGTCACGTAAAGAGCTAGGAGTTTGGTGGCCTGCTCTCGATCTCTTTACTCAGAAGTTTAAATGCTTCCTCCTTGCAGATTACCATCTCGTTCCCTAGAAGATTCCGCAGAAGATGCAACTCTTCGTACTTTAACTTCTTCACAAGGCCTTCAAATGTAGCGTCGGCGCCAGGAGGCAGCAAGCGTTTCTCATGCTCACCGTATTCCTCTTCGACAGCGTTAGGCCCCCCATCTCCAGGCAAACCGTCAGGTATGGGGGATCCACTGTTCTGATGTTTCGATCTCCAGTATTCCAAAGAGACATGGTTGGCATCCATCGTTTCGATGACCTATTGGAATCAAGAAAGCAAGAAATTCAACTAATTCTAAGAAAAAAATGGTTAACAGACAAAACAATCATTACTAATGAAACAATGAGCAGAAAGGGAAAAAGAAACGTGAATTCAAACTTAAGGAATTATAAACTGGAGAACTTTTCCGAGTTGTGAAGACAACTTGTTCTTGCAGCCGACATTTGAAGGAAGAACAGTTATTTCTTGGTCTGCTTCTAGAAGCAATTAATTACTGTTTTCTGCGAGGCTAATAACCAGAGAATGTCATACTTATTCTCATTGCCATCTATTCCATGTTGCGATCTAATATTTTAAGTTATGACAAATTTCTCTGGTAAATGGGCAAGAAAGAGGTGATGCCAGTTCAAATGTGGCATGGATCGAGGAATAAGAAAATGTAGGAAAAGTTTCCGCCAATGGTTTTAGAAAGAAACATTACACCCAAGATTCTGCACCAAGTGAACCAGATCTGGAGGAGAACGATGCATCATGAACATTCCGAATGTTAGAGAGGCCAGGAAACAAGCAGGTTTCCTTCAGAATCTCATCAAATCGAAAAGAACACCTCACGTACTGCTCATAGACTTCGAGCATGTTTGGAATTTGGATAGATCGGGGATATCCCCACTCTCTCCCCAATCTATCCAAATACCAAACATGGAGATTCGTTGGTGATATTAAAGTTTCCCACTTGGATTAAATATCACGTTGCCCTTCCAACCACACTAGTGTTGACCAATGATCAAAAAGAAAGAAACGACAAAATTGCGAAATCAGTTGACAAAACAGGCCTATCATAGGTGTGCCAGATCCAAGAAATGGATTTTGAGTTTCACCCAGTGGGAAATAATCGAACAAAATCCACCTACATCCACCCAGACCCACCAGCCTCATTGACTATTGCCCTAAGATGTGTCAAATAATAGGTTATTACATAGTGAACAACCAAAGGTCCAAAACACGCTTCAGTTTTGATTGACAATTTACTAATCAAAGACTAACGGAGGAACATAGGAATGTAGAAATCCATCATGTTATCAATCACAGTGCACATGTTCAAAGGAAAACCAGCCAGTCATCATCATGAAGAGAGATCAGAAAAGATTACCTTTGTTATTGCTGGGGAAGATAGTCCAAACATTTCTAGACCATCAAGTGAACCTGGAGGGTGCAAAACAGGGACTCCAATTCTTCCCAAACTATGTTGTTTCCTTATTTCAAGATTTACTCTTTCCCTCACCATATCCCAGCATTTGGTAGGAGAGAAATGTACGAATATTTCATCTGGACATTGCTCCACCTGAGCCTAAAGAGAATAAGAGTAAGGTCATAAGCAGCTCACGAGTTGAATTGTTATGAGGAAAACAAGGTGCTGACATTACACAAATTTTACCACCAAATAACGAGTGGGAGAAAATGACAAAAAAAGGACTTCAGCACAGAAATCATTTTTTGTCATCAAATAGCTGGAAACCAAAGGACAACTGCTGCAAAAATGTATTCCAAACCTCAATTCTTTTCTCAAAATATAATATCAAGAGCAAGATCAGAGTCGCATCTGAATATCTTTGACAGACAAAAAGATATTAATAATAACACAAAGGATCATGCATCCTCTCAAAATAATGATAAATCCTATATCATTCTGGGGTGATTCAGAATGATCAAATTGCAGGCACAAAGACACATCATGCGGATTATGGTAATATTGACATTTTGACTCGTGCAAAACTAGAAAATATGCAATGTTCTACAGGATACCAATCAATAAATTTAGCAAGATTTTAAGCAAAGTGATACAGATATTGAAGTTATCTCTGTATTTAATGATGACAGAGAAAGTGGGACCAAACAGATCTTAACACACAAGATCGCACCCACAGAAATAGGAATAAATCGAGTACAATTTCAAATATTGTAAAAGTGGTAAAGCAGCAGAGCAGAGTAAATAATGGGGGATGAAATACTCACCATAAATAAAGGCCTTTGCAAACCAGCATCGAGAATTTCAGAAACATAGTAGCACATCTGTGTCGGATCTAGCACACTGAAGTATTTAACCCGGCTTCTGAATCCTGGAATTGAGTTTCTAATTATCAATAGTGAAACATGAGAAATTGTGATTCAAAAACACTTGGAAAGCAGAATTACATGGTCAAAAAGTATGTCATCTCTTTAAAGGTCTGCAGCAATACCTTTCGGAAATATTGCCTGTCCACAAGACCAGCGCGGCTCAGAAAGCACGACACCATATGTCAAAGGCTCGACGACACTGTTGACTCTCCTCACAACTTTTGCCATACGAGGACCTTGTCGACTATACCTTTCTACAGTATTAGGTACAAGAGATGGACTTATGGTAACTGACTGTCCTCTAACAGACAATCTAAGAGATGAATCAAGTCCACTTTTACCATCCTTTGCATCATCTGCATCTACATTCCCATGTGACTTTGAAGGGTCAAAATTACTTCCAATATTTGAGCTGTTCCCATCTTGAACCTGTTGGGAGGCCAAAAATTGCTGAATATGGTTCAAAATGAGTACACTTGTGGTATTGCTACCGCCAAGAGTATCTTTGGAAAATGTCTTAGATAGAGCTGGTTTTGACAACAAAGAATTAGCATCTTCACTTTTTTCATCTTTTCCTAGATCTACAACATCTGTACGTGGAGTGGACATCTTAACAACATTCTCCACCAAGGTTTCTGAATTAACATCTGAATCATTCATAACAGATGCATCAGTCTCAGGTGTTTCCAGGACTTGGTCTTTCTTACAGTTGCAAGGGGTCACCTTATCATTGTAACCCATCTGCCTATCAAAATTTTCTGCACACTTCTCTATGGGTCCGTCTTTTGTTTTTTGTGAGACCTGGCATGCTGCTTCACCCTTATCAGCACAATCTGGAGAGGAAACTTTGACCACATTGTATGAGATGCTTATGTGCTTATTCGCATGACCCATGGCAGGATGTGCAACTTTCTGTTCTCTGGTATTCTGATGCAGATCTCTATGTGATAGGTCATGATAAGACTGGCTATCTGTTTCCTCTGAAGAAAGCCCAAGTGATTTTATGTGCTTCCCTCTAACCTGAAATGCCTGATCTAACTTCATATCAGGTGAAAGCCCGTCTGTTGCACTTGGCTCCTTTCTCTCCTGTGTGCCTACAGCTTCTTTCCTATTTCCTTCATTGTGCTTTGGTATATTTGTGGCTGATGAAGAATGATCAGATATCATATTAGTTGGAGGTATCAAATCAGTTATGCCCTTAGATTGCATTGTTGTTTCTCCAGGGGAGGTTACAGGTGACATGGATGCCCTGATATTTTGAGATAAACCAGGAATCTTTGCTCCACCAGCAAAACCTTCTTGGTTCAGTGGCTCCTGCTCTTTGGGTTTTGTCCCTTCCATTACCTTGCATGTAGAGCTTGATTCTTGCACCTTGTCTTTAGTAATATAGGAGCTCAGACTCAGCCCAAGATACTTCAGGCCCCACCTGTGAACTGCACTCAGCTTACCCCCAACAGCATCCAGTAGCATGCTTAATTCACTGATATCATAGCGGAAAAGGAAAAACCTCATATCCCAAGCACATGAACACATCTGTTTTGCATGCTCTAGACATGCAAATCTGTCTGATGAACACGAACATCCTACGGCAGAAAGATGTAGATCATAGTGGCATATATCGCATTCCCTCTCATGAGTAGCATCAAAGTTCACATCCATTTTTCTTGACTGAGAAGAGGAACAAAGATACTCCCTTCTTGTCTGCTCTGTATCAATGCGTGCCTTTAGCACTTTTGCTAGGATTCCATTAGGTCCACATGCATCTTTCCATCGTAAGTTATCCATTGTGTTCCTCTTAAAGAATGAAATCTCCCATTGTGCTCTGACTGCTTCCCTTGCAGCTCCAAGCAATAACTTATCGTGAGATACAGAGATCTTGCGCTTCTGCTCACGGTAAAGTTCTACTGCAAGCTGCCCATGAGGCAGCCAGTCAATTGGAGCTACATTGACAGCCTCAGCACAGTTAAATCCACAGTTGAATCCTGAGTGATATGCTCGTGGAAAAGTAAGAACAAATTCCCCTGGATTCTGGACACACCTAAAAACTGGCACACCCTCTGATTTCAATATGGAAGGTGAGAATTGAGTAACCTGTCCAATAAGAAAAGGAATGTACAATCAAACATGGCAAGATCCCCAAAGCCAATAAAGGCATGTAGTCAGAGAAATACCTGATAACATTACATAACACTTGGCATCTACTCATGGTCAAATGTTTCTTTAGCACATGCTAAGCATAATACAATTCATATCGCACAGGGTGTTTGTCTGTGGCATTAAATGTATGTATAACAATAATTTTGATATTGTTATTAATACTAGGTGTTTTGTTATGTTCAGTCAACTTTAATGCTAAGGTATTGAAAAAGCTGGATTGGACCTGAAGAGAGATGGGAGATTATCTAGATTACCAATGACGTTTACGTGTAAAATGATAGCTGACAGGTGCTTGAGGACTCCCCCCACCCCAATTCTATTATTTTAGGGCAGCCCCATAATGAACACCTTCAATTCCAAATTTGGTGAATTCCTCAAGTGCATGTCCTGGTCCAGGATAGATTGGCCTCCTTATAGAAGGGATCAGGACACTTTTATCTATATACGACAAGGATAATGAGAGGCGAGAGCATAGTTCAGCTGTTGGCATGATGTAGTTTTATCTCAGCCTATTTGAAGTCTCCCTTTGCATAGGCCGGGCATGCAGCTTCCACCATAGTGGATTCAATTTCAGAACGGGGAAGAGCATGAAGATCTAGGAGAAGTGGGTCTGTAAGGTGGCTGGTGTTGGAATGTTTCAGGCTACAGCATACATGGGCTATTTTGGGAAGAAAAAAATTTACTTGCATTTGTCAAAGAGAGTTTAGGATGGCAGCAGATTTTCCTCTATGTGTAACCATGTAAGGAGCAGGCCAGGAGCTCCGGAGGTGGGGAGACAGTTTGCTACTGTATTTTGTCCATCCACACACAACATAGATAGGTCACACAATCTTGGTGGGCTTGGATAGTTTGATAATTGACAGAAATTTCATTTTCCTTTTATTCTTCATTTTTTGATGTGTTTTCTTGCGGGGTGTGGGGGTGGGAATACTTTTGCTTGTTGCATGGATTTTCTAGGTGGAATACTTTTGGCTGTGGTTACAGTTTTCTGTTCATAGTTGTATAGTGTTACTTATTTGTTGTACTATCCCCTCCAAAGAAAAGATATTAAAGTATCAGAGGAATTATTATTAAAACAAATGTTATACAAGCTTGGACCTATATTAGAAGGGCTGCAATTTATATTCGAAGAATTTCAAAAGTCGAGGCCTTTCATCCCCCACTCCGACCTCTAAGTCTGTCCTTTCCCTTTGTTCATGGCACGCATTTCTCCTATACCAGGATATTGATATTCTGGGCTCTAAAATATTGATATCAAAAGTGATACACTACTGAATCTAATAATCCAAGCAAATGGACATTAGTTAAACAGCTGACATCGATGAAATCATTACTCACAAGATTGTGAAGCAAATCAGGCTGTTCTTCAAATAAGTCTGGTAGGTTTTTTCTCATAGTTGTCTCCAACTTCAAGGCATCTCTACCAGGGACCCCATACCAAATCTTTGGAGCACCCCAGTGCATGTAATTCAAAGAGTAGAAATGATGGTCTTCAACATGCTGAAATGAACAGACAAATAACAATGTCAAAAAGGTATTTCGACAAGCAAAGAAACAGGCTTTTGACTAACATTTGCAGTTCAGGACTGATCTGAATTGGGGACATATTCCAGTTGAAAACACCAAAAGCACATTGGCACCTGGTTATGTCTGACCAAGGGACAAACTGCATTCACAATGTATTCAGAGACAACAGAGGGAAAATGGACGGAAAAAGCATCTTACCCAACAAAATGATGAAAAGCACATCCCTACATATAACCATGGAACAAGAACACCAGAAATGTCAGTGTTCTCAAAGGCGAGCACAGAGCCTGGAAGACGGGGGAAGTTGTTCAAGTTCCATCCTGATTTCACATAGTTATCCTCTGAACTGAAACTTGTTGAAGTTGGTGAAATCTTGAGAAAACCACTGCCAAAGCTTCCAGTCTCTATATCAGCTCCATAAAGCACCTGCACAGCAGAGCAGCATCAAAGCTAATAGACAAGAACCTAGCAATGTTCAAATGAATAACCGTTTTGGATTACCCATGTTACCTCAATCTCTTCAGTTGGCTTCTCTACCATCCGCCAATATTCCCCTTCAATGTCTGCCACTGAGGGTTCCCATCCACTAGAATGTTGACTCTGATTGCATCTCAAATCCTCGTCACTTTCTTTAATACGAAAATACTGTTCTTTGAACTGATCTGCAAAGCTCTTAAAAGATTCCAGGGTGAAGTCTGGACCAGGCTCAAATCCAAATCTCTCAGCATTATTTTGATAGGCATGTCCATGGTGTTCCAAAGAATGTGCACACAGGTTCCTCATCTCAGCCTCCGTTTTCATGAGCCTTCGTCTTTTCCTCCTTATGACACTATTGTGCACGGACAATTTTCTCACAGAACACCGATTTTGGAGCTTGTCGATTTTCTGAACACGAGTAGAAAATTTGGAGTTTCCCCATACATGCTTTTCCTTCAGAGGGCATGAAGGATTCCAGGAGGTGGGTGGAACAATACGGCAAATACCATGCAACTCTGCTTTCGGTCGTATGCTTGCAATATACTTGAGGGTATCTTTGAACTCCTGAGATTGACAAGAAGCACCAAATCATGCAACCTAGGATAGAGAAAAAGTACTTTTTTCCCCCTTAATGTGGAGTATGGAAAAAGACCTCTTCTGTTGGGTAAAAAACTGGAGCATCGTCAAGGACAGGCCTACATGGTTCTTCAGGTCGCCATCTTGCTGTCACCTGTCAGAAGATTTATGCTATCAGCAGGTTAGCAAAAGTTTAGAGATAGGAAGGACCTCAAATTTGTCATCTAAACATTGAACCTTCTGGCAGTTTCTGCAGTCTGGGCAACCACGAACAACACCTTTTGGTAAACATGGCACTGGAGGCGCATCCTGAACAAGGAAAGACACAATAACACCTCCACAGTTAACCAGAAATGGCTCTCCCAACAATCAAAGTGGATATGACGAGAAAGCTAGACAAAGACCCTCTTGTTTCTAAACATGAAACAGAATTGAGTCAAATGAAGTTCACATTACAGTCTCTGTACCCAACTCTTAGTAGTAACAGAATGCTGAAAATAAAATGAACCTGCTGGACAAGATCAGAGTCGGACTCTTCTTCTGAGCTATTATCGAACTGACTATAGTTAATCCATGGCCTTTGTCGAAGGCTCTTTGAAAACTTCTCCTCACCAGTGCTGCTCATCTGATTAACCATCTTGTTTTGCATAGACACAGAATCTGGTCCAACACAATCTATTGGACCAGAATCATTTATCTTCTCCAAGGTGAAAGATTTACGTGAGGCAAATCCTGGAGGAACTGAAGGAGTTGCAGTGGAATTCTCCTTCAGACAAGCTTTTATGCAGTCTATACCCATCAACACTGAGAAGAACAGAGAGCTACCACATCAATACCATGAAATAATGTATCCTAATTATAAATAAAAAGTCAATAAAAACAATATGCAAAAACTTCAGACCTGACAACAAGTTTATCAAGCATAAATGTATTAGTGATAACTCCCATCACCAAGCCTAGAATAACAAAAGGAGCTAATGTTAATCAACAAGAAAACCACAGAAGGGCAACTTTTGATGATATCAAGCACCAAAGTGAAAAGGCAAAAGGCAAGAATAGATGAAACATACCAGAAATTTAAAGAGAAAAGAAAAAGGAAACTTAACACATTGTCATTATTTCATCCCACAACAGAACATAGAAACATTATGTAAATTTAAAGAAGTATCTAGGGCAGAGAAAATAGACAACCCAGTAGCTGCAGTCTCAATGTGGTTGTATAGACATTGTAAAGGTATATAATTTAAGCTTGTCATTCTTTAATGCATTCAACGATGTACCTTGTTTGCTTCTCCACCTTAACATATGGCGCAAATGCTTTCATCCTGTCCAGTATGATCAATGAATTTCCCAGGTTCAATGGAGTTGAAATCAATGCCAGACAAAGTCATATCCATATTATTGGACCTAGACTTGCATCCAGTTGTATGTGGATTCCAAAAGTGGATCAAAATTGGAATCAGATCTTCATTGGATCAGATGTTTTTGGATTGTAACTTCGTTTGTGGTATTATATTCCTTGACCTTCACGTGTTTGGAGTTTCTTTTGCATGAATGAAAACTAAGAAAGTTCTCAGCTCCTCTAATTCTAGAGGATAACCCTATATTGTGCCGAAGATAAGAACCTCTAGTAGACATTGAAAAACAAAATACTACATGCATGTCAAAATAACTTTCGATAAAGTTGAATTCGTAGCAGGTTTACATAGATAAGTTGTCAGTGCACGCCATTATTTTCCTACACAGAACAGACGGCACCGCATTACAAATATAATCGCCCCAAGTAAAATATGGATCACAATAGTAGAAATGCATGATACATCAGCATGCCGAGAGAAAAAATCAGCATGGATAGGAGATCGTGACAACAGTGAGCATCACGAACGACCGTTACAGAAATTCTTCGTGAAGAGTGAGCGATCAAACACGAGTCGCAAAATTAATATGGAAGATCCCCAGTTTTACGGTCCGATCCCGAACCTCGACCGCAAATCTCCCCTTTTTTGGGAATGATACTCGCCCTGGGATCGCGATCCCCAGAAATCTGGGAGCCGCAAGTCCCCTCTCATCGGGAGCACAGCAAAAACGGCGGAGCATGATCAGGAAGAAAAGGCAAAAGAGAGAACACGGCGTACCGGACGCGGGATGGAGGGAGGATGGCGACGGCGACGGCGGCGGCGCAAGCGGGTGGGGAGGTGCGCCGGAGGGCGGCCGCGGGGGGCGGAGGGAGGAGGGCTGGGCGCTTCCGGAAGGGGAATTGGGGTTAAAGGCTTGGTTTTGCTGGGAAGGGCAGATCGGCGAGAAACTAATTAGAAATTATTATCATAGATAAGAAAATCTTCACTATTTACATAATTATACTAATAACTATATAAGTTTCTTTTTGACGGGATATTAATAACAGTCAAAAACGTCCCGAGTAATATTATATGAAATTTGTAATATAATGAGGGCCTTAATGAAAATTATATTCCGGTTGCGCGATTTTTTGGATCTGTGTTTTAGCGGTTCTGGTGTGGTACTTTTGGCTAAAGTGTGGTCATTGGACCTTGTTTGTGGCTTCCATGTGTTGTGTGGGTATTGTGGGCCGGAAGTTCTAACCCAAATAATCCATTCACTGTTTGTGAACGCGACAGAACAACATGTTGCGTTTAAAACGCGACGGTCTCCCCCGTCGCGATTCACAGAACCGCCTTTGTGACGCATGGGGTTTTGGTTCCGATTGGCGACAGCTAAGGTGGTCGCGTTTAACTCTTAAACGTGACGCCTGCCTACGTCGCGATTTAGATCGTGCATATGTTGCCCTGTTTCGATCAGACAGAACAGAGGAGCTCTGTCTGGCGAAGGAGGGGGCTGTTGTGGGGGATTTCTGGCGATCCGGCTTTCTGGTGGCTCGTGCGACACGGGTTCCACACAAGGATGGCGTCCGGAGCGTGGACACGTCGGCGACTAGGTGTTCTCCGCGTTCTTCGGGCTCATTCAGTTGGTAGGGAGACTACCCTCTTGTTTTATTTTGTTTTGAAGAGAAAGACTTAGTACACTTTTGTATTACACTTTAAGTACAATGACTAGACAATAGTCCATGTGGCATCCAACAATTGGGTTGCCACTTTATCACTCCCCATGTTATCCATATGGCCTCTACTTCGACTCTTAACTCTCTCTGTTGTCCTCTACTTCTATTTAGCGTCCATCGTTCTTCCCGTCTACGTACTTATGTAGAACAAGGCGTCTGCTACCTTGCCATTTACTCTTCCAGAAGCTTGTTTCTGCTTGATTTTCTCTTTGTCTCTTTTTTGTTTGCTCACTGTTTGATCTCCTATGGTCATGAGTTACGAGGTGGGTCTTATTTCTCATCTGTTTGGCCTCCCCACATGTTCTAGGATACCCCCTCATTAATTTACAATCTCTTACTCTGAGATTCCTTCTTAGATAAATTGGATTGGTTTAAAGAATGACTCCATAAGTCCCTCAATTCTGTGGATTCTCTCACGGTACAGGGCAGGAGGACCTTCAATGTCCCAATTAGTTGACCTATTAACTCGGCTTTGAGTGAGGAGTGAGAGAATTGACTTTAAGAGGTTAACTTAACGCACAACTAATTGGAACATTTAAAAGATTTGAGTCGTTTGCTTGCTAACATTGTTTGATTTAGAGACACACATCTTCGTCCATAATAGTGAAGTTAATTGGCCTAATCCTCTAAAAGAATTAGGTTGTGTGTTTAATGAACCGTGGTTGAATTCCACCACCATGTCTAACAATCCGACTTTTGAGGTTGATGATGATTTCCACGATGAATGTGTTGGAATGGTTAATTCTACTAGGCAACATGAAGAATCAGTCGAGTCTTCCTCACAGGCTGATAATGAGAACGTGAGTTTGAGGGTTAAACCCACATACACCCATGAATCCCAAGATGACTCAGAACTCACACATGTCTTGTCTCGGTACTCGCTTGAGGATCTCATCTCAATCCTTCCAAACATATGGTTTGAGCAAGAGCCTCCACCTCTTCACCATCCCCTCTTCAAGCCTCACATGTCAAGTCTACTTCGAGGCTTCTCCCTCAAGCGTGGGTTTCCCCTTCTACTCCAACCCATTCCCCAATTCCAACTCCATCCACTCCTCGTCCCACTTATCCCCCTTATCCTTATCCACCCTATGTCCAACCCACACCTCCCACTAAACTAGAGTCCATCCCCAAATCTGAAGTGGAAGATTATGTCATGAAGCTCTTGGTTGAAACCCTATCCCTCTCCAACCCCCATTCCCTTCAAAATTACTGCAAACTCTATGCCGCCTACTTTTCCCCGGGTTTCAAGTCCACGAAATACCGCAAGTATGACAGGACCTTCAACTACCCTCACTTACATTTGTTTGGCTTTCTCATGGACTCTTATCAGTGGTTATATGATCGGGTCCTCTTGGTTCACCTCTTTCAACAATCGTTGGAAGGGGAAGCCTTGAGATGGTTCACCTCTTTACATTGTGCCGATCTTATTAGTTTTGACATTATCTCCGAACACTTCATCTCCCATTTTGCCCATATGGCCAGTCAAGTGCCCATGCTCCTTAACTTGGTCACTGAAAAGATGAGGCCGGAGGAAGTCTTTGTCAATTTTACTAACCTCTGGAGAGCCATGGCCTCGAGGGTTGACATTGTCATTCCCAAGTCCCAAGCCATAACTATGATTGTAAACAACACTACTCTCCAGCTCAAATCAATCTTAATGTTTAGTGAGTTTCCCTCCTTCGCACATCTCTATAATCAAGCTAAAGTGGTGCAAACACAAATCAATGACTCTTCTCTCCCACCTTTCTTTGAAGGAAAGCCCAACGGACAGAAGGCTCTCACGACACCTATCACCAAGAGGGTGACCATCAATGAGTCCGTTAGTGCCTTCAATCAGCCATTGAAGCCTGCCAACAAGCCTTCCACTTCTAACTTTAATCCTCATCAATTCCCCTCTAATCCCTCCAAAACTTACTCAGTTGTTCCTCCACCTTCTGGCTATACTCAGTCTAGGCCCAAGAGATCACACTATCCTTCTCTCCCCGAATCCCTTGGGGACATCTTTTTCGCCCTTATGTCTTGTGAGGCCATCCAACTTCCACCACCGAAGGAGGGTGTGCATCCTAGGGTCGATACTTCCAAGTATTTTGCCTACCATAGGACCCTCGATCATGAAATTCACAATTGCTTCACTTTCCGCAATTGGGTTATATGACATGAACGATGAGGGTAGAATCAATTGGAATGATGTCAAAGTAGCCATCTCCAAAGTTAAGACCCGAGGAAGGACATGGGTATAGTTCATAACCACTCACCAAACACCAAGACAACAAGGACCCATCCACCTCTAAGTCATAGGAGAAAGTCAACATCATGACCCATTCAGGACCCCAGGTTGTAAGAAGAGAGCAATGTTGGGGGTAGAAGACTTTGAAGAGTGGTACCCCTATCTGCTTGTTGAGTTCCAGGAACCCCCCACCTCTGTTGATGTCACCCAAGTCGCACAGCCCTTTCTTATTAGACCCGCTCGGTAGGATGTTCAGCCTGTTGAACCACTCCTATATTTACCCTTTATATTTTGGTGATAACAAAATTTATGATTAATTATTATTATTAAAATATTTAATATCATGTTTTTCTTAATAAATATACATTTATGTGATTAATTAAATATTAAATATATTTAATACCATATTTTTCTAATAATAAATTAAAATATCATATTTTCCAATAAATATAAATTTATGACATTATTGCCGTGTGATTTACACTAAAAAGATAAATCGATGTCCATTCAATATACATCGATTTTAGTTTACAAAGTGCCATAACGATTCACTCTCATAAGGATTCACTCTCATAAGAATTCGCTCTCACATCGATTCACTCTCATAAGGATTCGATAAGTGACTCTCATATCGATTCGCTCTCATAAGGATCGCTCTCATAAGGATTCGATAAGTGACTCTCATATCGATTCGCTCTCATAAGGATTCGATAAGTGACTCTCATATCGATTCGCTCTCATAAGGATTCGCTCTCATAAGGATTCGATAAGTGACTCTCATATCGATTCGCTCTCATAAGGATTCGCTCTCATAAGGATTCGATAAGTGACTCTCATATCAATTCGCTCTCATAAGGATTCGCTCTCATAAGGATTTGCTCTCATATGGATTTGCTCTCATAAGGATTCGCTCTCATAAGGATTTGATAAGTGACTCTCACATGGATTTCATAAGTGAAACATGGATTTGCTTGTAAAACATGGATTTCAACATGGATTTCACTTAAACATAGATTTCCTTTATATTCCAAATTTTGTTTTGGCATTTAGTGAAAAAGTCAAATATTCTTGATTTGCGTAATCATCTATCTTTCTGACAGGAGATCTTTTTACTTATCTCTCTAGATCTCTTCTTTCCTGCCAACAAAAAGGGGATTACTTACTACTTCTGGGTGGCAACAGGAAACATAGAGGTATGAGCCTTTTTGACAGAAACAATCTTTTAACTAAACACTTTTTTCTATGCTTGCAGACCTCGTAGACCACAAAATATCAGAAGAAAGAGAAGATGAGCAACGGCTAGAACTCCAACGGATCTCCTCAACGAATTTGTTCAAAGCTGTTCATATAAAAGATGAAGTAAGGCTGAAGAACAAACAAGAGATTTTCTTGAAGATCTTTGAAGGAGTGCACAACCAGTGAGGAACCTCAACGCCACATACACTCAAAGGAAAAGAGAGAAAGAGCATGAGCCAAAAAGAAGTGTTCAAGCAACTGAAGCACTCAAGCATTCAAACTCATTCTCCTCTCTTCACTCTCTCTGTGTGCATCTTGTAATCTGGGGGAGAGAGTCTTTTAGCTGAGAGTTTCTTTTAGTTAGTTTTCATTTGTTCCAACTCTCAGCTGTGAAGACCAACTGGGGTGCTGGGTGTTGTATTGTCCTTGAGGGGGACTGTACCCTTGATTAGTAAAATCCTAAGAGGTTGCTTGGGGACTGGATGTAGACTTCCATGTGGGAAGGGCCGAACCAGGATAAATCTCTTGTGTTATTTGTGTGATTGTTTACTTGCTTCCGCACTGCTACTCTTTATCACACTAAACTAATCAAACTTTGAAGTGATAATTTTCTGTGTTTAAGTTCCTATTTCAGATTTCAAAAAAACCTATTCACCCCCCCCTCTAGGTTAGCTTGTTGCCGTACCAAAAGGGCCAACACAGCCTGTTTCCTCTATCCCCACCCAAGAGTCAGCCATCTTTGGCTCTCAACCCCTCCAGCTTATCTTCCCTAAGTCTCAGGAGAGCCTAAATGTCACCCTTCAGAACTGCATAGTTCTTCCACCACCCCATCCATCACAAGATGAAGAGGATAGTGGGCCTCCACTGCCCGCTGGTACTAAATATGATATCCTTCAACACCTTCACAAGATGCTCACAAGGGTTTCTATCTTGGAGCTGATTCGGAGGTCTCCATCTCACCAATCCACCCTCTTATAATTCCTTTAGAAAATCATGGTCAACGAGGACTTTTCCGTGAGTGGGGTCACTAATGATATACTTTCCCTCACTCAAGGACCCTCTATCTCCTTCTTGAACAAGGACCTCGCCTCTCCCGAGTGTCGTTCACTCCCACTTTGCTTAACCGTCACTCTCAATGGGGTGTCAGTTGATTCCACTCTTATCGACACGGGAGCATCAATTAATGTTTGTCCGATAAAGACCCTCAAGCAGTTGGGTTTAAGAGAGGGTAGCTTAGAGGAGGTGTGCACAACCATCTCAACTTATGATAACTCCAAGAGACTAGCTAAGGTAAAGTTGTTCTCCAGCTTGGGATAGGGCCCGTCACCATGCCCTCTAAGTTTCTAGTTTTGGACATTGATCTGGCCTACAAGACCATTCTCGGACACCCTTGGCTAGAACAAATTGGTGGGGTCCTTTCCACCGCCCATCAGTACTTCAAATTTCCATTTAACAGACGAATTATCAAAATCAAGAGCATCCCTACTATAGAGACTCTTAATTCCATCACGTTTGAGCAGCTATAAACAACCATTTTTTACCCATAAACTAAGTTACATTTCATGTTTTCATAATACGCCCCAAGTTGGTCATCATCTTGAGCCCATTATCAGCCCATTAATGGGCCCATTGTGCTTCAAATCCATCTTATCTTGTCCAATTGTTGTTCAAGAGTCCTCGTTCTTATTAATGCTTGAGGTTTTGGATCATTAATGCGTCAGATTCATTGGACGCATTAATAATGTCGCGACAACCATCATTGGCGCGTCAGTCCATGCATATCAATTGTCGTCTAAAAAAAATCCATGCACATCAATTGATGACCAAACTGTGTCGCGCCAGGTCCATTGGACGTAGGGCTGCAAACAGAACCCAATATTCGAATATTCTGACCTAATTCCGATAAAAATATTGGTTTCAGAATTGAAAAATGATACCAATAGCTTATCGGAATTGGTATCGGTTATTTCGATAAGTTATCGAAATCGAAATTGAGAAATAATCGGTATCGATTATTCTGATAAATTATCCATAAACTCAAAAGGCAAAACCATGGTAAGCATATTAAGTTATCGAAATTTCAGTTCCAGTAATGTTATCAGAATCGAAACGGAATCGGAATTAACCATTTTGATTTTATCGGAATCAGAACTATATTTTGGTTATCGGAATCGGAATATGTGTTTCCAGTTCCAAACTTGACCCAGTTGCAACCCTAATTGGACACATTACTATTTATCGCGGCCCTATAATATGACGTGTTAAAAGTTTGCATGGAAGAGGTCTCGTGGGCTCTCTCTCTCTCTTATCCATCAGGCTTTATCTCTATCCCAACAACCTTGGGATGATTCCCAGTGTGACGACCCTCATTATACCGGTACGGTTATACCAACCCACGTCGGTATAGTGAACGTTATCACAGTGGGACATTTACCCAAACGCTATCACATGATTGAGACATACACAAATATAGATACAGAGTAGCGGAAGAAAAGAACTACTAGTTTTCATTTCATCATCTACATTAAACATACATGATTCAAATGACAATTTAAGAGAAATAAAGTCCACATAATGAAATACTAAACTCAAATACATAGTTCGTCCACAAATTCCTTAATAGTTCTATTACAATTTCTCATTACATACTATGAAGGCAAAGTCACAACATTGACTCCACCAAGCTACTCGCCACGCTCGGAGTCACTCTACACTGTCTCTTCCAAAGGTGTCGGGTCACCAACTAAACCTGTACACCGAAGCAAGGAGTAAGTCTAAAAGACTCAGCAAATAACTTCATACACATCGTTCATGCATACATCACAGTAGGTTCTACATTCCAATTCACGAAGCAAAACATATAGCATGCTTGAACATTGATAAGAGACAACCTATCATGGTATTTCTACAAAATTTAAAAACATAGGATACATAATTTAAGACATTCCAAAATAAATATCCTATCACATGCTTACTACTCATTCAATCACATTAAGTTACAACATGATAGCAACTACCATGGGGTTCTCACATGCATAAAAGGAAACATTCCTATCATGGTTTCTACACATTCTTGCACATGCACACTATCATTTCATACACTTTAAGGTTGCTGTTATAACATTATTTCACATTAACATATCATGGATCATAATTTCACAATCTAACATATTGGTTTCACATGTTTGCACAATTACTCGTTCACATAGTTCTCTTTTTACACATTGCACGTTTACACATATTCACACTACACAATTTACACATATCCACATTCACATTTCACAATTTAGTGCCGTGACACATAGTCCAAACCACCATTAGAAGGACACATCACATACACATAACACATAACACATAGACGCCACCTAGGCAACACAGTGACGACTCTTGGACTGCGCAGACCGGGAGAACAAGTCTCCACCCTAACCAGTGGTACTTGTCCACCTCCAGGATTTTATCCTAATGCCCTTAGGATCTCAACGCATTTAACCTTCCCATGGGGACTTTTCCATGGTACGGTTCCACGGCCCTCTATGGAAGCAGTGTCACACATGGCACATTCTTACACATTACACATTCCGATTTTTACACACATATTACACATGTCTTCACATTCTCTCACTTATACACATGGCTCTGTTTTCCTATTCAAGATACTACTGTTGACAGAAATCAAACATTCAGTACCTTACACTAATCAGGTTGAAACATACATAATCAACCGTGTTCATATTAGCATGCGTCGAACACTCGTTTTCGCATGGAAATCTCATGGAGCACTCTACAGTTATCTAAATAACATGAGAATTTAACCACAGACTAATTTCAGGTTTATCGTCACACATGCAAACTTTCATATTTTTCTGAACTGAACGGAATTTACAGAAATTAAAACATTCAATTTCATGCAATTTACAATTCAATCTATCATGAAACATAACATGCATATCAGATTTGATAGTTCACAGGCCTGAACCTAACATACACATTGTTATAGAAATTTTCCCCGAGTTTATTGCACAACATACAATTTACTGTGGATTTTTGAGAATCCTACACATGGCTTCTATTTCCATTGCAGAAATTATAGTAAATCACACGAACATGAACAAATTCTCAAATTTTCATGGTATGAACTGACGCATATACACATGGTATAGAAAAATCTAGGGCATTTAATTCCTTAGGAATCATGTAGACAGTAGGTGAACATGCATAATCCATTTTCCCAACATGTATTTCAATAAATCTAATAATTTATGCCATCCACAGAAAAACACAGAAATTTCCACACACATCACATTACCTATTTTACATAACATATAAAAATTACACTATATTCTCATGCGTCAAAGTCCGGAAAATACTTATTTAAGGCAGAACAATTTACTATTCTGCACTAAAGAACTTAGCGGCAGTGTCTGGCCGTTCAAGGAGTTGGACGGCAAGATCGCTGGACGCAGACTGGAGATCTTGGCGGCAAGAGGCCTTGACGCCAAGTTCCTGTCTGTGCAAGAACACAGACCGAGCTCCAAATGAAGGAGAATTGTGAGGATCCAGGACACGAGAAAATCTGTAAAAATGGTAAAACCCTACTAGACACCTACATGGACGAAGTGAATGGGTTAATTGACTCTCAATAAACCTCCAAAAGGATCAAAGTTGTTGTTGAAGCTCTCCTTGGGAAGTCCCAAGAAGCCTCCAAACTCCTCTTGCTCCGGGTTCTTGGTCGATGTAGACGCCAAACCAACGTCGGGAAAGCCTTCCCCTATGTCCAAGCTATCCTTCAGTCGATGTAGATCACCGAGAGAAGCCTTCAGTCGCCGGATTCAAGCTTGCCAAGTTCAGGTTTCCTTCAGTCCAGAGCTAGGGTTTCTCTCCTCTCTTCAAAGAGTCAAGAGAGCTCTTCTGGTGCAGAAGGGGTTTGGTTTATAGGAGAATGGGTTTGGGATATCCCGGAGGGGTGATGTGAAAGCCTGATAGCCGTTGGGGACATCTCCCCAATGGGTGAGGTAGCTTGCCCCCGGAATTTCGGGGTCTGCGGCACTGAGTTTCAGAGAGATAGACGTCCACATCTATGGACGTTCACATAAGCATTGGCGTCCATCGGGGTGGACGCTGACTTATCATGGACGTCCATCCATGTTGACGCCAATTGGCCCTTCGGCCAGAACTTAAAATCATGCAGAAAACCATGCTTAACTTATACATATATACATGAAACCTAGGTAGTATAAGGTGTACACTACTACATCATGCATTCAAATAATATTTATTATCTAATTATACATATGCATACATAAGTATAACTAGCTAATATGTACATAGCTATTTACATAAGAATATACAAGCTACACACACCATGACTCAACATACAATAAATAAAAGACAACAAAAATCGAGGGCCTTACACCCAGCCCCGAGGATCGGTTCCATCCGACTCTAGAGGCACCCTAGGACTCTCCCACAAGGATTTACTTGGCATTTATCTATTTTATGGGTAATTATCCTCCTATGGATTAGATAGACTCTCTCCCTCCTCTTTAAAAACCAACCCATTCTCTTCCTAGCCAGAGGTTAGAGACGTTAGACACCAGAGAGGCTCCCCCACATCCAGACGCTGCTGAATTTCATGGAGAACACCCACACAGCTAGGGAGTCACCCTCTTTGGGCCCCTTTCTCTCTTGCTCCCTTCTTTCTTTCATGCATTTTAGATAGGCTTTATTTCATTGTTTCCTACATCATGTCCACACACACCTATTTTCCTAACCCTAGAGGTTTCCCAACACCGCAGGTTCGCACATCCCATGTTATCTCTATTCCATTTTTATTTGAGTAGATATTACACATAATGATTATCTAATAGGGTTGATTTTCTTATTTTCCTTTGTTTTGGCAGGTCCTACACGAAGAACAGATAATGAGCTCTCTCCCTCTGGCTGACCGGAGGAAGGGAAGAAGGTCCACCATCCACTCCCGCTGTCTACTGAGAAGGCCTCAAGGTTGTTGGACATGACCATATTAACTTGTCGGATCGCATAGACGCGTTAACGTTATTATCATGTTGTACCCCTTCGACGTGACAAAGGTAAGTTGCCTTCTCACCACCCCCCTCTCTTTCCAAATAGATTAGCCAATCTTTTATTTCATTCAATTAAAGGCAATCTATTTGGTGGTGATCACACTTCCATTTTCAACATCTAGCACATTTAGATTTATATCTGAGGGGCGCACATCCCCGGGGTTATAGCAGATGCCACACCTCTCTCCTCTCTATTTTTGACAGGGGGAGGAGACCTATCATGTCAATCCTTGACTTCCCATCTCCCCTTGTCTTGAATCAATCTCCCCCTTTCTCTGAAGAGTTTGAGATGGCCGAATGTCCTCAAGGGAAGGGTCGGGAGGTGATAGCAAAGATAGACTACATCCATGGCAAAGGGTTGGGTATAAAGAAGGTTAGGGCCCCACCAAAAGTTTCCAAACCAAGAGGTTGTTAGCAAGGGTCGGGTTGGGATTTCACCCTGATTCGATACATCTACATACCCTACGTACACACCTCCTACGTGGACCCTGAAGGAGCATTTTGTTAGAGGACCCATTCAACCTGGGACAAACCACTGTAGATGTTATTGATTTTGAGAGTGAAGAGGATAGTGTGGGTGAAGCAGAGGTGAGTGAGATCGATGGGGACTTTGACCTTCTCGCACTCTTCTGTCCTGATTCTGATCTTCCATCTCCATCTCCCCATTCCTCCATTGGAGTCTTCCTTGCATGCGAGTGCCCTGCTCCGACTGCCTTCATTCCCCACCTCTTCCATCCCGTTCTGCCTCCATTACTCACTTGGCCGATCATGGAACCTTCAAATCAACAACTTATAGTTCTCACCCATGAAACCAAAAAAAAATGCCATTTTCAAAGGTGGGAATGTGAGGTTTCCATTGACCACCCTTCCTTCATCGAGTCTTTCTCGATAGGCTAAGGGCCAACTCTCCTCAGCTTGAATGTGAATTCTTACCCATCTAGGGGCATCCCTCTTGTATATAGGTCTATACATAGTGGTGTATATTCGGGTTTAGGGTCGAGTCTAGGTTTAGGCTTAGAAGAGTCAGGTCCCTCTCAGCCATGCACCCCGAAAGAGAAGGGTAGACAAGTTCCTACCCAATATATTCTGACTTTGGCTGAGAGGTGTTCTTGGTTAAGTCAAGTCTTAGAGTTTCTTGAAAAACCCATGCCCATAGAGTCAGAATTTGTAGAAGGTGATTTAGATAATGATGGTTTGGGTGTATATCTACTAGATCTTGAAGAAGAAATTGAGGCAGGAGATTCTGGGCCAGGACAAGAGAACTCGGTGAGCTTCAGACGACACGAAGATCTTTGACAAGGTGACCATAGATGCAGATGAACCAAGTAGAGAGGTCAACCTTGGCACCGAAGAATCCCTGAATATAGTTTTGACAAGTGCCAATTTGAGAGTAAAAGAAGAAGAAACTATTATAGCTATCCTTAAATAATTTTATGATGACTTTGCTTGGTCCTATATATGAAGACATGTCGGGGCTTGACACCTCTTTGGTCAAGCACTACTTGGTCTTAAAATCCGACGTGAAGGCTGTCAACCAAAAGATAAGGAGGCTACATCTCAAGTTTGCACTCAAGATCAAAGAGGAGGTTGACAAGTTGCACAAATCCAAATTTATTAGGGTTGTGTTGTATCCATAGTGGGTAGATAACATCGTCCATGTTATGAAGAAGGATGGTAGGGTTAGGATTTGTATAGATTTCCATGACCTCACCTGATCCCATCCTAAGGATGATTTCCCTCTTCCACACATAGATGTCCTAGTGGATAATACTGCTAGCTCTGAGATGTTTTCGTTCATGGATGGTTTCTCTAGGTACAACCAGGTTCGTCTGGTGGATAAAAACCAGGAGAAAACTTCTTTCACCATGCCATGGGGGACCTATTGTTATATATATGTCTTGATGCCCTTCGGATTGAAGAATGCAAGAGCAACATATCAAAGGGAAATGATGACAGTCTTTCACAACATGATGCATGTGCACATGGAGGTTTATGTCAATGATGTCTTGTTGAAATTTAGAACTCAACATGGCCATGCAGAAGTCCTTCGGGCGGTTCTCCAATGGTCTAGAGAACATAAGCTTAAAATGAATCCCAAGAAGTGTGTTTTTGAAGTATCTTCAAGGAATTACTTGGGTTCATTGTTATCAAGAGGGAAATTGAGATTGAGCAAAATAAAGCCAAATAATGATCAATATGACTCCTCCTAAGAACATCAAGAAAGTCAGAGGGCTAATTGGAAGAATTCATTTCATTAGGAGATTTATTTCTCAACATTGAATTCATTGCAAGCCCTTCTATAAGATGTTGAGAGGAGAGGCAAAGTTTGATTGAAACGATAAGTGTCAAAAGACCTTTGAAGAGTTATCTCTTAAATCCACATGTTCTCGCTCCTTTGGTCCCAGGTCAGCCTTTATTGCTCTACGTATCCTTCACAAAAGAAATCCATTGGAGAAATTTTGACCCAATATGACAACGAGAAGAAGGAGATAGCAGTGTATTATTTGTCCAAGTTGTTCAACAAAGATGAGAAGAATTACACCGCTATGGAAAGTATGTGTGTGGCCGTTGTCTTGGTTCTCGAAAAGTTAAAACACTACTTCCTTGCTCATGAAGTGAAGCTTCTGGTGTGAATGGACCCAATTCGTTACTTGCTAGAAGAGCATGTTCTGACTAAACGTTTGATGATGTGGCAAAGTTTTCTCCACCAATTTGACATCATCTACGTGAATCAAAAGACCATCAAGGGGCATGTCATTGTTGAGCATTTAGCCCACCATCCCTTACCTACTTGATCTCCTGTCAATTAATGAAAGTTTTCCGGACGAAGAGTTAGGAACCATCATCAATGGTAAACCTTCATAGATCCTTTACTTTGATGGAGATCTTAACTCCAAAGGGAGTGGTATAGGAGCAGTCCTCCTCTCACCGAAAGGGGTAGTGATTCCACGTGCCTACCAATTAACCTTCCATGCCACGAACAATGTGGTCAAGTAGAGGCACTCCTAATTGGACTAAAAATGGCATTATGTTGCTCGGAGTCAAGGAAAAGAGGATAATTGGAGATTCACAGTTGATATTCCAGTAGTCCCTTAGCAAGTACCAAACCTGGGATCTCAAGTTAAAACCATATCAATATCTGGTAGAAAGGATAGTTTGACAGTTTATGAAGCTCACAATATTGGTTCACACTCCTATGGCTCAAAACATCTTAGCAGATTCACTTGCTTCTTTAGCTTCCTCCCTCTCTATTCCACTAGAAAAATCTTCTAAAATCGTCACTGTACAAAGATTACAAATCCCTTCACATTCTAATCCTTGGTTCACTCAACTCCAAACTCCCCCACCTCGAGTCCACACACTTTCAAAAGAGCCAGAAATCGATCTTGATGATGCCAATTCTTAGTACTTTGATATTGAAAAATACCTCAAAGATGGATCCTGCCCTTAATATGTCACCTTTTCTAATAGATGGGCAATTTGCTGTGTCTCTGCATGTTATAAGATCATAGGTGGCATTCTCTACAAGAAGTCCCTTAGTGGGGTTTATCTTCATTGCCTTGATGAGTTTGAATCCCAAAATGTTGTTAAAGCTACTCATTCTAGTGAGTGTGGTGGCCACGTTAATAGTAGAGAGTTTGCCCAAAAGTTGCTAAGACCCTATTATTGGCCTATCATGCATGGAAGATGATTGCACTCATTTTGTTTGTCTTTGTGCCAAGTGCCAACTTCACGGTGAGCAAATCCATGCCCCTTCTTCTTCTCTTCACCCTCTTATTGCTCTATGGTCTTTCATCATGTAGGCATTCAATGTGGTGGGTTCACTTGAGAACAGAACCGAAGACTCTTGTATGTGAAACTAAATCTTAAGAGAGAAAATAATTTTATCAAATAAAAATACTTTCTTGTGGTCTACATCATTATTATTATAAAATTAATCTTGGAATAAGTATTTAGAGAGAGAGAGAGAGGGATAGAGAGAAAGAAGGGTTTGTGCGAGTGGAGAAAAGAGGTGTGGATGAGTGGGGAAGGGCGTTTTGTTGGTGGCCCAGACGAATGAAAGGCCCAGTCGATCATGCGAATTGGCTTTATATTAGGGCTTATAAAAGGGTTAATCCAAATTTAACACAGAGCTCAAGCCCACCAAGCTTTGGTAAAGCCCACCAAGCTTTGGGTTGGAAGAAAAATGCTAAAGTTTATTTTATGATGAGCAATGTTTGCTGTCTGGTTTGAGTAATAAGTATTTTTCATATCGTGATATGTTGATTTGGCTGAAGTTAATTTTCATCAAATGATATAACTGTTCAGAATGAATTATACACACACACCACACACCACACACACATATATATATATATATATATATATATATATATATATATATAGGTGAAGTCTGTGCTGCGGCAGGGTTCGTTGGTGCGGCCCCGCCGCACCACAGCTGGGCGCCCTCGGATGGGCATCCGAGGGAGCCAAAAAAAAAAAAATGGGACGTTGCCACCCCCGCCGCCGCGTGCTATGCGGGCGCCATAGGCGCGCATAACAGGCAACTGGCGCAACGTCTCGTTTTTTATTATTATTATTATTGGCGCCCTCGAATGCCCAGCCGAGAGCGTCCAACTGTGGTGTGGCGGGGCCGCACCAACGAACCGCCGCACCACAGACTCACTATATATATATATATATAATGAATACTTCAAAAATATGAAAAAAGATGGCCTAAAACATTGAAGACTTCACCCTTGAAGATAGAGAATAGAGAATGGAGATGGTCAAAGCCAACAGCTGTTGGCGATATGGTCGCCCATGCCCATAAAAAGGGTAGCACTTTCTGCGAGTGCAGACAACACTAGCAATAGCAGCTGCATCAATGTCTGTTTGCTGAGAAGATGTACTTAGGAGCTGTTTGTCCTTTCCTTAAGGTAGGAGATTTTTTATATGTAAATCGGCTCAACTCTTTATAGAATTTAATATGAGATAAAGCGATTAACAATTTTGGTTGGTTGAGGGCATCGCATCCCCTCCGGATGCTTACACTATCCACTACAAAAAAAGAATATTTATTATAAAATTTGTTTAAAATAAAGTTTAGGTAAATTGTTTTCTATCTATATTTTTAATACTAGCTAGTTAATTAAGGACCTTGCAATAAAATTTTAAATATTTAGTACTCAATTAGTTAGATACTAAAGATGTGTGTGATAACACTTAATATAAAGATGCCTAATATCTAAAGTGGTAAATATCTTATTTTCAGACTGTTTAATAAAATATTTAAATAAATTTTTATTCTCTTAATTTTTCTCTTTAAAAAATGAAGAATATGTCATTTTTTTTCCAAACATGAGATTGTGACAACTTTTACTGATTATTTGTCATTGGCTATCAAGTGTCGGCCATTGATTGTCTATAGTCGGACGTCACCTCTTGAAAGCCAAGCGTCAACCGTCAACTGACGATTGTCGTCGAACATCAGACGTTGACTGTCAAATACGTCGAGCTCTGACAATCAATCACCGGACCTCGATCACCGAGTGCCGAAATAATAATACATGCATTATCAATGTTCTGAAATAATCGAGTATATCAATAACCTGTGCTGGATTTCTTCAGCCATATCCAATCTCATCTGGATGGATCTTAAAAACTAGATGCAGAAGAAAAAGAGAAACCCACCATCTTATATGCGTTGCTTTCACGACCTCGCATTTCCCATCGTGAATGCGAAGCAAAGCTTGTCCACATGCATCTTGCGCAGACGCGGGCTGTCATGCCTACTGTTAATCCATGATGCCGCACAGTAGAAGGTAACCCCTTTTCCTGTTCTTCTCAAACTGTAGCCATAAGCAATAGCTATAGCCACTTAACCCATTTAAAAAACAAAAGATTAGATCACCCCATTCACAAACGAAAAGAACAAAAAGGATCGACAGAGGTTATGGCGTGCTGCACAACAGTGCAGTTCAATGATGCATGCAGTTCGATGAGACTGGACAATTTGCCTACCCCTACCTCGGAGAAGGTCGATGGGAGTACGTACATGCATGCAGTGCCTTTGAAGAAGCTAGTCAGCGACTTATTCTAAGGTCGAATAACTCCAAAAGATTGTGTTGTCGAGTTTCTCAGAAGGCACTGTGTCAAATAGCTCTAACTACCTACTACTGTGTTTGTCAAGTATATCAAAAGACATGACTTGCCAGAAGCTTTAATTTGTCTAGTAATATTAAGAGACATCTCCCACCAGATGCAGGGCAGAGAATAGTGCTAATTAATCACACCGGAAACCACGACGCGTCGCGTCGTTGCAAAGTACATAGGAATATCCAGAGTTTCTTCATCTCTCTTATGTAATGTCATGAATCAGCTATATATTGCTCCCATGCAAATCGTGCTTCATGCATGGAAAGGAGCAGCCTTGGCATTGGTGATGCACGGGACTGTACATAGGGTACTCCAACTGCTGACTAGATATTAATATATAATACAGAAGAAAGATTTAATACACTTTAATATTACATTTTAATGTTAATATGATTAGATAATAGTCCATGTAACACCCCTCACATGAGGAGTGATAAAATACACTAAATCTTTCTCATAAACAGAGAAGAGATTAAGGTTTTGAATAACAAAGAATTAATATTCCATCCTCATATACATGCTCAACTTAATTAATTAATTAGCACACAAGACAATATTGGTTTCTAGTTAAACAAAAAATTTACAATAATTGTACGTAGTTCAGCCTAATTAACATTGAAAGTCTGTATATATTTGATGAGAAGACACTGTGCTGACTGCTGATAGCTCAGTTGAATATGGTTAGCTAGGTAATTAAATAGCTAGTGTGAGCTGAACACAGTATTTTGGAGTCTATATATATGCTCTTCATTTCATGCAACTCCTCTCACACGTCTCGGATGTTATGTTAAGGGGGAGCTCTACGTGGGTCGAGGCCTCTTACGTACCTTCATACTGCCCAAGCACCTCTTTAGCACATGAAGCAATGAGCCTCCTACGATCCCTCCAAAGTTCAAAGTAATGAGGAGAAGTACTTGAGCAAATGTAAGGATCTCACAAATTAACTTGTGAATTAAACTTTAAAATCTCCCATCTTAAAATTAAAAGAGAAGTACTTATTACATGTCTAGAGAGATAGCAAAAACATCCATCAAGTGCGAGCTCCACTTAACAAGGGTATTTATGCTATTTGAATACTATTTCATCATTCTCCATAAAATTATTTTTCACCCTTAACATGTTAATTACCGCAAATAGTGAGTTAACATTGACAAATAATTTCAAAATATTATTTATTCTATTTAGTTGACTATTTATCACTCTTAATATAGTAAAATAAATAACTTTACATTGAAAATGTGATTCTGCATAAAAAAAGAGAGAGAAAATTAAGATTGTGAGGTTCGTGTATAGCATGCATACGTGGTCCAATGATATGTATCCAGTATTTGACGGATAGTCTACTTATCGTCCTAAACGGGAAATAAGAAATTGAGCTCTATAAGATCTTTCTCTCCTTAGGAATGCAAACGAGTCGAGACGAGTCGAATATTATATTACTTATACTGTACTGCTCAATTTTGTTCATTAATTTCTAATCGAGTTTGAATTGAATTTGAATTTTATCAAATATTAAAATAATTCGTCAATTTTAGTTCATTTAAATACTCTCGAACTCGAGTTCTAACGAGGATCTTATTGAGTCCAATTGAATTTGAGAGTTGGTATATATAAAAGTCTAATCCAATTTACAAATAAAAGATTAATTATTCATAAAATTTAAATCTATTTTATTTCAAGTTCATATCTCAAAAATTATTTAATTTAATTATTTAATATAATATTTAAAAATATATTTATAATTTATATAATTAAAAAATTAAAAATTATTCACAAACTTAAGCGAGCCAATTAGTCGACCATTACTCTCACACTCGACTCACGAAACCTAAAATTTTGTTGGAGTTTAACTCGAGTCGATTTAGAATAACATTTGAACGGAACACTCGAGCTACTTAGCAGAGTAGATTGGTTCAGTTCGCAACTCTACCCCTCCCACACGCGCACCCATCGTGAGTACAAATGGACGGTGACAGAGCAAGAAGGTGGTTGGCCAATGAACATTGCTGTCAATTGGGGTCCATGCATGTGTGGTCACGCAGCGTACGTATGTCGCCGACTGTTGAGGCCCACCACCCTGGCTTGGGGCGCCACCCCGCACATGCCCACCCCCTCCTTCTACGGCCGCCGGGCCCTGGGCAGGCCTGCTTCGGAGGGGCATTCGTTCGTACGGCCCTCCTCCATTAATCAAAACATCTGATCACTCTTTCATCTTATTTATGGATACATTACTTTTAATTCTAATTTCTGAAAATCCAATATTTCTGAACAAAAGATAAAGAGTTTGAGATGGAGCAGCTAGCGTAAGATATTATATAAGTCGCACAGATCATGATGATCGCAATTCATGGGCCTCTCTGGTTTGAAATAAGAGAATAGTACGTGCCAACCGGCCGGTTAAAGAGAGGTTTGCAACAAACTAAAGATCTTAATTATTGGAGGTGGATATAACTCCTGCCTTGGAATAAAAAAGATTAATATTGGTGTAATTTAATTTATTACTATTATGGTTAATTAATTCTGAATTCACCGTACAATTTTTTTCCCGATATACGGAATAGGGGACTTGACCATACCTCAGTTCTTATGAAATTGTAAATTAGATCATTTGTCCTTATTTCAACGCAAGAAGTACAAATTTTTTAGATAATAGTAGATAGAAACAACGCTCGAAAGGAGTCCTATTGAAATCAAGAAATAAAGACCTATCTGCCATCCACACCAGATATATATAGAATTATATATATATATATATATATATATATATTATATATATATAGAGTTTTTCGAAAAAATCTATTAGTGGAGGAAGATCTCCTAGGGAGATAAGAGACATATATAAGGCTGAAGAGAGAGCCAAAAAAGGAACTTTCGTGTATAATCCTACATAATCTCGAATATTATCGGTTTCGGTACGTAGATCAAATAATACAATGAAATAAAAGTTCTTAGATTCATAGAGATATATTAAAGCAACATATAAATTATCATGCTTACCACGACGATTTGTAACAAGAGTTTCCCTTAGAAACAATTAGAAAGACGAGTCGGTCAGCCAGAATATGGTTCATATATGTCGAAGTCTGGTGGTGCATGTCCACCTTTTTTATATAGATGTCTACCTCATTTGACTGGCGAAGCAATTAATCTCGCACATAACTGTGTTCAACTTCGCAACACTTAATTTGGTGCATGGCTGTAGTCAGACTGGGATCGCAGGCTGGTGACCTTCTTCCTCTGTGTTCGTGACAGGTGTAGCATCTTTGAATGGTGGGGTTACATGCGTATTAGATTGCATGGGGACAACGTTTTTATAGGACTCCACATGCCATGCCAGCAGGCAGATCTCTCTCTCTCTCAAGATATTTTTTTCTCTCTCTCTCTAGATCTCTCTCTACACTCTCATAAACAGACAACAAGAATGTGTCAGGATATAAGAAGAAAAGTCTTGTGGCTAAGTTCGCAATGATGTGTCCGAACGCGAATCTCTCTTCCTGCAGTGTCTTGACCAAGACACATGCATGACCCTGCTATATATGGTCTCAAGAGGAAGGCCGGTTTGGAGCTCGGAACCGTATGCTACTTCGTACGCATGGTAGGTCACTATACGGAGATCTGCATGAGGAACACTTGAACTATTGATCCCAGAATCCCCCCCGCCCTCATGAGATTTTAGGCTATATATACCTGAAGATATCTACGAATGATGAGGAACAAAGACCAACCTCTTCACAATGTCTTATCCCAACAAATTCCAATTTCAAGTCCCCAGCTATAGCCTCCGTCCGGCATGGGACCTTTTAAAGTGCTATGTTACATACATATATAACTTAGCGCATAAATATATATATATATATATATATATATATATATATATATATATATATATATATATATATATATATACTTCCAGGCCCATTTTTTTGCCCTAGTTGATGTGATGAATCAATGTACGTGATTGTCGACCACGTACAGAACATAAGTGCCTTCCGAGGAAATGATGAAGTTTATGGGAGCAACATTTATAAGACTAGTCGTTAATTCCAATGCACTACAAGGGAGATGAGATTTGTCAACGACTTTTTGTCAACGGCTTTGAACGATTGTTGACATATTATATATATGTCAATGGCTATGCGAGATCGTTGACATATGTTAAATATGTCAACGATGGTGTTGATGGTTGATATATAAGCTTAGCATATGTCAGCGGATTATAAAAGTCGTTGACATAAGTAACATATGTCAACGGTTTTTTTGTAGCCATTGACATATAATTAAAAAGAATGGTGGAAATAAGAATATTTGACATATGTCAACGGATATTTGTAACCGTTGACATATGTTAAAATTTTTCGTTATAAACAAAAATCGCCCGTCCACCCGCCCCTTCCCTACTTCTGCACTCTCTCTCTCTCTCTCTCTCAGATCTGAAGCTCCTGGAAACCACCCGCCCAACCGCCCCTTCCCCGCTCTCTCCCCATCTCGGCCCCCCTACTTCTGCGCTCTCTCTCTCTCTCTCTCTCAGATCTGAAGCTCCTAGAGAGAGGCGCCGGCGGAACACGCCATCGCTTTCTACCCTTCTTCATCTGCAGGGGCTGGCCCGGCAGATCGCGGAGATGGAGATCTGCAACAAGTTGCCACCCTCCGAGAAGAGATGGCCTCCATCACGTTGTCCCCCTGACGGAGCCGGACGATCGAGAACTCCCCCGCGCCGAGATCGATGTTGCGCTGCCGGTCGATGAGGTGGAGGATCGCACTGGGGACGCCGCTGACATGTTCTTCATATGTCAACTACCGACGGCCGCTGACATATAAAATATTTGTCAACGATTATTAATAGCTGCTGACAAATATTAGTCGACGACGAATTTATCGACGACTGTATCAACGACTTACAGGCCGCTGACATATATTTATGTCAACAATTTTTTATCTTTTGTCAACGGCTATAAGCCGCTGACATATGTCCTATTTCTTGTAGTGACGACAGTACGTCGTTGGTACTATATATATATATATATATATATATATATATATATATATATATATATGAAAGCTTATTTGAAATAACTTCACATCTATTTTTTTTAAATAAGTGTATTAAATATAAGAAAAAAATATTTAATATTGAAGAGAAATTTTATGTACATAAATAGCACATATAAATAATCATATATCGCACATAAACAATAAAATATTATACATAAATAACATAACAATACGTGATATATTCTCTCTCTTATATTTAATATTCTTTCTCTTCACATGTTAAAAAAAAAGTGAGAGACTAATGCATGTCAGTAAACATGAGCATAACATTTTTCATATATATATGTGCAGATAATTTCGACGGATCATCGATCCTTCCTTACCACATGCTAGCTTGGGATTCACGTACGATCGAAATCCGTTGGCGGGCACCTTAAAAGCTTGCGAGACTCGGGACTATTATAATATATATATGTATACATGTGTATACGTACGTATGCCTATTTTAGATTATATATCGATGCATGATAGCATGTCTCCCATGTGTGCATGCGACAGTATGTTTGCAGAGGCCGATTAGAGGCCGAGTTGGGATCCTCTCGGCCCCCTGTAGGAGGGGGGGGGGGCCGGTCAGTACATGGGGTGGGGAGATTTTTTCACATACCCCCTGTGTAAAACACCAAAAGAGAAGATGTTTGAGGGTGAAATAAAAAATTCCCTCCCACCCTTTGTACTGACCGACCCCCCCTCCTGCGGGGGCCGAGAGGATCCGGATTCTTAGAGGCCCGGTATGACCTCACCTGTGGTCGATGCAAGTGCCGTCCTGCAGCGGGGAATCAGTACCTCAAACTAGATCTCAAGTCTTAGGTGAAGAGAATGGAACTGGATCGGAACGTCTGCAAGAGTAGAATGATATCGATGCTTACATGGCTGTATATATGTGTCTTAGATGTTTCTGAGAGAAGTGTGAACCCAACAAAATACCACATTTCTCAAAGAAACCACCACCTCATCCGCAAAGTACGTTTGCGCACACACCCAATTTGCCTTCTTATCCACGGCGCTTTCAAGACAAAGAGCTAGCTTTTGGGGATCGAAAATTTTGAGCTTTCCGAGGCATTTCGCCGAGAAAAAATCACTTGTGGTATCCAACCAATCTGCATCAGAAAGAGAGAGAAGGAGAAGAGAGGATGTGTGCGGATGTGTGTTATAAGTCAATGATGCTTTTAAGAGCAGTCGTCCCATACGATTTCGTACCGTCTTTGAAGCATAAGTTGGAACTCCCAATCCCCATCATATGAAAGCTGTACATGTAATAATACCATACAGCTGATCATAGCCCCCACGTCTCTCTCTCTCTCTCTCTCTAAAATGTGTGGTACTTGTTTTCTCCCCTATTCCATCTCGTTAGTTTCCGCTTAAATGCGTCGTACCCTCACCACATCCTTTCTGGACAAAACTACTTCTTCTCGGAATGCCATGCAACAAAAGGAGCCTCACAGCTCAGCCTAGCAATGGGTAGTAATCCCACGTAACTATCACTCAAGCTCACTGCTAGCTAGATCCCCTCCCTCGTTTGAATGTCCTCAACACCCTCCCTCCCTCTCTTTCCCCCACACTATCCTATCCACTGGATTCTACTTCCCAGCTCTAGCCAGTAGTACTATAAAGCCACACCTGACAGCACCTCCTTCAGTCACTCCTCACTACCTCAACTGTTCTCTCTCTTTATCTTTCTCTCTTCCTATCTCTCTAGCTATAGGTGCATCATCTCTCGAAAGTAGCAGCGCTGCAGCCATGAAGGTCTTCAGGAGAAGGTTCATTAGGGCGTTCCTGAGGAAGTTGTGGAAGCTGAGCAATGGGGTGCTGAGCTCCATGCCCTACGAGTACCTCCAGTACTGGGCACAGGACGAAGAGGCCGCCGCCGTCCCCAAGGACGTGCCGAGGGGCCACATGGTGGTCTACGTCGGGGGGGACCGCCGGCGGTTCGTCATCCGGCTTGACTTCCTGCAGCACCCCCTCTTCCGGGCTCTTCTCGACCAGGCTCAGGAGGAGTACGGGTTCAGCCACGGCCGATGGGGCCTGTGCCTCCCCTGCGACGAGAGCAGTTTCGTCGGCCACCTGCGTCAGATCGGCGCAGCACTGCAACAAGGCCGCAGGGTGCGCCGGTGCCTAGCTCTGAGAACTCGCAAACCTCAGCCAACAGCAGCTGTTTCCTCGTATGACCACCCCATGAACTGAATTGATTGAGGTCTCTTGTGGAGATGCTTGATGATTTGAGTCGCTAAACTCCAAATGCGAAGGTCTAGTCGATTCTGTAATCTGTAATGCCCCACATTGATAAGTGTAATATATATATATATATAGCTAGCCTTTTCCTGTGTACTTGTTTTCCCACTCCCTTCCATGCACGACAACCTCAATTAATGCAGATTAGACATTTGGGTTACTTGCAGTACTATATCGTTTTATGAAGACTAGTCTAATTAGATTACTATTTTAACTTCGAGGGTTTTACCATGTACCATGCATCAAACTTTGGATATTGTAGTTATAAAAGGTGCGATACAAGGTGGTATCTCTGCGAGTGTCCTGCTCGGGTCGCGTCTTCCCCCGCCCCGTCGCGGCGGCTGGGGTCTCGACTCTGTGGGAGGTGGTTTCTCCGGCTCCGTTGCCCGCAGGTTCTCAGTGCCGAAGGTTTCTTCGGAGGGGTGGAGGCTTCTGCCCCCGCCCCCCTCCGGCTCTGCCTCCGTCCCCGGATGTGATGCCCCTCCGCCTCCCTTATGGTGGCATTTTTTGTAGTCTCCTTCGTCGAATGAGGTTTTGTCTCCGGCGATTTAGGTTCTCTCTTTCGTCAGAGGATCTGTTCCAGTCAATCCGGTGGTTCGACTGGAGATCCCGCTGCGGCTTCTTGGTAGGTCGTTTGGTTGGCGTTATTTTGTTTGCCTCTTTACTCCTCCTAGGATGGATCACGTTCGTCCATCTCCGTTGGAATCGGCATCTGCTTCAAGTCCCAGTTGCATCTCTGATGGCTGTTATTGTGGCTCGTCTTCATAGACGGATCTAGAAAAATTTTCAGTGGAGTCACTCCCTTTAAGAAAATTTCCAACCAAACTAATTTAATAGAAATTTTTAGACTCATCAATAGAGTTTTAAAATTCCAGTGGGGTCACAGGACCCCACTGGTCCTTCTCTAGATCCGTCTATGCTCGCCTTGGTCTCCACCGCCCTGTTCTTCGTTTCGGCTGGTGTCTCCGTTCACCCCCCCCCCCCCCGTCGAGCTCTCCCCCGGTATCAGGGTTCGAGGGAGCGGTTCACCCCGCCGTGAAGCCTTCGGCGATGATCTCTGCCTGCTCACGGCGCTTTGTGCGACGTTGTTTCTCTTTGAATATTTGGGTTAACCCGTTGTGTAAGGACCTCCGGTCCATTTGCCTGTCATGGCCGCTGCCATGCCTTGCCTGCCCTGGTTGGTAGCTCCTGATATGGAGAGAAGCATGGCTCCCTGTCATCCCTTGTAAGGTTTTCTCTCTGGATGTACTGGTTTCTTGTGTGAATGAAGTTTCCTTCTTTCCCTGTCCAAAAAAAAAAAAGTGTTGAATAACTAGAATTTAGCTGTACGAGTCTCATGAGTCAAAATCTAGTTCCTTCGCATTCTTTTTATATCAATTTCAGTATTCCTATTACGAAAAATAAAGATTTTGGCACCAAAACTCACACTACATCCAAATGAACACCCGGACCAAACGAGACCTAAAGATTTGGATGATAATACCATAGCAACGAAACTACTAAAAACTACTCAGGCGGGTTTAACATGATACGCATGAACATGAGCGTCTAGACAAACATTAATTATACTTGTGTAAGTGTATTTATTATATATTTGTGTGGATTCTTATTGGGCTAATGCTTGTGTAAGTGTATTTATATATATTTGTGTGGATTCTTATTGGGCAAGTATAATGTCCCGCCTATGATCACATGACCAATAAAAACCTCTCACGAATGCAATAAGTACACTTAAACATTTCTCCTCCAAGAAATTACGGGTTGAAGTTATATGGTGAAGTATTGATATGGCGAGCACATTCCCATGTGATCAATATTTTAACAGGTGATAAGAAGACATGAGATAAGAAAAATAGAGAGTGATAAACAAGCCCCAACATGCTTTATTTTATATTTTGTCACTTGCAGATAGCTAGAGAGTATATATTCATATGAATATTCATATAGAAATATGCTTAAATTGCCATATCAAACACTTGCTTTAGGCTTAGGTGTGTACACTAGCTAGTGGTCTCAAATCTCAAGAGCCACATCCCAAAAATTGCAGGCCTCCCATAGAATGAGATGTTCCATTAATGCAGTTTGCTGCTATCAAGGCTCTCCCCAGCTCTAACAGTAGGATTCTCACATAATGATGATTTGCTACTCACTAACTACTGCAAGCACATCATCCAGTACGTGTGATACCACAAAAGACGCATGGTCCCTTTCGAGGTTGCGTTTTGGCAAGCCATTAAAGACAAATCTGATAGAGGGACCTACGTTCTTGGGGACACATGACGTGCAGGAAGATTAGGATGCATGCAAGCGACAAGCAATCTTAGCTGAATATTTGTCATATATATATATAGTTTGAATACTAAAAAATGATAGGGCACTCGGCCAGCCCAAGATCTTTTTATTGGGTTTGAGTTAAGATAGTCCACTTGGCACAAGACAGAAGTAGAAAACAAGGGTCTTCAAAGGGAACCTAATCCCATATTAGAATTGGCAGTCTTCTCTCAGAGAAAGACTTATTGTATTTTTATAAATATGACTAGACAATAACTCATGTGACACCTCTCACATGAGGAGTGAGAAAGTGACAATCCAATTGTTAGATGCCACATGGGCTTGTTGCCTAGTGCCACATGGGCTTGTTGCCTAGTTAAAGTGCAATATGAAAGTGCAATAAACCTTTCTCCTTCTCTCATCTGGAACTATTTTTAAAAGAATGTCAACAGTCGTAAGTAAGAAGTAAAAAGATAGGTGTCAATGCAACACAATCCCACTCAAACTCTCTCCGTTGGCCTAACCCCCTTCTCAAATGGAGCTCTTTCTCTAGCTAATTTGATTGTCAAAAGATTGTCTCTTGAATCTTCATCATGGAGATCGACTATCTTGCAGGTTAAAAAAATAGTTGAAAGTAGGCAATATATTTGTTTTCTTTCCTCATCACCATCTTCTGAGGTTCAAGCTCAGACCCATCATAGTTATCTTCGCTAAGAATCTCAAAGTCAAATCGAGACCGACTATATCAAAAATAATTTCAATTCATCATAGGCTAGCTCTGTAAATGAAACTCTCATAATTAAGCTTATCCAAAGATCCCCCTAAAAAATACAGTTTTTTAATAGACTTTGAATAAATTTATGGGAACTAATCACAAGTATATATGAGCAAACCAAAAAAAAAAAACAAAATATGTAGTGAACAACAGAGGTTTGGGATCAAATGATTTGATTATAAATGCACTCATGACAACCACACCGGCATTCCCATAGATTGCATCTAAGTAGGATCCCTAACTCTTTTAAATGAAGCCATTGCATCTAGCACGAATCTGGGAGCATTAAGAGCATAATCAATACAAAAATGGGAGATAAGACTTTGCCAAGGTAAAAATAATTAAAAATAAAAAATAGCTACTCTTCATTTGTCGCTAATATCCTTTTACCCACAAGTTTGTCCTACCACATGAGTTGCTCACAAGACTGCAACTTGTTCCATGTAAGGTTTGGTGTTTGAAAAGCACTTGTAAGATATAGATTAGTATAATCTTGGCATCTCTAGGTATTTTCAATTAATTAGAATATCTCTGATTTAACAAATTTGTGTACAAAGAGAAGGGAGTCAGATGAACCTATAAGATTGAGTACGATATATCTCTTTTCCCCCGAAATTTATTTTTTTAAAGAAAATAGTTCATTAGAAGGTGATAAAGATGTTTATCAAAACAAGATCCCCTTCTTAAGAGACAGAATTGGAGATTGGGCTTAGCTCACCTTTTCTTGGGCCCAAAAAGAGGCAGCTCAGGCGGCGGATACCTCCCCCCCCCCCCCCCTCCCCCCCCAGGTGGGTCGGATTCCCGGCCCAAAAAACCCACTAACCGCAAGATCCGTTTTACTAACTTGAAAACTCCCACGCCCAAACCCCGCCCGCCGTCGCGTCTCTGTCCACCCTATGGGGTTTCTTCAGCCGTCCATCTCCGCCGCCGTCACCGTTCTCCGGCACTATTTGCCATCTCCCGCCGCCGCCGCCGCCGCTTCCAACTGTAGCGGCGACTACTGCTCTCCTGTTGGCAACAGTACGTCTACGTCTCTCTCTCACGGCGGACTGCAACGCCGTTGTTCTCTTATTCCCGCCCTCCCCAGGCCGAGGACGGAAGGTCCGTCACAACGGAGGGGTGGGGGGGGGTGGCGCTTACATGAAATAGGAATTGGCACAGGAACTGCTGCCAATGGTTGCTGACATGAAGACCATGTTAAAAAAGAAGGGTTTTTTTTCAAAGACTGACCCTGTAATCAAACTCGACACAAGAAAATTCTTTGATTCAGTTTTTTTTCTGGGCATAAATTTTAGCTTGTTGAACAGAATTCTTTTACCAATCTGAGCCCATATGGATACCCCCATCCATCGAAAGAATGACTCTTTTTGGGGGCTCTATATGGATACCTGCCCTTTTTGCCTTCGTGTACTTGTAGGGTTTCTGACTTTGTGAATTCTCTTCTTTTTCTTCCTTTGAGGATAGGGATCATATCAACTGGAAGGGGATGGGAAAGGCGAAGGGCGGCTCCATCTTTATCAGGCTGGTCTCAGCAGCAGGAACTGGATTCTTCTATGTGAAGAGGAAGAACCCGAGAAGGTTGCAGGAGAAGCTCGAGTTCCGCGCAAGTACGACCCCAGGGTTAATAAGCATGTTCTCTTTTACCGAGGCCAAGATGAAATGAGCAATGTGTGTTCTTCGTTTATGCTGTTGGGTAAAAAGTGGTTTTATGAGGGGCATTTTAAGAAAGGGAGAAAGGAACACAAAATTTGATAAAATAAAAAAAGTACATAAAAAAGTGTGCAAGTTTTGTCTTTATGTGAGGGTTTTAGTCCACATGAGAAATTTCTAAGGAGACATAGGGTTTCATAACCATAAGTGTTCATAAGACTATGTTTTATAGACAAAGGTGGGGGTATGCTGGACCATATGACGTGGTCATGTCGGTTTGTCTTGGTATTTTTTTGCTTCTTATTTTTGTGTTTTTTCCTTTTCTTGGAGAGATTAGGTTTGTTTGGGCTCGTTCCCTAAACCGGCTCATTGTCTTGGCTTCTGCGGGTGTGGGGTGTTTCATATACCGATTAGCTGTCCCTAATCGCGGTAACCAACGTCTGAAGCGCATGTTGACTCTTCGTGTGGAGGAACAGCTCGCACGCCGCTGCTCTCTCTCTCGCCCCCTCCCCGCGTCGGGCTGCTCATCGACGAGATCGTCGCCGACTGCTCTCCCGTTCCGGTGCGTTGTCGCTCTCCGGTGTTTGGGTCGTCGTCGTCGGACGCTCTCTCCAATGTTCGGTGCATGTTTTATGCTTATTTCTTGGCCTCTGTACTCTCCCTTGCATTCTTCTAATAAAAATTGTTTAGTAACATCATTTCTTAACATCTCAGTCTAATATATTAGGGATTATAACATCACATCATATAAAAATATTGTAAAAAAATCGATAAGATGAGGATAGCATATGGCTTTAGAAGAGGAAAAAAGATGAAATATTGAATAATATTCTCTCTTGTGGGAAGGGGTCGTTGCCCTAGAAACTTTGCATAAAGAGAAGAGGGCCCTATATATCTATCCTATGTGTTCCAGTTTCTTAATAGTGTTCAAATGCTTTGCTCTATGAAATGTCCTGTTGTGTGAACACCTGTCCATTGGAAATGAACCAAGAAGATTAGAAATATTATTAAGTCATGAAAAGGGGGAGAAATGATTTTGAAAAATATTAGGAGTATTCCAAGATAAAAAAATAGCTGAGGATTCTCTTGTATCCACATTGAACTCCCAACACTATCGAAACTGCTCAGACATTATTCTTTATACAGAAGGGGGGGACCAAGAGGATCACACATGACTGAGAAAAACTTAATGCTCGACCAAATATTATCCACTGGTATAAAGTGGGTGTGGACACACTGCCATAACCCTCACTTGTAAGAGTGGATAACATTAAGTCTTTCTCTATATCATCACGAAATATTATGCTTTGAGATTGTTTGCGGTAGTCCCTCCACTTTGATATTGGGTTGGGTTAAAATTAATTTTAACCCAGAACTAAAATTAATCTATTTTTAACTCACTTTTACTTTGTTTGCAACTGAGTTAACTCATTTGACTATAGTGAATTAACTTTTTTTTCTCAAATGTATTTTGGTAAGAAAAAGTGAGTTAACTCATCTTGGAAAAAAAATAGCAATTAATACTTGTATTGTGAGAGGAAAAAGGTAGTTAACTCACTTAAGTTAACTCCAACCCACCTCTAGAGGTGGATTGAAAAATTGTGAGTTAACTCACTTTTGATCCACCTTTAATCTAACCCACTTAGCTAACTTTGTAACCTTTTTAAAATACTTTTTAAATTAGTTATGAGTTAACTCTGAATTAACTCTAATCTAACTCATTACCAAAGTAGAGTGCTACCTTTGATACAGAATGCTAACACTGTTGCTACAACGAAAAATAGCAAGGGATTGATTAGATCTCTGCAATGGTAGCAAACTAGCAAATTCTTCCGCCTCTTCTTGCACCAAATCAATCATCACACTTGGCTCTTAAGTGACCCATAAAATTTACAAGATGTAAGTCCATACTGTGAAGGATCTCGTGTTCTATTCTCATGAGCGTAGAAAGTTGATTTAATAGGGTGAATCGTGAGATTTTTCACTCTGGTGAACATGGAGGGTTTAATCTTTTTTTTTTTTTACATCTCGATGTGATAGTTTAGACCACCACCTTAAGACCAAAGCACCCAAAGCAAGACTCGAGCCTTGCCCAAGGGTGTGCAGCAATGTAGCCCCACCGTTGGGTTACCCCTCAAGGGGTTTAATCACCTTCTTTGATAATAAGATAAAGAGATTGAAGATAGATTAGTCATAGATAGACAATTCATGTTTAAAAACTTTTTAAATTTGAAATAATTTAATAAGAGATAATTATAAAGAGAGAATTTTTAATGTGATGTGACTATATATATATATAGTTATCACAATTTTGTATCTAATTTAACACCATTTATCTATGCATAAGGAGAGAGACATGATTTTCTAAAGTGAAATATCAATAATACATCCCAATAATAACTTTTATCCCCCTCAATGGAAGGGATAAATTATCACATCTTCATCTCCTATTTATCATACTTGAGTTTTATCGCCCCTACTTATTCTATCTCAATTATCAAATTACATGTGAACTTAAAACCGGTGCTAAAAATAAAAAATAAACCCCCCATCTCATTATCGAACCCACCTATTTGAGTTCTTAGACAGCATGTCTTTTTTGTTGAAAAACAGTTGAACTTGATCGCTATCTATATAAAGATGAACGACAAATTTTACTATGTAAAAAACTCATTCGCACCAAATTATGATCATGATCCTCGCTATCTGCTGAAGGCCAAATTCAACACAGAAAGACATTTTTACAAGGACATCTCCCGTGCCATTTGAATCAGCTCCATTGAAAGCACTTGTGTAGTCCGAGCTTGTTCTTTATATGCTTAACGATAGACAACGAACTGTAATGTGTGAAAAAAATTGCACAAAGTTCTTCCACACCAAACTGTGATCCTTGCTACCTAAACGAAGGCCAAGCTCAAGATGAAAGACATTTCCAGAAAAAAAGAAAACATCTCGCATACAAATTCGGTGTTGAATCGGCTCACTCAAACCCACAAGTAAGGAGCAGAGAGAGTCCAAAAGATCTCACGGTTCTCCAACATCAGGGAACTTGGCATATGCTTAAAATCACAGCACGGAATCATGAGCATCCTGCAGTCTACAAGACCAATGCAGTGGAAATTAAATCCAGAATAGTCTTCGGCATCCTTCCAAACTGCAGTTAAAAGTTTCAGTTAGCAGTAAAGAACAGTGAAGAGACAAGAAGTATAAGGTCTCAAACACTGAAATGAAGGTGGCTGCAGAATGGCCAGATGCCACGAAGTAAACCTTGAAAGAAACAGGAAGGGGATAGAGGTGGGTAGAGCCAGAGTTCCACGTCCACCTGCGATGCTGATCAGAATGCTTACATTTTGTCACTGTTGTCGTTTAGTCCCATATTGAAAATCTATAAGAGTTTTCACCTCTATAGAGAATTCCCTCGACTAAATGCCTAGATTTTGAGTTAGAATTCAGACCTTTAACATGGTAGAATGGGTTTATCCATTAGATCATTTCGCCATATGTGGACACTTGTTCTTGCCCACGTTGCGTCACAAACAGATTGGTTCCGGGGGTGGGGTGTTGGTTTGGATGTGTTGTCGTTTAGTCTCATATTAGAAATCCATGAGCGTTTTCACCTCTATATATGTAGAGGATTCTCTCAACTAAATGTTTAGATTTTAAGTTAGAGCAAGATACCTACTCAAGGTGTGCCATGCACCATCTGAGATTTCCTACAAGGAGCGTCGCTAGGGAAACCAGTAGAGGCGCTAGAACAAATACGAAGATTCTCAGGCTGATTTTGCCAACACCTGTACAATCTGTAATAGAAACTCTACATCATCTACACTACTTAAAGATGCTAAAATACCTTGGAAGCCCCATAGCTAGGCCACCAAACTCCAGAGTCACTTGCCGAGGGTCTACCATCTGAACAATGCTCCTGAGAGCACCTCCCCACCCCCCAAAAAAAAGAACACAGGTTTTCAGGCTTAGACCACATGAGATTGGAAAGAAAACAACTAGACAATTGTTGACTGAGGTAGCTGTTCATGTTGTAGAACCCAAAACTGAAGTTATCAAATATCTAAGGTATGTAGAGAATTTAAAGCCAAGAAAGGGCCATTAACTGATAACTAATCAGCCTCACTTCTGGTTGTTGAATAACTTTCAACCTCTTCGTCCAAATACACAGGGATAAACCCATCGCTTAACCACTGTAGATTTTGAAAGACAGAATAAAAGCATAGACCAATGAGTGCATATCCCAAAAGAAATGCAGATCACTATTATAGAGCAAAACTTACAGTCAATCCCCATGCTATGATGATCATTAGCAAAAACTCAGACAAGGTTCCCAGATGTATGTCATGTACAGTGGAAATCCAGGGAGGAGAGATTACACGTTAATGTTAATGTCTTTCCATATTTTATTCAAAAATGTACATTTGGAGCTACATTCTGAATATTTTCGGGAAAGAAAAAATAATTAATGCTGTTGTGACAGCTGCAGCCGCTTCTGTAACCAGTGTCACTCCACATCATCCATGGTGGCAACCCATTTGGTATGGTGGCTGTGCCCTCATGTGTTTCTTCCCTGGATGCCACCAGCTGCCTAACCCTAATTTCAGAGGGGCGTTGTACCAATAACATCAAAGGTTCATGCACAGGGGGCGAAAAGATGCATCGAGGGAGGAGATGGGTGATGTCAGGATGGGAATGAGGCAGGAGGAGAAGCCCAATTGGGTTACATGATGGGAAGAGGAGCTCCCCACCCTATTCATCCCCATCCACATCCTCACCTTCGACATTTCCCCATCACTCTCTTCCCCTGCCCGCCCATTCACCTGGCCGCAGTCGTTCTCCTATCTCCCATTCCCAAAAACAACACACAATGTCCCAGTGGTCACCTTCCAGCACCCACTCAAGGCTCATTGGAGTTGAAGCCAATGGTGGAGTAAGTGCCTTGAGGACAAGCCCTACTCCACACTACAAGGCGAAGGCTGGTTGCCTACCCGCCTGTCTGATTCAGAGGATGGATGGTTGTGGAGGTGGGTGAAGGAGGCTTCTTTTTTGTCAAATCAGCACATCGAGTTATCAAAGATGGAGGGCTTTGACATAGATTTCATCATCACATGTGGAGTCCTAGAAGTCCATTGATGGTGAAGATTCTGCTTTGGAGGATCTCACATGAGAGACTTCCTACTTGGGATAGGCTGCGCCACTTCATTTCAAATATTCAGCCTATTTGTGTGCTTTGTGGAGAGGATGATGAGACATTTGACCACCTGTTTGTAGGATGCTCCTACTCTGAGGGGGTGTGGAGAGAGGTTGCGAGAAAAACCCGTATCAACATCCATCAGCACAGGGACGTCCAACAGTTGTTTTTGCATTGGGAGAGACAACGGCTTCTCAGAGGAGATAGGATAGTGTGGTGGCTCATCCTTCACGCCACCTTGTGGATGCTATGGGGGGAGAGGAATAATCAGATCTTTAAAAGGATATCTAGAGATGGAACTACCGTTTTTCATGCTATTTGTGTCAAAGTAAAGGAATGGGCAGCCACTATTTGTAACGTGGATTCTTCTACTTTATCTCTTTTTATTTTGTTGGGGGAATAGATGTCTCTGCACGACTTTAGCGTGGCTTTCAATTGTATAGGGTTTTGTTTTTGAAAAGCAAATAGTACCACTGATATTATAAAAGAGAAAAGAAGTACATATAAAAAAAAGTGGGGGATAGCTCCCAAAACTCCCCAAGACAAAAAGATGACAAGTCGAAGCCTACCAAGGGAGCAAAGAAAAGAAAGTCGGATCACCCTAAACAAATGATCAAGAGTCCTCTGCGATTGTCGTATAAAATGGAGAAGTGCATCATGAGTCCTCTACGATCGTCGCATACCAGTGAAACTTAAAAGAAAGTTTTATAGAACGACAGTGAGGCCTACTTTATTATATGGTACCGAGTGTTGAGAGTGCGAAATGAATATATTAACAAAATATGTGTGGCGGAGACGAAGATGTTGAGATAGATGTGTGGTAAGACTAAGAAAGATAAGATTAAGAATGAGCGCTTCCGTGAGGATTTGGGGATAGCTCTAATTGATAGAAAAATGAGAGAAAATAGATTTAGGTGGTTTGGACACGTGCACTGTCGCCCTAACTCAGCGCCGGTTAAAAGATGTGACAAAATCTTAGTGTATACCAGTAAAAAACTAGGGGAAGGCTTAAAATGAGATGGTGCGATATTATTAGGAAAGACTTGGACTTCTTGAGTTTAAACACGACTATAGTACTTGATAGAAATTTTTAACGGAAAAGAATTCATGTAGCCAACCCCAAATAATGGAATAAGGCTCTGATGATGATGATGATCACCCTAAACACATCCTACCCAACGGCTCAAAAACAAACATCACACCAGCAGTCCCAAGACAAAAATCACACCTTAGCTATGAGACCCACCCATATCATATAACATTCAACAGCCAAAAAAACCACACAACAGCCATTGAAGACATCTCCTGAGTCCTGACTTCACAGTTCACCAATGCCTCAATTCTTTGAAAGTACTTTCTTGTCGGCCACATCAATCTTCGTCTTTCTAGCAACGTCCGCCATTCACCTCCGCTTGATGGGAAGCAAAATGGAATTCAAACCTTTGTCCGTGTCTTCATCCGAGACACCAATCAATCTAACAATTCCGCTCGCCCATGTTTCCATGAAATTCTCAACTTTGGTCAATATATCCAATACTTCTCCCTTGGTAAGACTCCCATTGTCCACTAAAACCAATTCCTGCCCCTGAAAAGCTTCCTCGACCTGCTCCATTGCCACGTGCAAATCCTCTGAGACCGGAGGCGGGGCAGAAAGATCTAAAGCCGCAATAGCCTCCTCCTCAGGACCGACAGCCCCCTCTGTCACAGGGGCAGCAAGGTGGGAGATGGGTATCTAGGAAGAGGTCCTCAGAAAGGAATGACAAGGGAAGAAGGGCCTCCTCCTCCCCGTTGCAACACCCAGTATCCCCTTCATCTTCCTCGCAGATGTCGGGGCCAACTCCACTGGCCTCACGGCCAATCTCCTCAGAATGGCTCTCCAATTGAGTCTTGGGACTTGAGAGTTGTGTACATTCTATTTTCTTTAATATACTAGTGGTACTACCCACTTTCAAAAAAAAAAAAAAAAAAGGAGGCAAAGGTTCGTGTGGATCCTGCAACTCCACAAGAGGTTTGTGGATACCATGACCATCCCCTACAGGCGCATCAAGAACATGTCCACCATGGACAGCCCACCTTGGCCACTGGTGCCACCAAGAAGCATGTCTTTGCCATTTGCCAATGCCTTGTGCCATATCATTTGCTCATTCACATGCAGACAGTGTCCAAGAGAGGAGATGGTGGTGGGCTTCAAGAACAGATGAGGAAGGGGCAGCTTTGTAATAAGTGGAAAACAGATAATCCAGTCATTGTAAAGTTAACATGGATGGAATATTGAGAAGAACAAATATTCCCCTTTTTTGACATCAGATGACCATAGGGGATTATCTTAAAGGACTCGCGTTTTAAGCAGATTTCAAAAATAAAGGATGAGGAGAGCTGATATCATGAAACATTATAGGGATAAAAACTCAGAAATCACAAATACTGAAAGCTATTTGACAAGAAGGATAACATTGCCCTCCTCAACCTGCTCAAACAAACTGAATTGTAGAGCATACTGCAAACAGTACATAGTTGTCTGTTTCTTTCCAAACATGGTTGAAAACAAAAACCATTAAAAAAATGCTTTTTCAAGACGAGATTTTTGCAGACAGGTGGCTATCTGGCATGGCATGTTGAAGCAGCCAGTGGCTAGCAATTTGCTGTCCCCACTTGTTAAAAACATGGAAGAAAAGGAATCAGTCATGCCTCACAAGGTAACTATAAATGCAGACAGTGTTTTAGAGAAGTAGCAGTGTCAGTCATTAAAAGTCAAATCTTTCTGTTCTTCCCCTTTTTGCTAAACTATTGATGTACTATTATGCATGCTATAAATCATATTCAAACTAAATAAAAAACCTTGTATTTCCAAGTACTGGATCTGATATTTCAACTCCAAATGTGAGAGATGTGAGTAAAGTGCTTAAATAAGTGACATTCCATACCTATAAATGCACCCACCACACAGGCGCTATTTATCAGTACCAACATACAAGGTTTACAGAAACCACCATCCATCTCATTTGGAGACAAGAGACTACAAATTACAATTATTATTTAATTATTTGTCCACAAATTCAAATTGCTGTCATTTGTATAGTAACTAGGTGGGCTAACATATCTTATTTGGAGAGTGGAGACATACACAAACTATAATAGTTATTTTACCATTTGTCCATGAACAAATCATCTACGTCAATAAACTAACATAGTGGGTTATCTTACTATCGGGAAAACGAACAATTCTATGTGAAGATATCATACAGCCAAGTTTTCTGCAGTTTCTATGCAAAAACAGCTTTTTGTTTCCAGGTGCTAAATAAAGCAGAAAAGTGAGACAAGCTTTTCTAATGTGTAAATGGAAATTGATCTTCAAAAGACAAGTATCAGTTGCTGCATACCTGATGTGCAGTAAGTGATGAGGTGGCAGTGTACACTCCATGTGATTGGTCCACATGGAGGTGCAACGAGATACAAGACATGCTTTTGTAAAACAAGCAAGTGGGGCCTACCACTATGTCTTGTCTCATTTCTTGTCAGTTGTCATGCCCTATATGGACCAATCACATCAGGGTACCTCATCACTTGGTATCACTCAAAAGACAGTTTTCATTGTTTTCCTCCATGGTGCTCATCCCATTTTCATCCAATTCAGTGTTGGGCAGCTAATATTTGGTAGTATACCTAAATAATAACTTAGGAGACACTCACCAATTCCATCATGGAAGCACCTTAGGAGTACCCTAAGGTGGAAATAAGGGGGATTGCTAGCTTCTATATAGAGAAAGACAGCTGCATCTATTACAAGTTCCTTATGCAGATTGCTAGCTTCTATCTAGAGAAAGACTGTTGCATCTATTACAAGCTCTGTGGAAATTGTTTCACCACCATAGTCAAGCAGCTGATGGTTCTAGCTCGTTAGATAGAGATAGCTTAGATGAGTTGTTGGCATGGATGAGCAAAAGGAAAATCAACTTCGAATTGATGGCACCTGCGCCAGATCTTAATATGAGGGTAGCCTTTCATGGATGTATATGTCTAAAGAAAGGAGAAGACCACAAAGGCCTGTACGCTATGTAGAGGAGAGGCCAGATAAAGTTCCTTAGAGTAGCATCTTGTTTGGTGTCCTGGCCCTTTCTTTAATAATAGACCACCACACAACCTTTATGGAAAACCGTAAAAGACACAGATATAAGAGTGATGTTCTCTCATTCAAAGCTTATAAGCATCATGTGAGAAATGGGACAGGTGTAACCTTTGGATATCTGCCAAGCACCCATGTCTTATGGGATTGTGATGCATGTATTGTGTTCTCTTGGTGGATTTTGACATTGAAGCAAACATTATGGGAATGAAATGCATGGTAAGCTGAATGATCCAATGCACAGATGTCCAAGCCTGATGATGATGATGCCTTCCATTGCTTCATTGATGCTATAAAAGCTTTTTGATCTAGTGAATGGAGACACTTAAATTATTGTTCATTTATTTCTTCTTTTGATGAAAAAGAAGCAAGATTGAGCATCTTTAAGTCTGTTATTTGTATTTGAAATTTAGTGCTCCTTGTCAATAATTGTAGTTGGGTCTGGACTAGTCATGTTTCAGGTCTGTTTTTGAAGCATTCATTGACTGATAACATCCACCTCTATATGCTTACTACAGTACTAGTAGATAGATGTGTCATGGTAGCACCTCGATACCTAACTAGAATACATAATGAGGAAAAAACTTTTGGCTCAAAAAATGCTGAAGAAATTTCATAACTGCTGCCAGATCATCTAAGCCTGAGAGGGAGAGCTGACTTTAGTAGATTCTGAGATAAATATTGTCTCAAACGAAATGCTCTTCAGGAATTATGTCTTGATTACAGTTGACATTAGAAGTATTGGCAAAAGATGTAGTTAGGCTATTGAGACTAGAAATAAAGAAGTGTAGTATTATATGTTAGCAGTGGATAGCATGATGATTTGCATGCAAAAAAAGGAAATAGGAAAGTGCCAGTGGAATGGAAACAAGGAAAGAACCAGACCAAGGAACTGTAACTCCCAAAAGATTTCCCTTTGAGGAAGCTGTTTTCTTCAGCACCAAAAGCATGCCTGGATGCTCAATGAGATGGATGAAAGGAATTACCAGGTTTGAATATTGAAAACCCATGATTTGTCGACTATAGACATGAGCACAAAGCCTTCAGATGGATGCACATATTGAGCTACATGAAGACACATGCCAAAGATGACAGAATGTCTGAGATAAGATACAAGGAGATACGAGGTATATAAATGCAGATATAACACATGCATCAATTGGTTGAAAGTAGTCGACGATATTTACATAACTCAAGAATTGTGGACGTGTTCATTTCAAAATTGAAACTCTGAAAAGGGACGTTGGCAAGCATATCTGCACCTATTGCCTTGTCCAAGGGAGGGCATCACATCATACTTAAAATATTTTGTAGGAAATGGCATAATCATGAACTCCAAAGATCAATCGTATTGATGCCTGGGCAAAGAACATGAATTGGTAAGTGTCTCCTAAGGTGCTTCCATGATGGAAATTGCTTTAGGTAATACTACAAGTTTATTTGGTAGTATACTCCAGCTGCCGTCAACTATCTAATAAGAGCCAGACAATACACATAACTACTCACGAAAAAAATGGAGATACTAATGTCACTAAAGTAACACAAAAATCCATGAGAAATATCAGAAGAGAGAGTTTAGCTGAAAATTGAGGTTTCCATGAAAGAGATTTACAACAATCAGTAATGTACACAATTTGTTATCTCTGATGTAATGTACAAAACACTTGCACGACTAGATTCTAAGGATTACCCAAAAAAAATACGCATCCCCAATAGATGTGAGAAGCCATTGGCACAGGTCAGAATCCTTACAAACCATTAATGCAGTCCTCCAAATTTCTCCTTCCAAACCTTCTACCGTTCAATCCCCCTTCCCTGCACCTCATGTCAAAATAGCAGATTAACCAGACTACCATGAAAAAAACCTCCGCAGTAGACTGGACTGCGGCAGCAAAGAATGGACCGCCCACAGCCTCCAGTACCCCTCTTGCCTCGTTCCAGCACACTATCATCTCCACATGCCTGAGGATGATCGCCCGGCTCATCATCATCGAGACCAGCCGGAACCCTTTCCAAACAACCTCCGGCCCTCTTCTCCTTTCGTTGTGGTCGGTGATGGCCACCCAGCAGCTGAACACAAACACAAGGGCGACCAACCTTTCGAGCAAGCCCCACATAAACAGGAACCACCAGAGACCGCCCTCCTCACCAGGCGCCCACTGTGACAGCGGTGTCGCTGTCATCAAGAATGGGATCAGCTTCACCCTCACAAAAAGCTTGAGCACTGCTTGCTGGTTGCCGACATTAGAGAAGAACAAGATGCATAGAAACTGAGCCACGGCGTCCCTTGCGGCCCACCGCAAGAACACAAATACCAGCACCCGCCGGAACCCCAGCCGCGACCCGGCAGAGACCGTGTTGACAAAGGGCCTCTGCTTCCCCAGGAGGAACTCCGCAACCGTCAAGAACACGACGCCAGTCGCGCATGAGTAGCAGGCAAGGAATCCGACGATGGCGAAGAAGTAGACTACGGAGAAGAGGGTCATCAGGTAGGCGAGCACCATGGCGTCTCCCCGCACCAGATTGTAACCGTGACCAAAGATCCGGATCTCGATCTCCGCCCCGGCTTCTTGCTTCTGCACATCGACATCTCCGCCGCCGTAGTCCGGGAAGACAAACAAGATGGGGGACACTGAGGGGTGTAAAACCCTAATCTTGCCGTCGCCAGGGATACCCTGCGAGTTCTTGCGAACCCCACCGAGTCGGAGCAGACGACCAGGGCTCATCAAGAACGAGGAATTGGGCGGCCAGACCTGGTGGCCGCTTCCGAAGGAATGGTCGACAGCTGCATGGTCGACATCGGAGAAGTCGTCGTCCAGGATGCCGACGCGTGTCTGGTGGAGGAAGGGCGGCCGCCGGCGGTGGCGAGCGGGGTACCCGGGGCCATATTGGTGGTGATCAGAGGGGCGGTGTGGGTGGTCGGCCGCCGCGGGGGCGGCGGGGGAGGAGGGGGCAGAGGGGAGGCGGGAGAGCAGGGATCGGACATCGGGGTCGGCGTCAAGGACGGCGGCGATGCGGGCGGCAGCGAGGTGGACGGCACAGCGGTAGGAGAGGAGGAGAAAGGACACAGAGAGGAGCACGGGGAGGGCAGAGCAGAAGGCGACGGAAGACCGGCGGATCACACCTCCGCCGCCGGCGAGGGGCATTGCACCGCGGCCCCGGTGGTTCCCAGGCGCCGCCGTCCCTACGCGCGAGTAGTATTCCTTCTGCGATTGGGTTCCTCGGGCCTTGTCGGGCGGAGAAGGTCCAGCCCGGCGACGCCGCGCGCGCGTCCGTGTGGTTAGCAGAGAGAGAGAGAGAGAGAGAGAGAGAGAGAGGTGGAGGGTGGAATGGGGAAGAAGAAGACTAGATATTATGGTGATTGGTGGATATCTCTACCGGGTCATCGACCTCACGTCATGTGTTCTCTGGCGTAATAGACCGTCCCAGTAAACGAGCACCATGTTGGATCCGCACTGTGCACTAGCTACAACTATGTTCCGTGTGGCAGGATTGGTTTTGGGTTCTTCAGGGGTTTTTTGTGTTTTTATTTATTTTCTTGAATTTTTAGGGAATTTTGTTATAAATACCCCCTAATATGCCTGATTTTAATATATTTACAAAAAAATATATCTTATTTTAACATATTTACAAAACTGTGCTTAGATAGCTTAAATAAATATATTGGAACTTACACAAATTTATGATACTTATACAAATATGCTACACTTACATAAATTTGCTGTAAATTAGATAAATATGCTACAATTTATATAAATTTATATAGTTGACATAAATATACAACAAATTATACAAATTTATTGTAACTTACAAAAATATTACAACTTACATAAATTTATGTAAGCACACAAATGTTTGTAGGTTATAACATATTTGTGTAAGCTATCTAAGTATAATTTTATAAATATATTAGAAACAGATAAAGTTTTGTAAATATGTTAAATTGAGTATATTTTGGTAAATATTTCTTTAAAATATTATTTTTAAAAGTTTTCATTTTTATATGTCATAAGAACGTAAAAACAATTTTTTTTCTTAAAAACTTATAGTATTTTCCTTTTTCCTAAACCTAATACTTCCTTACCTCTCTCCATTAAAATAAAAGAGGCATCTATTCTTCCATGGGCCACATGCATTTATATAAGTGGTCGAAGATCATGTTGATTCATAAAGATCACAGCTCATGGATGCTACTCTGAAGAGTGTGTTCATTTAAAAAGTAAAGTGATGATTGAAAATAAAATAATAATGGATATATATATATATATAGTTTATATATTTAGCCGTTTTAACTTGGTAATTGACATTGATTGAGAACAAGAGGAGAGGAGATTTGATAAAAGAGAGTGAAGCATAAAAAAAAAGTTTTGACAAGTAGTTAATTGGAACTTAATAACTCGAATTTGAATTTTAGTAGGGCTTCTTCTTTACATTATTTATATTAGTAGACTCCAAATATATAATTAGAATTTAGACAGAGGGAAACTATTTAGGAGCATCATGTTGAAGAATTATATAAAAAAATGCATTTTGGAATATGTTTAAAATATCACAAATAAATCCACCTTACATTAGTAGTAGCTGGTGCTATGGCTATCGATCACTATCAGGTAGCCGTTGCTTCATCTAGTCTCCCACCTCCCATGTTGCCAACACATAAACGAAACCAGCTCTCTGCTCCTAGAGAATAATAATGTTATAGATGGGTGGTGTAATGTAAACTAATTAAATAGAGTTAATACTAATTTTGAGAAATACTATGTTCTTGATTAGTTTGAAGTTTAATATGATGTTAAGTAATCGCACATCACATTTATTAGATCATGTGATGTGTGGACTCTCAAATATATAAATATATTTTTTAGAATATATTTAATACATGTATCTTAATTTTTTTAGACTCAAAATAATAAATATAAATATTTATATAACACACATAAATAATAATTTAATACACACAAATAATATTATTATTTATGTGTATTCTTACATTATTTTGTATATATTATTATATTATTTATATATATTCTTATATTATTTTGTGTGTATTATTATATTATATGTATATTAAATCGACATTTATATACGTTATGTAAATATTGATGTGTATTAAAAATCTAAAAATTATGCATTTAGTGTAGTATTTTTAGAACTTAAATATTGAGAGGATAGAGATTGCATTGCATAAAGATTAGTTAATGTTAGAATCATTTACTCTGGTATTATGTACATATCGCGTCCTTAAAAACTTAAATATCGAGAACAATGATTACCATCTGATTGTACAAAACAAGATTTGTCGTGTTACATGACTCAATCGTATCCACCTTTTGTTGACGCTATCTAATTACGATATGTTTTGATCTGAGAGATATATTTTAAAGAAATAATAATAATAAATAAATAAATAAATAAGAAGATAAGACCAACAAGACTGGATGCGAGACATGTGATGTGAGTGAGGCCTGTCTCACAAACGCCGGCCTCAGAAATCAGAACCTGCCTGTGCCCCTGAACAATAAGCATCACTCTTGAGAAGATAGAGAGTAAACAGTACTGTTCACTTTAGAAATCATCTTTCTATGTTCCCTTCACCCCTTGATGGAGATCGATGCTTCACTTCGCGACATATCTGGTCTGAAATCCATCAACTGATGCAGCGTGATGGCGTCAAAGGGCTCGAAGGGCTGCTGTCTATGCGAGGACAGCTCCTGGGTTACTTGCTGCATGGTAGGCCTAGCATTTGGATCAGCACGTACGCAAGCTAGCGCCACCATCACCACGGAGCATATTTCCCTCGAAACCTCAAGAACAGGGTCCGGGAGACGCGGGTCCAGGAGATGCTTCACCAGGATGTCCAGCCCAGATCGCCCAGTTGATGAAGGGCGCAGCGACAACGATGAGACGAGATCCCCTGGGTGTGTTCCCATGATCGTCTCCAACGCCACCACCCCAAAGCCATAGACGTCGCACTTGTCTGTCACCTTCATCGTGTATGCAAACTCTGCAACCAGACAAGGCATTTCTTCAGATCTCTGCATCCAACTCGAGCAATATTCACGTTTCTGATCGTTTGATGAAGGAAAGGAAACAAGTTTCTTACTATCTATCTTCGGAGACGTATAGATTGGCACAAGCCACAAGAGATTAATTAAACAGAGAACTCACCCGGGGCAATGTATCCTCGCGTCCCGGCGACGCCCGTCCAGTTGGAGGAGCCTACACGCAGAAGCTTCGCTGCTCCGAAATCAGACACGCAGGCCCTGAACTCCGAATCAAACAAGATGTTGCTGCTGGATATGTCTCGATGCACTACGGCCGGTGTGCAGTCATGGTGCAGGTAGCACAGGGCATCTGCCACACCCCTGACGGCGTTCACCCTGCTCACCCAGTCCAGTTCCATGGCGCTTTCGTCGTTGCTCAGGACGCTGGCTAAGCTCCCCTTCTCCATGTTCTCGTAAACCAGAAACGCGCATCGGGCGTGGAAGCAGAACCCGTGGAGCTTTACTATGTTCCTGTGGCGGATCCCCGTCACCGCGCACAGCTCCTTCCGGAAGGTCGCGTCGTACGCCGCCTCTCCGTCCTCTGGCTGGTGGAATTTCTTGACGGCGACGACCTGTCCGGTGGGCAGCTCCGCCTCGTAGACGCTCCCGTTCCCTCCCACTCCAACGCAGTACCTGTCGTCGAAGTTCTCGGTCGCTTGGATGATGTCTTCGAACACGTTTCCGCCGTCGTAGTTCCAGACAGAGAACAAGTTCTTGTTCTTCTGCACCTCCCTTCCATCCATGTCCTCGGCGGTCTGCTCTTTTCTCAGACGACGGATTTTGGCAGATGCGAACAGGATGATCAGCAAGGCCGAAACTGGTACGACCACGGAGATCACCACCTTGACTCGGCCTTTTCTGCTCGGCTTCTGTGATGCAGAGGAATTAGAACCATTGCTAGATGCCTCCACTCTGTTACCAACGAATGATTCGTGCGGGATCACCCCTTCATACGAAGCGGGCACCACAAGATCGTTGTGCGAGAAATCTATCAATGCGAAGCTCTGCAATCGGGGTATGGAGAAGGGAAGCTGACCGGAGAAGTTGTTATGAGACAGGTTGAGGCTGGTCAGGTAGGTGAGATCCTGGAGCTGCTTGGGCAGACTGCCGCTGAGATTATTCCAGGACAAATCGAGGCTTCCGAGCTTGGTCATGGTGCCAATCGTCAGGGGGATCGAACCGGAGAACCGGTTCCACCTGAGGTCCAGCTCGACCAAGTTTTGGAGGCCTCCGATCTGTGGAGGAAGCGGACCAGAGAATTTGTTCCCGTAGAGAAGCAGGTGCTCGAGGCTGGTCAGGTTATCCAAGAACGGTGGGAAAACGCCGCTGAGGTTGTTCCTGCTCAAACGGAGGACCCTTAAAGATCTAAGATTTCCTATCTCCACGGGGATGGCACCAGAGATCTGATTCCCGTGGAGCTGCAGCCTCTCTAGATTTACCAAGCCGCCCAGAGATGGAGGTATCTCTCCGGTGAGGCTGTTGTTCGACAAGGTCATCACTCTCAGGTTCCTAAGCTTGCCAATCTCAGGAGGAATGATCCCGGAGATCTGGTTCCCGCGCAGGTACAGACGCTGCAGGGACTCCAAGCCACCGAACAGCGGAGAGATGGGTCCGGACACCCGGTTCCACCGGATGTCCAGGTACTGCAGACGCTTCAAGCTCCCCATGGACGGAGGAATACGGCCGGTGAGGCTGTTGTTGAACAGAGCGAGCCGTTCCAACATCGTGAGATTAGCAATCTCGGTGGGGATCCCGCCGGAGATGTGGTTCATGTCAAGGGACACTTCCCTCAGCTTCTTCAAGCTGCACAGCGAGGGAGGGATGCCACCAGTGATGTTGTTCTCGGACAGGTCCAGCACCTGCAGTTCCCCAAGGCTCCCGATCTCCGGAGGGATGGGCCCGGAGATTCGGTTCCCGTCGAGGGTCAGGTGGGTCAGCTTGCTCAGGTTGCCCAGCGAAGGAGGCAGCCCACCGGAGAGGCTGTTGTTTGATAGGCTGAGGCTGATGAGGCTGGGGAAGGAGGAGAAGTTCAGATTCTCCAGCGTACCTCGCAGGCCCAGGTGTTGCAGGTCGATCCCCACCACGCCCGCAGTGGCGTCACAGGTGATGCCAGTCCAGTTGCAGGGCGGCGGAGGAGCTCCCGCAGCTGCACCGTTCCATGATGAAAGAGCATCCAGAGGATACCATTCCAGGCTGTTCTTCCACCTGATGAAAGCTTCCGCCGCCGGGGTCGTCGATCCAGACGAACAGTGATCTCTGCACTGGTGGAGTACCAGCAGGAGGAGAAAAAAACGCAGGGGCCGCACTCTGCTCCCACCCATTCAGCTGAGGCCGGAGGCGGATGGGTAACGTACAGTTTTCCGACGGCTTCCTCCCTTGCTCCTGTTCTTGTATATTCTGGCCGCCGCATGGCGTTTACTCGCTCGCAGACAAACCCTGACGTCTCTCAAGACCGCTCAAGTCCGGCAGCTAACGCCAGATGACGTGGGAGCTGAGGTCGCCATGGCCGGGGAAGCGGAAGCTTCGGGCAGCAGGGTACTCGGAAAGATCGCGCTACCCGGAAGGCGGCGTCGGTCCGGGTAAAAACGTTAGATGACCGCTGTTCGAGGTGGACCATGACGTCATTCATGGATCTTATTTGACATGCGGTATAATAACGATTTGACTAATGTGGTATATTAGTAGAAGAGCCTTTCTTCTCCTCCAAGACAGATCCTGGTTGGATCACGGTGCAACTTGTCAGCACTGTCATCTTTTTATTTTTTAATATAAATATACTTTCTTAGTGCTGTTTGGTACTTCATTAAATAAGTGGATAAGAGTTAAATTAACTTTATTTTTTAATATAAATACACTTTCTTAGTGCTGTTTGGTACTTCATTAAATAAGTGGATAAGAGTTAAATTAATTTCATCTCAAATTTTGTCCTTAAAAAATTAAGATAAATATGATTTAAATATTTTAAAGATATCTAAAAAAAATAAGGATAAATTAGAGATAACTTATCCCACTTTTTTAATAAGATAATTTGTTCTTATTTTCTACACATTTTCCCCCAAATCATCGTACCCACTTTGGCATATATAGGACCCGCGTTCTCGTAGAGATGGGTGTTCATTCGAATAAGGTTTAAAATCGATCCCGTCTTTTGCCAAATCTATCGGGTGTTGATCCCCAACTCTTCACGCAACGACGGTTCGTCCTCGAACGAGGTAGCACCCCACCAAAATAGATATTCACACCGAAAACGGGGGCAGAGAAGGAGGACGATGCGGCGGTTGACCCACTTTTGAATGACATGAAAGGAATGTTGGTGTCGACGTCGGCACCTAGAAAGCCAAAGGAGAAGCAGTGGTCCCGTGTTGGCTTGGCATGTCGGGGCGCCCATCGTGCGAGGCAAAGATCACCGACAGCACGTCGAACTCCTTGGTCATAGACCCTGGACATCGTTCGTATGACGGGAGAGAAGAGATGACCAAAAATAAAAATAAAAATTCTATCCCCACACTAACACCGTTTCCTACCAACACAAAAAAGAAGATTATCTTCAAAAATCTAACCCTAAAAATATCAAACAAGAGGTGGATTAAGCATAGTGATAATGCATCCCCAAATTAATTTACCCACATCTCTATTTTTTTTAATCTTATGCCAAACATATACTAATTAGGAGTCATATGGTATTGAGATAGATTGATAATAAATTAAAATATCTTTAAAATTTTAAAAATATTCTTATTCTATTCTCGATCTATCTCAATATCAAATATGATTTTAAAACACAGTTTAATTATCACAAGGAGAGGATCCAAAAGACATTGTCCTGTACAAATAACTGAAATTAGGAGAGGGAGAATTCTGGTGGATAATAAAATGTGGACCTTGTGAAAAAATTAAGTTCAAATATTTATGAATACTCAACTCACATAATCCTATATATAAAAATTTCCTGGCCTTTGGAATAAAGCGGGTATGGATTGGAGATGCGTCAAACTTTGCTAATGTGGAGCCCTTTTTAGCTTTTGGCTCCTACTTTCTTTTCGACAATGACTTTGCCTTTTGCTGCACGTTGAGAAAAAGAATTCCGAGAACATCTAGTAAAATATGATGCTCAGTTGATAAAGTATGAAATAGAAATGAGGTGAAATAAAACATTGTTTTAAGAATTTACAACATTCATGTCGGTGATTTTAAGGGGGAGGAAGTTAGACCAAGAGTTCTAAGTTTGAGCTTTATAAACTAGGAAAAAAGTAAGATGAACGACAGAACAATGGATTGATACAGTTGTTTCTAACGAATTGAATTTAAAATTGTATATATGTGTTGCTTTTTGTGGCGGCCATTTCTGGCCACCTAGGTTTATAGGGCCCATCATGGCCTATTATGATCTTACCAACGGACGTGGCCTTTTAGGCAAGGCGCCGCGTGTCCTCGGGATTAGCCAGAGGATCCCATACACGCTTCTTGCGCCCCAGCATCTACAGGATCCTGAGGGCGATCTCCAGACACCCCTCAGCCTATTCGGTTCAGGTCCTGGTCTACCAACATGCTTTGTCCACAGTCCGTCGTAGTCCTGCTGGCGTATGCTGTATCCGGGCACTAGCCCTCGAACAACCGGCATGGCTACCGAACAGTTAGCATTGGTTACCGAATGGCAACCGTAGCCTTCTGGACAGGCTACCTGTTCGGTATCTGTTGCCCAGGAGCATCCGAGCAGCCCCATTTACGACCGCACGATGGTTACAACGGCTGCGCGACACGCGCCCCACGTTCCAAGGGGGCATTAACCGTGGGGCCCCTCAACGGGCACCTCAACGCGTAACTCCCTGTCAAGGGCGCTAACCGGCGCGCCCTTTTCGGTGTTGTCTGGGGACGTTCCGTCCCTCTCCCTCAGCACTCTTGCCTATAAAAGGCTCAAGTAAACCTCTATGTAGAGGTACGTGATCTTACTCACACTGCCCTCGCGCAACACACACGAGAACTCCCATTCCTTCAAGCTTCTCTAGTCCCGCACTGACTTAAGTATCGGAGGGTTCTCCCCGATTTTTCAACCGGGCCCTCCTGATCTGGTTCTAATTTTGCAGGCGTCTGTCCGCACCGGCGATCGTCTTCCCTTTTTCAAGTGGAGGTCTGTTTGGCCTTTAGCCCAAACAGAAAAACGTCCTCACACTTTTCTTATTAATTAATGATAGAAAGTAAACATGAATTCCATGATAAGGTTTTCACCAAGGGAGACACTTAAACCCGCATCGCATGAGTACCTGTTCAGTATTCCCCTTTACATGGTGGTTAGAGATGTCAAAAAAAATGTAAATCCAAATATTTATATCATTGATCTATGATGAGTCGGATATCGTCCACATAATCGGATATAAATATGGGTTTGGATATTTTTAAAATATGAATTTAACATTCAGATCAGATATAGATTTAATGTATCCGAATCCATATCTAATCAAACCCGTCTTTAGAAGCAATGATGTGTTCTTGAGATTGATTGTGAGCTCTTAAGCAAGGTAAGTAAATATTTTTGAATTTACATATATTACTTATTTTGAATTTATATGTTTCTTATTTATTTTAATCACTTGGGATCTATGTTTGTTTGTTTTTTTATTTCCAATACAGTAGGTTTTGATGCTTACATTGTTATGATTTGTTTGGAGGATTTGAAGATATACCTATATCTATACTTGCAAAACTAATAGGATATTGTCGGACTATGGTATTTATAAAAATTTTGCTGATAGAAATACCATATTAGCCTACTTAAGTCGAACCTGATCCATTTACATCTCTAATAGTGATGGAATTCATCCTATCACATGGCAATGTGTCTTAGCACTGTGCGAGGATGGATATCAGATAGATATTTGCAATGCACTTGCACATAATATATAATTCTTTTTCATCACATATGTGGTCAATATTGTGGCACATCAATATTTTGTTAATGATAGATGTTAAAATAAATGGATGTCATTTTCAACAGTGTACTTGACATAGGGAAAGAAAAGGAAAAAAAAAACCTATGAACATTACTTTTTGAGGTCGAATAACATGATGCATCCCACCTTCCAAAAAGAAGGAGATGAAAAAGAAGAAAATAAAAATTTTATGCACAAGTTGCGGCATATGAGAAAATATCTGCCCACCCCAGAACTTGAGGAAAGCTTTTCTTATACTGACTCAAATATCTGGTCTATATGCTGACTCAGATTTCATGGAATGCTATGAGCAAATAATGTGACTTTATTGGTGCGGAAAATTCAGAGTTCTTAAATTTTTTAGGCAAATCCTTGAACATAGTCAATCGACAAATGCATTTTAAAGGCAATCATTAGGTGACCATGATCTTGATTTTGTCTTTTTCAAGTCACCAATGTTAAACTATCAAGCTAAGTGGCGGAAGCAAGTTGCGTAAATGTGGTGGGCCACTCGATTGCGTTCTGTGGCGATTTCTCATCATCTGGGCCCTATAAGGATCCGTAACCATCTCCGCCAACCCACGAGCTATGAAGTCTCGAAAGGATAATCATCACACATGTCCAGTAGGAAATGTATAGAAGAAATAAAAATACTGACACTGATATAAGTTTGTGCATCAGATTACATTATTTCATACATAACTGAAGTTCAAAGGAAAAATATACAAGTCAAAGGCATACCTTGTGGCACACAAAACTTACAAACTGCTGCCTGCTGGTGGAGAAGGGTCACGCTCACTATTGCAGAGGTAAGATCAGGGCTCAGAACTCTTCGGCTCACCTTTACCTGAAAATAAGTAGGGGTGTGAGACTCAAAGTCACTGGCTCAGTAAAGAAGCCCCTCCAAAACACACGATAAACCATAATAATCACAATAATAGTTAATCATGTTGAATTAAAGTATGTAATTAACCAAGAAGTAAACACACCACCACATGTTATCATGAACCAGGCTGAAACCACGAGTAAGTTAGTATAACACTACACTTGGGACACGGTAACTGGCCCTTGAAGCCAGAACCTGACTCGGAAAAGAGCACATAGACAACCTCCTAGTCTTGTAGTCAGAAACACATTCTAACTGTAGCTCCCACTCTTGACTACTTATTGACCAGAGAGATAGTGGGGCAACACTAACTCTAAATCAGAACTAGTTGGGGCCAGCACCTCTGCCAGTGTCCAATCCCCTAACCATGAGTGCACTGGAACCACACAGGCTACCCCACAATCATCTTTCCCTAACTAAAAGTAGAGTCCGAAAAGACAACAAGACCCGATCAGTGCACACATCACTGGGACTAAACCCCTGTCGGCAAACAAGGTGCAAGGCATACACAATAGCATGTTGAACCACTCATATTTTTATCACTATATTTTGGTGATAACTAAAACTCGTGAATATCATAAATATATTTATTAATATTTTTTCAAGATATCATGTACTAAGAATAATGATATATGTGCAAACAAACATCAAAATGAAATATCTAATGATATGTCGACAAACATGGATGACATGTGGACAGATAATGTAACGCCCCGACGCGGAATATCGGAGCGGGATTACAGTTATTAAATAGTACCGAGCGAGAAATAAATGGCAAACCATTGCACAATTGAGATAATTCTAAATAAAATCTAATTTTCACTAATAATCCACAAGTCATCATTACATTCACTAATAACTCATCAAACTTCAAGAACTAACTATTACATCAATATATCAGAGCCAAAACTAGGGCCCAGAGTACTTTATTCAAAATCAAACTATTACATAAAAACTATCTGACTTACTAACTCATAACTATACTAACTGACTACTACTAGAAAGCCTTGGTTGCTGAAAATGGATCACTCCTGAGCATCATCCTCAGTCCCGTCCTCGTGAGTGTGGTCATCGTCATACTCGCCTGAAACACATTAAATAAAAACGCAGGATGAGCGAATAACGCCCAGTAGGACTTAATATCTCGTGTAAACAAGCAGGCTTTAAGTGTTTAACCTTTTATCAAACAGGGTAACTAACAGGAATGAGCAAGTACGAGAACGATCAAGTATAGTCGTGTCAGTAAGATCACAAGACAAGAATACCTTCATAGGTAACAAGTACAAACAAAGGATTTGGCCATGTTTCAAGTTACAAGTAACTTGCACAGCAGTGCACAAGTCACGATAGCAAGTAAATCAAGTAACAAGCATTTGGTCGATCATCTTATCAACCACAAGTCAAGTATCATGTACAGGAATGCTTGTGAATTGTCTTAGATCAATCTTATGTGTCATGCGTTGTGGACGCTTAAAATCTGCTAATGGGCCCATTACCCTTCAGGTCGGCCCAATTCCACCACATGCAAAAGGGTACCAGAAATGACATTCCCACCCCCCCACATGGCCCATCCACTTGGCCCACACCTATGAAGCCCATTAATCAAAGCCCATATTATCCCATCCTAGGAGGTGAGCATAAGGAAATGCTACACCTCCTAAAAAGTAATTTCAAAAATGGCAAAAGTGGTTCCTGCGTACAGGGCTGAAAAGGGGCCATTTTGGGGGTTTCTAGAAGCCTCTTGGAGAGGCAAAAGGGGCTCCTACGGGACAGATCGGAGAGGGGGGCTTTTTGCAAAGGAGGAAAAGGGGGAGAGCTTGTGTGTGTGGGAAGGAGAAGAGAGGAGCTCTTCTCATCCTCCCAAGGTTTTCTCATCCCGTGAAGGAGTTTTTGCAAAGAGGAGCTTTGAAGAGTCCAAGAGAGAAAGGTGAAGAGAGAAGAGAGAGTGCCCCCATGTGTGGTCACATCATGTAAAGAGAGAAGAGAGAAGAGAAGGAGGAGGTGGCGATTTGGCTCCTCTCCTCCCTCCATTTTCCTTTGGTCATTCTTGTACCTCTCCCCATTCTATGCTAAGAGATGTTTTTGTCCATTGTGTTTTTCCCTTCTCCCTCTTGCATTTAATGTTCTTGCTTCCCTCTTACCATGTGTGTGTGAGTTTTAAATTCTTCTTTTGTTTTGTGCTACAAAGGGTTACGGGATGGTGAGGAACCACCTTTTACATGGTGGGTCTCCTCTCATCCCAAAAGACACACAAATGACCCTCTTGCCTCTCCATGCCTCAATAAATGAGGTTTTGGGAGAGATAGAGATTAATGGGCCTCATGTATGCCCTTTGTACATGGCATCAAATTCCTGTTTTGCTCCCCTTGCATGAGAATTTTTGGACTGTTTTAGGCCTTTGACCAGTCCCCTTACTTGGCTTGGGCCGCCCCCTCCTTAGAGCCTACTTGGGCCCATGGTTTGATTTCAAGAGAGGGGCCTTTTTCTCACTGTTTGAGCCTTCCTAATGAGTGTTTTCTCACTGTTTTCAACCCTTAAAAGTGCAGGTTTTCCACTGTCTAGAACAGCCCATTTAGGTGCACTTTGCCTTGGGGGACATGCCCCTTTGCTAGCAAATGAGTTGGGCAATTAATGCCCATGCTCAAAGCTTGGCATTGCATGCAATTGACCCCTTAAATCTCCTGTTTTGCCCCCTAAGAGTTCAGGTATTCACTGTTCAAAACAGTCCTATATGTGTGCTTGTTTGCCTTAGAAATGTCCTCTTTGTGCTAGCAAAAGGGTTGGACAATCAATGTCCATGCCCAAAGCTTAGCATCTTGTGCAAAAGGCTCATTAGATCCCTGTTTTGGCCTCTCTAAAACTCAGGTTTTCATGGCTCTAGATGGCCCATTAAGGGATTTCATGCTTAAGGGGATGTCCATTTGCAAGCCAAGGGTTGAGCACCCAATGCTCATGCCCCCATACTTAGCACCTATAATGGACAGCCCAATAAGCCTGCCTTTGGGCCCAAGACCGCCCCTCACATGGGTGAGACCAACTCCAAGGGTGTTGGCTCTTTGCCCATAAAAGAAGGGTTTCTCCGATTCGGCAGCCAGCCCCCACCTTTGGCCGGGCCATTGGAGTTAAATCCATGCTTTATGTGGTTCGGGCCAAGGAAATGGACAATGGATTGATAAGAAGCCCAGTTAAGCCCCGGGTTAGACAATATAATGTCTATGCCGGGGCATATGGGCCCACACATGTTTCACTTACCGTTGGGTATTTGTGTGGTCATGGTGATACCCACCTCCACCAAAGGTTTGCCTTGGGGGTCGGTGCCATGTGCCATTTGAGTTATGTCGTTACTTGACATACACCCTCTTTTTCGGTACTACCTCCATTTTGGTGGGTGTGTACCGTGTCTTCCCCACATCGACCAAGATGAGGGGAGATGCTGCCGGATTTTCGCCATAAATGGCGAATCGGCAAGGGTCTCTTTTCTCTCTTAAAAGAAACCCCCAAAGTCTAATGGAGTGGCGCCGAATCGCAAATAGAACCATGTTGCATACCCTTTAAAAGAATAAGAGAGCCGATTAAAAAAATGTTTCATCATGAGGGCAACAAATGGGCAAATCAAAGGACCTCTACATTGCACATGTTTTAAAAGAACAAGAGCTTAACCAAAGAAATCTTTTCATGATAAAAGTAAAAAAAGCAAATAGGCCAACCCTCTTTTTACAAGTCTCAAATGAAATAAAGAACAAACGAAAACTACTTTTTGACACAAAAGAGCAAATGGGCCATCTCATGTTTTCAAAGGATTAAAAGTGAAACCCTTTCATGTCAAAAGAGCAAATGGGCCACCTTATGTTTTCAAAAGACCAAAATGAAACTTTTTATAATAAAAGAAAGTAAACAGATCATTTCACGCTTTCAAAAGAGTAAAAGACTGAATTAAGGCTGTTTTCATGTTAATGAAAAGAATAAATGGGCAAATGGGTAAAAAAGACTCAATCACATCTAAATAAAAGACCCGGCAACCTCGAATAGGCATCGTGTCTGTTTATCATTCCGGCCTAGTTTTGAGTTGCACTTTTCATCGGATGTCTCCATATCAAGGCCACAAGGCTTTCTAATTTCTGGCGATTAATCAAGGGTTTTTCCTCCCAGAGGGATGTAATTAACGTCGTTGCGCTTAGGCAACGGCAGGATCTTGGTCCCGACCTGATCTCCATTTTCGTTTGACGAAGTCAGACGGCGCGCAAATAGACTTAAAGTCCTTCGACTCTCGGAGGCGGAACACTTGGTTGTCACTTTGGTGACTGGCACGCCTGCGCTATGCAAATTACCGATTCATCTCTCGTCACTATTGCTCAAGTAGCATTCGACGGGACTTAGATTAGCAATACACATCCATGAGAACATGAGAAACATGATAAAAAGAAGAAAAAGATTTTAATCTTTAAATTTTCCATTTCCACAGCGTGGCACGCCCGGTGGGACCAAACTTCCCTTCATCTCTTCGCCAGAATAGAAAGCCATGTGGCCTTACATAATCAATACTGACTATCATTTTGAATTGACTAACAGGTACTAACAGAACAATGGCTGGAGTGCGTTTTGGACCTTTGGTTGTCCAAGATCACACCAGGTACGGCTACCTTACCATACCGACTCGTTTCGGGAGCTTCCCTCCGGTTGTGGAGTTCCCCAACTTCTTGGGAGTCGCATTCGTCGACATCCTGCACCCAAAAACTGGAATAGAAGCTGGAGCTGAAGCTGGAAATGAAGCTAAAGTCAAAGAGATTACTAAAAAGGTGAGCTGCCATGTCCACCACTTGGAGCATGGCGACCACCACAAGAACAAAGGGAAAAGAACCAACAGATCTCCTCAACATATAAGGGAGGCTGAGGACATTGTCACTCGTCGTGCACGAGTTTCTGACTCAGGAAAAAGTGTGCGGATTGGTGACCTAAGAATCCATCTGTAGGCTAAAAAGATTGAAGCCATACCAGAGCGGGTCACAGCGGCAGTGCCCGTGAAAAACTCATTTCAAGCTTTGGCAGGGAAAAGAGAAATGGCCAACACCTTTAAGGGCAAAATGGCCCCTAAGCCTGTCAAGTTCAAGCAGGTTTGGAGGCCAAAAAGGGTCCAAAGGAACAAAATGAAAGAGGCTGAACCAAGAAAAGAAGAAGCACTAAGAGAGGCGGTTGCTGCGGAAATCCCAACCCGCCAGAGGCCACTTAGAGGCTTCAAAACAAGAGTCCAACAAGGGGGGGGGGGGAATGTGTGCTTATGCCCACTTTCATGACAAGAGAAGGGAGCTGCGCCGATCTGCTCACATCCCAACTGTTCGGGGGGGTCGACCGACGCCTGCTGTTCTGGCCGCACGCCAGTGCCGCCGAGAAAAGATCCATGGGTCACATGACCACATACTCGGTCTCACCACCTCTCCTCTGCAGAGGTCGAGACCACCAAGAGCCAGAAAAGATCCACAAGCTGAAGCTGAAAGCAGTTCGGGCGAAAATGATGTCCCTTGCGAGCATGGCCATGATCAGCCTGGGGGTCCCAAACCCCGAGTATCAGTTTTCAAGAGATTGACCTTCCCTTCCTGGAGGGTTGAAAGAGGTCGGCATGGGAATCTCACAATCTTCTCCTGCCATATGGCCGGTGTGTGGGGCAGATACGGGGCCCTACCTACTGAAAATGAAGAATTGATGGAATTGGCGGAAAGACCTGGTGCCCTCACCAGGAGAAGAGCAGCGGCAGCAGCCCTGGTGATGGGTCGATTAGTGTTGTCGTTAGGACACAACGACCATCAACTTAAATTCCGGATTGCAGAAATAAAAAGGCGTAGCGTAGTGGCAAATCCGGGTCGAGTCCATAGAGAGTCTTGAGTTGATTTGAAAATCTTTGGGTTGAATGTGATTTTTCTATGCAAATATAACTATGGATCTTAATTTAAAACTAACTAATTGAAAAACACTAAAGAAAAGAGATAGAAGAGGAGAGAGAAAAGGTGGCATCGTATAGAGAGAAATAGAGAGAGATAGAAGAGAACATAAGTGAGAGATAAAGAAAAAGTTAGTAGAAAGATAAAAGAGAAGGATGGAGAGATGAGGGGGGCAAGGATAGGAGTGCAAATAGAAGAGAAGAAAGGGTGAGGAACTAAGTGCATTAAATGCTACCACCCATTACGTGGGTGAGTTGCATGGGAGCATGGCATCTTGTGGACAAGAGAAAGCCACATACCCTCATGCACTATTCACTAAACTTTTGATTTTATCATTTTTATATTTTTAAAAAATAACTATAAATCAAACAACTAACGTAGCACAATCAGATTTGAGAAATAAGAGTTGTAACTACAAGAGAAAAATAAAATGACAACTTACATAAATAGTACTCACCGTGCTACAAGTTTGAATTACATGAATTAAATATATATTACACAACACATAAAGAGAGAGAAGCTAGAGAGGGAAAGGTAGAGAATGGAGAGAAGGGGGAGTGGATGCTGTATAGCGCTACAACAAGGGTGGAGACGATGACGTTGATGGTGTTGCGTGGGATCTCCGACGGCTGTGACGGGAGCAGTGCAGCACAATGGACAACTTGATACGGCACCGTGGTGGCAGCGACAGTGACAGCGGCTACAGCACGACACGAAGAGGAAGCAGCAAAGGACGAAGACGGCGACTCCACTCACAGTGCCGGAAGACGCAAACGGCACCAAGCTCCCGTGGCGATGATGTGCGGGCTGGCACGAGGAGGAGCAGGAGGGTGACGAACAGCAGCAAGAGAGAGAGAGAGAGAGAGAGAGAGAGAGGAGGAAGAAGAAGAAGAAAGAGAGAAGAAGAAGAAGAAGAAGAAGAACGGTGAAGAAGAGAGAGAGAAGAAGAAGAAGAAGAAGAACGGTGAAGAAGAGAGGGCTACGGTGGAGACAGGGGCGGACGGAGGATGAAATATAAGGGGGGGCCAAAACAAGAAGATGAAAAAAGTAAAATACTTTAAATTTATCACATGTGATCTATCAGAATAAAGCTCTTCGTTCTTTCAAGTCACGAAAATCATCTATAATTAAATCTATGCTAAAAGTTTCAGCAATTTTCTTCTCAATATAGATGATCAAACAATCAGATAAAAAATCATCTTCCATCTTGTTGCGAAGCTTGTTCTTGATAATCTTCATAGCTGAAAATGATCGTTCTGTTGTAGCTGTGGAAACTGGAAGAGTGAGAATAAGAGTCAAGACTCTGTACACAAGTGGATAGATTTCTGATTTTCTTGTTTTCACCAGCCACTGGCATAGATCAGAAATAGTGGACAAGCTTTTAAATTCCTGATGCTGTCGTACATACTCAAAGTGCTCTAACTGTATCCTCAATTGCATCATCTCGAGCTTCATCAACTATCACACAAAATTTTGCATCACCAATTTCTGCACGAATAGCAGTTTTGATTTTAACTGATAGAACTTGAAGAATTTCTTTTTGCACTCTTGGTGATGTATACGAGGCATTTTGCGGAGCTTTCTCTAAAACTTCAGCAATTTTATCATTGTATGATGATACAAAACTTAGTAATTCGTGAAAATTTCCACGATTCTTTGATGTTATGCTCTCATCATGACCTCTAAAAGCACATCCTTGAAATGCAAGCCATCTGATTACATCAATAGAAGCTTTTAATCTAAGTCGATTCTCTGTGATTTGTTGAGCTGTAAACTTAGAAAAACTTTTGTCGATGTGCATAGTTTGATTCATAAGATCATCACATGCTTTTTCAGCATTTCTATGAGGAGAAGAATTTTGTCCAACATGAGATAAAAAAGCACAGTTCTTGCCATCTCTCACTTTCTTCCAATTTTGAACCCATCAACATAAATGCATTTGATCCGGAAGGTCCATCTTGTGTATGGAATAAATAGCAAGGTAAACAAAATGCTGCATCTTTCTTCGGAGAATATTCCAACCATGATGGAAATAACTTAAACCATGCTGCTTGAAAACTACGAAGATGACTTGCTTGTCCAGACTTGGGATACTTTATAAGTTCACATTGATACGGACCAAACTTTATATATGCTCTTCGAATTTCATCACGATGGTTAACAGAATATTCCCAAATCTGTGGACGCAATCCTGGATCTCGTTCTAATGAATGTATATCAAAATCATCTTTGATTTCAATTTTAGGAGTTTTTGAAATGTTTTCATTAACTTCTGCAATTTTCACATTCTTTCTTTTGAAAAATGACTCAATTGTAGAAGATTTTCCCATCTAAAATAACAAGAAAAAAAATATCTGCACACATATTAGTAGGGGCCACATCTACATTTCTGCACATATTAAAGATAAAATATAAATAGAACCAACAACAAAACTTGCCAAATCATTCTATGGATTATGAACAAAATTAAACTATATACAACAAATGAACCAACATCAAAACTTGTCTAATCATTCCAAGGAATTAAATATTTTACACAATAAATGAGCCACCACCCAGGCTCGCTGGATCATAATATAAGAAATAAATGTCTTACATAATTAAATGTCTTACCTTGGTGATGTGAGGTGTTGACTCGTAAGGGCCAACAGGTTGAAGACTCGCAATGAATGTCGACGTGCTATTAGTTGACTATTGGCCGCCGTTGAATAAATAATCAACCACTATGAAATAAAATTTTTCTCAAAATTAGTAATCACGAGTAACTCATATCAAATAAAAAAGACTATCATTAAGCTTAAAAAATACAATTTGATACAAAACATACTATAGAAGAAGAAACTCAAAATTCTGAGATTAAAATCTCAATAAAAAAATGATAAAATTATAATACTTAATTTGATCTCATATCTCTAATTTGATAGAAATAACAAGTAGTGCCTGTCGTCTGAAGAAAACTCTAGATTCCACTCAGAAAAAAAGAGTACCCACGTAGCGTAGGTGGGCTGCCCGCTGCCTGTCGTCAAATCCTGGCTCCAAAGAGTTAAGGACAAAGAAAAAGTTTTAGAAAAATAAAAGAATAAAAAAACAGATTTTTTATTAAAAAATCGGAGGATCTAAAAATCTTGATCCGGCGCTGTTTGTTTACGATTTACCTGTGAGGAGGCAACCACAAAAATTTTTGCTATGCGATAGAGATGGAGGTTTTTGCTGGGCGATGGCACGGGCAACGCCGCCACGGGGAGACAAGACGAGGCAAGTCACCAGAAGCCCCCCAGCCCCGGCTGCACGACAGAGATGGACCCACGAGCCACGGCAGTACGGCACGGGCCACCGGCCACGCCGCCACCGGCCCACCGCCACGGGGAGAAGACGAGGCAACTGGCAAGTCACCAGAAGCGCCCAGCCCCGGTTTCCCAACGCCGCTTTTCGTTTCGGAAGCGAGAACACGTAACACATTAATGTTAATTAAACAAACAGGATTCACGAAACAGTCAAATACCCAAATCGGACGGCCACCGACGCCCCTGCATTTATGGGAAATTTTTTATACATATAAAAATAAAGTTTCGGTGGACACGAAGCGCTTCCGGGGGGGGCGGGGGGTCCTTTTCTGGGATTTGTTTTACAGGTTCGCCGCAGCCCATTATTTAAAAAAAAAAATGGGTGGGGGGGGCCATGGCCCCCCCCATGTATAACGTCCGTCCGCCCCTGGGTGGAGATGGAGGATTGGGAGTTATAGGTGGATGTGGGGAGAAAAGGAAAAAAAACAAAGAGGAGGGCCTTGGCTTCGTAGGAGGGGAAGAAGAGGAGGAAGGAAAAACTTAAAAGAAGAAGGTGGGGGTGAGTTTATATAGGGAGAAAAGTGGTGGAGAGTGATGTTTTTTGTTTGAATGTGGACATATACACACATTTAAATATAGATACATTCACACACATATATATAAATATAGACTTATACATGCACACACACATATATTTATATATAATTATACACACATATACATATATTTAAATGTACACTTACACCTACACATAAACTTGTTTTAGATGCATGGTGTGTGCATGTGTGACGGTGAGGAGTGGGAAGTTGAGCAGGAGATGTGGCAGCGGCTAGAGGAGGGAGGGGTATGGTGGTATGTAACGGCGGTGGTTGGCATGGGTGCAGTGAGATAGGGAGTGTGTGTGCATGTGAGTGAGGTGGTGTGGAGAGGTGGCGAGATGGTGTGTGGGCGGATATGGCTCTAGATTTTGGCAAAAGAATGGAGAGTGTTGCATTAATGGTTGGAGCATGGGGAGCATGGAGGTGTAGGTGGTAAGGAGGGGTAATGTGGATTGTGCATGGCAGTGAGGAGTGGGGGAGGTATGGCATGGTGAGGTGTGTGTGTGCGTGGGTGGGAAGGTGGCAGGGACGTGTGTGTGCATGGGAGGAGTGAGATGGCTGCTGCATGGGTGATAGGTGGTATGAGAGGGTGATGGAGAATGGGGTGAGATAGTATTTAATATATACACATACACATATATTTAAATACACACATATGTATAGTCACATACAGATATATACATATATTTATTTAATTAATATATACTCACATGCACACACACGTATAGACACATTCACACACATGCATATTTAAATATACACTTACATCCACACACATATATATAAATATACACACAACACATATGTTTAAATATATATAGACACACCCACACATATTTAAATATAGACATACACACACATACATAAAATTAAATATAGATGCACACACTTGAATATTTAAATGTACACACATACACATACATTTGTTTTAGTACCATAGTGTGTGAGAGGAAGAGATGAAAGGGGCATGCGTGGTTAGAGGGAGGTGAGGTGTGGCAGGGAGAGGAGTGAGGTGGCTGCGGCTGTGCATGGGAAGAGCATGGTGAGGTGTGACTTTATGGGTGGCAGGGAGATGGTGCAGTGAGGTGTGGCATGCGGGGTAGGGAGATGATGCAAGGTGAAGGAGGGGGAGAGGTGTAGGAGCAGGTGGAATAGGGAGTGTGTGCTTGCATTGCATGAATAGGAGTGTGAGAAGTTGTGCATGTGTGTGAAGGAGGAGGTAAGGTGGCAGCGACTAGACGAGTATGGTGAGTGAAGAGGTGGCAGCGGCTGCATGGGAGTGGGTATGAGAGAGAGATGTGCATGGGTGATAGGTGGCATGAGAGGAGGTGTACATTATGTATAAATAACTATGAATATTATAATATACATATATACATCTATGTATGCATGTATTATATTTGTGTGTGTGGGTATTTACAAACACACACATATCTATGTATTTCACATAAACATAAAGCCACACAAACATATACATATGGACATATCTATTTACATGGAATATATATATATATATATATATACAAACATTTACACATGTATATTTGTGGTGAATGGAGAGGGAAAAGGAAGCAAGAGATTAAGATGTAGAGAGAGAGTGATACAAGAATATACAAACTGAAAGGCACCACTACCTGCACAAAACAAAATGTAAACATTTTAGTTTGTATAGGACAATAATGATATTCACAGTAAATGATGCAAATTCTATTCAGAATTTCAAAAAAAATGGGGTGTATGCCATAGATTTTGGATAAAAATAAGGACTCATCACCTGGCGGCCGCATATGGACATGAGAACCCACCCACAACAGAAATGATGGCGGTCAGTGCCAATGTGGTCACCGCCCAAGGTAGTGGGGGCAGCGATGAGATTCCACCTCCGCCACCACCGCCGGAAATGACTCCCGGGGGCACCTCGCGGGAGATTCCCTTTGCTGCACCTATAGATCTGGCTATCATGGAGCTGCTGCAGCAATACCAAGCCAAGATCGCGGAGCTCAAGCGCCAGATCAAAGGCAAAGAGACTGAGGGACATGCATCCCAAGAAGCTGAGGGCTCAGGAGAAACTCCTCAAGGGACCTCAAGGTCAGTGAGGATTTCGACCCAACCAGTAAATGAGCAACTCCAACAGATGCATGTGGCTGCAGCTCAGCCGCAGCGTCCACAGACCCAATATACACTCTTGCAGCCGCAGTTCTTCCAGCAACAGCAGTCTCAGCCACTACAAGGCTATTTCATGCAGCAACAGTCATTGCCTGCTCACGCTCCTGAGCGGCAATTCGAAAACCAAGAGCCGCCTCCGGTGCCACCGGTGGCTGTCATCAACACTCCTAGCGATCAGCCGGCCCACTTCTATCCTCAACAAGTGGACCCTGCCACCATCAGCAAGCTGATGGTGGAACAGATGATCGAAATGAAGCTCGCCGAACGGAGAGACGGGGAGCATATGGCTTTTGATGCGTATAGGGTACCCTACCCTGCGCACCATGCTGCAAAGAGGCTGCCCCTGGGCGTTACCAAACCTCTCAAGTTTGATAAATTCAACGGACGAGGATCTCCAAAAGAGCACATCACATATTACATAAACGTGATGGTTGACTTAGCAGTCGATGAATCGTACCTACTAAAGTTCTTCGGCTCCTCCCTAACCGAACTTGCATTTGAATGGTACTCCAGCCTTTCGGCGGGGTCCATATCTGACTGGGCAGACATGCAAAAGAAATTCAAAGAAAGATTCTACATTGCAGAAAGGGAGGTTACAACTGCCGAACTCTCTGCAACAAAGCAAAAATCCAATGAGTCTGCCCTAGATTATATCCAATGGTGGAGGAGCCTTAGTATGAGATGCAAGCGCCCTCCTCACCAAGAAGATGTGGTGCAACTTTGCAAACAGAACCTGAAGAGAGAGTTATTGGAAAGAATGATCGGGATGGAAATTCGGTCATTCGACAGGCTGAACAATGTGGCAGCTGAAATCGAAGCCTTTATGGCTAGATATCCCAACAATGCAGGAGTGGAACAAAAAGACAAGCCAGCCAATAAAAAGTCTAATGGAAAAGAGGCGAACACTGTCGATTTAAAGAACTTTGAACAACAAAAGGGTGTTGGGTCTTCTGGCACCAAGTCTAAGACTCCAAGGCGGCATATGCTTCTCCAAGACAAATTTAGGAAGCCATACTCTTTCCCAAGGAGAAAACAAAAACATTGTTTGAATGGGCCACTCATTATAATAAGATTACATTTCCAACACCCAAAAGACCCGAGAAAGCGGAAAAGAAAGATGATCCTTTATTTTGCCCATATCATCAAGTCTTGGGACATAACATAGAGGATTGTTATGTGTTCAAAGACACCATGGAGTCTTTGATCAAGAAAGGGGAGCTGCAAATGGGAGAATATAAGGTGAATCTGCCTCAACCACATGAAGCCCCTATTCGACAACCAACAGCTAACATGGTATCACTATGCCAACAACTGTCAGAAGAGATTTCTGAAGCTAGTACGCCGGTGAGTTATGAACACTGCATTCTGGCCCCTTCTAGAAATTTAGAGAGTTGGAAGAGGGTGCCTCAGAAGGAAATGAGGAAGCCGTTCGAACATCCTACTCCACAGAGGCATGCTCCAGGGATGATGCCTCAGCCATCTATGCCAGTTGTCACTTCAATATGGCATCTGGCAAAGCCCCAAGTGATCTCCATGAGAAATACTAGCAACAGAAGGCGCGCGGACACCTCTACCATTGTACAGAGGGGGCAACCCATCACTCGAACAGTTGCAAGCATTAATAGATGAGTCAGACAAATATGAGCAACCTAAAGGCATCCTGTCCAGCTACAAGGATATGTACCATGGGAGGAGCTAGAAATGATGAAGCTAGAAGAGGCAACTGAACAAGAAATGTCTCAACCCCAAGAAGAGCTGCTCTGGGGGCAAGTGCCAACAGAGCATGAAAGGAAAAATAGAAGATCCAAGAGGAAGGAGGAGAAAACGCTTGTTACTCTTTCTTGCAACACTATATCATCCTTTCCAGATATGAACAAACATGGTGAAGGAGAAGAGATCAACCATAATTCCAATGGGGCGAATCAGATCGGATCGTCAAACCCTGAGTCTCTCACAAGATCCAGAAGAAGGTGGGAGAAACTACCTCTGACGAATCGCACCATTATTCTCAGGGGAGAAGCATCTTATAAGATTCCAGAGCATGAGATCCAAGAAATGCAGGCTCTACCTCCACTGAAAGTGTACGAGGATCAAGAAGCTGGGGGCAAAATACCATCTTTTGTTAAGTTCCTGGCATTAAGGGAGCATTCTGAGTCATCCCATGCACCTCAAATGACACGAGAAAGAAATGACCTTGATCCAAGTAATCCCATCAATGAGGTTCCAAACAGGACCTGCTCAAATATCAAAAGGGAATGCGGCTCTAAGCCTTTGGCTAATATTCCCCACATACCTGCAGATAATCCTATCATGCTCGCTCGGTCGCAAAAATATCAAATGGAGATTGAAATGCTGAGAAAGCAGATTCATGAAAAAGAGGCATATATGTCGACAGCAAAAGAAATGGGAGGCTTGGTCGAAGAATTGCAAAGTAACTTCAGCCCATCCCAAATTCTGCCAATAGTGTCGCAGTCGATGCCAACCCATACTGGGGGCATCTCGCTCACACACTCATATCAAATGACTTTGGAACAGCCGGAGATCTATTCAACAAAAGTCCAAGAGTTTGCCCTAAAGCCACAAATAGAGAGGGTGTCCATGCAACCGGCCCATACCCGCCCAAGCTTGGCGGATCCAGCACTGGTGAATAGCTTGATGAGGCTGACGGGGATGAGTGGTAGCATTAACGCTACACCCTGCGACAGTGCAGCTCCATGCCTTGGGGTTCATGATATACACCATACAAAGGCAATGAGAAATGTGACCCGTGGGCCGACAGTTTGTAGGTCCTTATCAAGTAGGTGCACATATTCAAATCCTCCTATCAAGCCCATGGCAGAAAGACTAGGCAAACAGGGAGTACTTGAAGCGGTCCCCTATATGGCTGAGGAAGCAATCTCGGAGACTAAATTACATGCCATTTCTCAAGGAGGTGGGGAACCAGCCCGAGACTATATCCGACGGTGGATGAACGTCTGCAGGAAATACAAGCAGCCACTATCTGAAGAAGAGGCTGTCAATATATGCAAGAAAAACCTGCAAAAAGAGATTCTAAATAGAATGGGCGACATCGACATTAAAACCTTTGATCGGCTAAACAATGTTGCCACTGATATTGAGGCATTTCTCGCCAAGTACTCTTCTGCTGATACTACTGGCCAAAGGAAGAGGCATGTCCAGACTCTAGAAGTTACTGAAGGGGAAGCCAGTTCCTCACTTGACAAATCGTCGAGGCGAAGGAAAATTCCGCTACAAGAGAAGTTGCAGAAGCCTTACTCCTTCCCAAAAGATAAGACATTGGTTCTTTTTGAATGGGCGCAACGACATAACAAAATTGTCCCACTCGAGCCTAAAAAGCCAGAAGATATCAAGAAAAAAAATAATCCCTGATTCTGCTTATATCATCAACTGCCGGGGCATGTTACGAAGGACTGCTACATCCTTAAAGATCAAATTGAGTCCTTGATAAAAAAAGGAGAACTGCAAGTGGGCGAGTACCTGGTGTATCCGCCGCGATCTCATGGGGCTCCAATGCAGTAGAAAGGAAAAGCATACGATAGCTTATACTAGCCAATGTGGGGGGCAAATGCATGCTATAATATATGAGCTAGAAAAGCATGAGAAATTCAAGAGGCTCGATGCACAGATGAAGCCCGTGCACCCTAGAGGAACTTCAAGATCTTCGGCTCATCACAAGCAAGTGGGCGAGGATCACCTCACTGAAAATGAGTTACTCTAGGGACGTGTGTTCATCACATATGTAACGTCCATTGATGTAAATGTTCATTAAAAAAAAAAGAGAAAAAAAAGAAAAGAATGACAAAAAAATAGTTACAAAAAAATGAGTAAAAAAAAAATGAACAAAGGAAGCAGCTTGCTGAGGTGGTCACACCGACCACCCAGCATGAGACTCGATCATCGAGACAGTCTCAATTGACTCTTTTAGGGCCACCTGAGGTACTATTGTCAATGACGAGCAGCAAAAAATAAAGAGGCTAGCCATACCTCTAGTCGGACTATGGTTCTGAGACAAATAATACCTCAGCAAAATTGCGTGTTTTCTGTAGGGCGATGATATGAGCCCGTATGATCACATCGCACTGGGCTTTCACCGCTTATGTCCATGTTTACGCATGGGTTTCTTGTCGGATTTTGAGTGCATAAACTTTTTCCGGATCTTTAATAAAACTGCCGAAGGATTCATCCTTATGCAAGCATCATTTGCATTTAAAAAAAAACTGGCAAATTGTCAATCATATTTTCAAAATCCATGTTTTGAAACTAGCAAGCTTGCCGTTCATGATTTCAAAAAAATCATATTTCAAAAATATGGCATCTCGCCAATCATATTTTCAAAAGTCATGTTTTCAAATCGGCAAGCTTGCCATTTATGACTTCAAAAGAACTCATATTTAAAAAAAAAAAGTAGCGTATCGCCAACCATATCTTCAAAAGTCATATTTTAAAATTGACAAGCTTGTCATTCATGATTTCAAAAGAACTCATTTTTAAAAAAAAAGTGGCGACTCGCCAATCATATTTTCAAGATTCATATTTTAAAATCAGCAAGCTTGCCATTTATGATTTCAAAAGAACTCATATTTTAAAAAGTGGCGTCTCGCCAACCATGTTTTCAAAAGTCATATGTTAAAATCGGCAAGCTTGCCACTCATAATTTCAAAAGAACTCATATTTTAAAAAAAAGTGGCGTATCGCCAACCATATCTTCAAAAGTCATATTTTAAAATTGGCAAGCTTGCCATTCATGATTTCAAAAAAACTCATATTTCAAAAGTGGCGTCTCGCCAACCATCTTTCAAAAGACATATTTCAAAAGTGGCAATTTGCCAATCATGTTTCAAAAGACATATTTCAGAAGTGACAATTTGCCAGTTAAATTACAAAATCGACGTTTTCGAAGTAACGATGCGTCAGTCATATTTGAAAATTCATGTTTCAAAACTCAAAACCATGTTTTTCAAACGGGACTTTAGCGCCCACATGTTTAATAAAAAGATCGAGGCCTCTACGCCCTCGCAAATTTCAAATCGGGCTTCTTCGCCCCCATGTTTTCAAAATGGGCCTCTGTGTCCACATATTTCAAAATCAGGCTTCCACGTTCTCATGATTTCAAATCAGATTTTCACGTCCTCATAATTTCAAATCATGCTTCCATGCCTTCATGAGTTCAAACTCATTTTTCGAATCGTCATTTGCCAGCCATTAAAAAGAAGAGGTTTCTAACCTTATAGCTCTAAATAGATTGCCCCTGATTGTTGGCCACTCCCATTCATTGCAGGTCACCGATTCCAATACTAGATGATGAAACCAGGCCAACGGAGTTTCCTGTAGGTCTTGAAGCTGATGGCGTCGACATAACCGACGTCCCCAGATGATGAAACCAGGCCAACGAAGTCATTCGTGGGTCTTGAAGCTGATGGCGTCAACATAAACGGCGTCACCTGAATATGAAACCAGGCCAACGAAGTCATTCGTGGGTCTTGAAGCTCTCGACGTCAATATAATCGACATCCCCAGATGATGAAACCAGGCCGACGAAGTCATTCGTGGGTCTTGAAGCTGTCGACGTCAACATAATTGACGTCCCCAGATGATGAAACCAGGCCAACGGAGTTTCCCGTAGGTCTTGAAGCAGATGGCGTCGACATAACCGACGTCCCCAGATGATGAAACCAGGCCAACGAAGTCATTCGTGGGTCTTGAAGCTGATGGCGTCAACATAAACATCGTCACCTGCTGATGAAACCAGGCCAACGAAGTCATTCGTGGGTCTTGAAGCTGTCGACGTCAATATAATCGACGTCCCCAGATGATGAAACCAGGCCAACGAAGTCATTCGTGGGTCTTGAAGCTGATGGCGTCAACATAAACGGCGTCACCTGATGATGAAACTAGGCCGACGGAGTTTTCTGTAGGTCTTGAAGCTGATGACGTCAACGTAATCGACGTCCCCAGATGATGAAACCAGGCCAATGAAGTCATTCGTGGGTCTTGAAGCTGTCGACGTCAACATAACCGACGTCTCCAGGAGATGAAACCAGGCCGACGGAGTTTCCCGTAGGTCTTGAAGCTGATGGCGTCGACATAACCGACGTCCCCAGATGATGAAACCAGGCCAACGAAGCTATTCGTGGGTCTTGAAGCTGATGGCGTTGACATAACTGACGTCCCCAGATGATGAAACCAGGCCAACGAAGTCATTCGTGGATCTTGAAGCTGTCGACGTCAACATAATCGACATCCCCAGATGATGAAACCAGATCGACGGAGTTTCCCGTAGGTCTTGAAGCTGATGGCGTCAACATAAACGGCGTCACCTGATTATGAAACCAGGCCAACGAAGCCATTCATGGGTCTTGAAGCTGTCGACGTCAACATAATCGACGTCCCCAGATGATGAAACCAGATCGACGGAGTTTCCCATAGGTCTTGAAGCTGAGGGCGTCAACATAAACGACGTCACCTGATGATGAAACCAGGCCAACAAAGTCATTCGTGGGTCTTGAAGCTGTCGACGTCAACATAATTGACGTCCCCAGATGATGAAACCAGATTGACGGAGTTTCCCATAGGTCTTGAAGCTGATGGCGTCAACATAAACGGCGTCACCTGATTATGAAACCAGGCCAACGAAGTCATTCGTGGGTCTTGAAGCTGTCGACGTCAACATAATCGACGATGAAACCAGACCGACGGAGTTTCCCGTAGCTCTTGAAGCTGATGGCGTCAACGTAAACGGCGTCACCTGAATATGAAACCAGGCCAACGAAGTCATTCGTGGGTCTTGAAGCTGTCGACGTCAACATAATCGACGTCCCCTGATGATGAAACCAGGCCGACGGAGTTTCCCGTAGGTCTTGAAGTTGATGGCGTCAACACAACTGGCGTCTCCAGAATATGAAACCAGGCCAACAGAGTTATTCGTGGGTCTTGAAGTTGATGGTGTCAACATGATCACATCACCAGAAGATGAGACCTGGCCGACGAAGTCGTTCGTGGGTCTTGAAGCCGACGTCGCCAATAAAACTGACGTCACTTAAAGATAAAACCAGGCCAATGGAGTAGTCCGCAGGTCATGAAGCAGGTGTCAACAACCTTGACACTCGTGTTAAAAAAATGAAAAAAAAATGAATGAAAGGGCTAAAAATAGAGATGCCCGTCGGACCTACTTGGATTGCACCGCCGAGTAGGGGTAAAAAGGACAAGAAAAGCCCAGCCACGATGAAAACCCGAAAGGGCGTCGTGGGCAAAATTGGGAACCCTGCCACATGAAAACCCAAAAGGGCGCGTGGGCAAAAGCAAGAAGGGGCTGACTCCGGTGAAAACCCGAAAGGGCGCTTGGGTCAGTAATGTGGTTAAAAAAATGTGTGTCAAAAAAGGAGTTGCAAGAAGAGGGAGTTCTATCTTTGCTCCCCCAAGTGGACCTTCTTTTGTTATGTTTTCCCTAAATCAAGAAAGGCACTTTCTTGTCAAGCTGTCTTCATCATTTATGCCTCTCTAGAACCCTAGGTTTAGATACCTCCGCCTGTTCAAAACTCCAAATAAAGTCCAGCCTTGACTTCTTGCCTTGGCTGGCCATTAGATGTTACCTTCAGGACCCTTGCTGAAGCCAGTACATAGGTTTTCCAGGTTACCATGTTGCAATCAACCCAAATAGTCTCACACCATCTACCAACATCATGATATGATTGGTGGTCGAGTTATATTCCACTCATGAGTCTCTCTTTATATATATATATATATATATATATATATATATATATATATATATATAATAATAATATAAATAAAACAAAAAAGAGGAGGCTTAAAATAGAGGTGCCTCGCTGGACTTGTCTAGGTTTCCCTTGGACAAGGGTAAAAAGAGCTAGAACTCAGTCATGGAGAAAACCCGAAAGGGTGCCATGGGCAAAATTGGGTACCCCGCTACGTGAAAACCCGAAAGGGCGCGTAGGCAAAAGCAAGAGGGGTCAGATTGGGTGAAAACCCGAAAGGGCGCTCAATTCGATAATGTGAAAATAAAAATCGATCAAAGACACATGCCAAAGACAAGCAGGCTTCAAGTTTCTAGAAAGGAAATCTTGACAGAAGTGGTACTCGACAGTCAAAGCTCATCTTCATGTCAGTGACAACCAAGGCTCGTCCTCATATCAGTGCCAGCCAAAGCTAGTCGTATTGTTGATTGAAGTTTATCTTCATGACAGTCAAAGCTTGTTTCCATGTTAGTGCCAACCGATGCTCGTCTTCATGTTAGTGCTAGCCAAAGCTCGCCTTCATGTCAGTTGAACTTTATCTTCACGACAGTCAAAGCTCATCTTCACGTCAGTGCCAGTCGAGGCTCATTTTCATGTCGGTGCTAGCCGAGCCTCCTCTTCTTATGGCAAGCCAGCATGCCCCATTGGCTCATACAATAGGCCAGCGCAATCCAATTGACACAATGGTTGACCGACTCATGAAGGTCACATGATCTTAAACAAGCCACCTTCGCAATGGTCGACTGACTCATGAATGCCACATGATCTTAAACAGGCCATCAATTCAATGGTCTTCATTACCCCATCGGTTTGTTCATCAACTCTTGAGTCCCTGCTCACTCTCATGGGTCACGCCGGATTATGGCCACCACTTTGAGCCTGCCGACTCGGGGAGCTTCATATTGATTCGTCAACTGCACCAAATCAAGCTTACCATTTCGAGCTCCGTCGACTCGTGAGAGCCATGTGTCAATTCGTGGGAGCGTGCCGCCAAATCACGGCCATCACCTCAAGCCTATCAACCTGTGAGGGGTCTAAAGAAAAGAAGAAGAGATAAGAGGCCAAGCAAGGATAGAGCAGAAAACAACATAGTTCAGAAAAAGATATACATGCTATGTCTATGAAGGGCGCGACTACCGAATCACTGCCCTCCACCGATTCGCAGCACCCTGCCGAATCGTCCAGGCCCCGCCGAATCGCACTGGTCCCGAACAAAAGAGAAGATAGAAAAGAGGAAGAACCCCAATAGCCCATCAAGAGTGACATGCGTCCGTCATCCACGGGTAACATCGTCAAATGGAAGCAAAAGATCGCGAATAGACCATCAGACCAATGACACGACAACAAGTCCAAATACCTGCTTGTGTCAATGTAAACAGTTAAATGAGTTACAGTGCACCCGCGGATGTCGCTTCGCGTGTCCTCTCGCACCACCCACGGGTGGGGGGCATTTGTGGACGCTTAAAATCTGCTAATGGGCCCATTACCCTTCAGGCCGGCCCAATTCCACCACATGCAAAAGGGTACCAGAAATGACATTCCCACCCCCCCCCCCACATGGCCCATCCACTTGGCCCACACCTATGAAGCCCATTAATCAAAGCCCATATTATCCCATGCTAGGAGTGAGCATAAGGAAATGCTACACCTCCCAAAAAGTAATTCCAAAAATGGCAAAAGTGGTTCCTGCGTACAGGGCTGAAAAGGGGCCAATTTGGGGGTTTCTAGAAGCCTCTTGGAGAGGCAAAAGGGGCTCCTACGGGACAGATCTGAGAGGGGGGCTTTTTGCAAAGGAGGAGAAGGGGGAGAGCTTGTGTGTGTGGGAAGGAGAAGAGAGGAGCTCTTCTCATCCTCCCAAGGTTTTCTCATCCCATGAAGGAGTTTTTGCAAAGAGGAGCTTTGAAGAGTCCAAGAGAGAAAGGTGAAGAGAGAAGAGAGAGTGCCCCCATGTGTGGTCACATCATGTAAAGAGAGAAGAGAGAAGAGAAGGAGGAGGTGGCGATTTGGCTCCTCTCCTCCCTCTATTTTCCTTTGGTCATTCTTGTACCTCTCCCCATTCTATGCTAAGAGATGTTTTTGTCCATTGTGTTTTTCCCTTCTCCCTCTTGCATTTAATGTTCTTGCTTCCCTCTTACCATGTGTGTGTGAGTTTTAAATTCTTCTTTTGTTTTGTGCTACAAAGGGTTACGAGATGGTGAGGAACCACCTTTTACATGGTGGGTCTCCTCTCATCCCAAAAGACACACAAAGGACCCTCTTGCCTCCCCATGCCTCAATAAATGAGGTTTTGGAGAGATAGAGATTAATGGGCCTCATGTATGCCCTTTGTACATGGCATCAAGCATGAGAATTTTTGGACTGTTTTAGGCCTTTTGACCAGTCCCCTATGGGCCGCCCCCTCTTGGAGCCTACTTGGGCCCATGGTTTGCTTTCAAGAGAGGGCCCTTTTCTCACTGTTTGAGCCTTCCTAATGAGTGTTTTCTCAAATTCCTGTTTTGCTCCCCTTGCATGAGAATTTTTGGACTGTTTTAGGCCTTTGACCAGTCCCCTTACTTGGCTTGGGCCGCCCCCTCCTTGAGCCTACTTGGGCCCATGGTTTGCTTTCAAGAGAGGGCCTTTTTCTCACTGTTTGAGCCTTCCTAATGAGTGTTTTCTCACTGTTTTCAACCCTTAAAAGTGCAGGTTTAATTTCCACTATCTAGAACATCCCATTTAGGTGAACTTTGCCTTGGGGACATGCCCCTTTGCTAGCAAATGAGTTGGGCAATTAATGTCCATGCTCAAAGCTTGGCATTGCATGCAATTGACCCCTTAAATCTCCTGTTTTGCCCCCTAAGAGTTCAGGTTTTCACTATTCAAAACAGTCCTATATGTGTGCTTGTTTGCCTTAGAAATGTCCTCTTTGTGCTAGCAAAAGGGTTGGACAATCAATGTCCATACCCAAAGCTTAGCATCTTGTGCAAAAGGCTCATTAGATCCCTGTTTTGGCCTCTCTAAAACTCAGGTTTTCATGGCTCTAGATGGCCCATTAAGGGATTTCATGCTTAAGGGGATGTCCATTTGCAAGCCAAGGGTTGAGCACCCAATGCTCATGCCCCCATACTTAGCACCTATAATGGACAGCCCAATAAGCCTGCCTTTGGGCCCAAGACTGCCCCTCACATGGGTGAGACCAACTCCAAGGGTGTTGGCTCTTTGCCCACAAAAGAAGGGTTTCAGTTGATCAGCTCTGTGGGTGGCCTTCTGATTCGGCAACCTTGAACAGGCATGCCGATTCGGCAGCCAGCCCCCACCTTTGGTCGGGCCATCGGAGTTAAAACCATGCTTTATGTGGTTCGGGCCAAGGAAATGGACAATGGATTGATAAGAAGCCCAGTTAAGCCCCGGGTTAGACAATATAATGTCTATGCCGGGGCATATGGGCCCACACATGTTTCACTTACCGTTGGGTATTTGTGTGGTCATGGTGATACCCACCTCCACCAAAGGCTTGCCTTGGGGGTCGGTGCCATGTGCCATTTGGGTTATGTCGTTACTTGACATACACCATCTCTTTCGGTACTACCTCCATTTTGGTGGGTGTGTACCGTGTCTTCCCCCCATTGACCAAGATGAGGGGAGATGCTGCCGGATTTTCGCCATAAATGGTGAATCGGCAAGGGTCCCTTTTTCTCTTAAAAGAAACCCCCAAAGTCTAATGGAGTGGCGCCGAATCGCGAATAGAACCATGTTGCATACCCTTTAAAAGAATAAGAGAGCCGATTAAAAGAATGTTTCATCATGAGGGCAACAAATGGGCAAATCAAAGGACCTCTACATTGCACATTTTAAAAGAACAAGAGCTTAACCAAAGAAATTTTCATGATAAAAGTAAAAAAAGCAAATAGGCCAACCCTCTTTTTACAAGTCTCAAATGAAATAAAAGAACAAACGAAAACTACTTTTTGACACAAAAGAGCAAATGGGCCATCTCATGTTTTCAAAGGACCAAAAGTGAAACCCTTTCATGTCAAAAGAGCAAATGGGCCACCTTATGTTTTCAAAAGACCAAAATGAAACTTTTTGTAATAAAAGAAAGTAAATAGATCATTTCACGCTTTCAAAAGAGTAAAAGACTGAATTAAGGCTGTTTTCATGTTAATGAAAAGAATAAATGGACAAATGGGTAAAAAAACTCAATCACATCTAAATAAAAGACCCGGCAACCTCGAATAGGCATCGTGTCTGTTTATCATTCCGGCCTAGTTTTGAGTTGCACTCTTCATCGGATGTCTCCGTATCAAGGCCACAAGGCTTTCTAATTTCTGGCGATTAATCAAGGGTTTTCCCTCCTAGAGGGATGTAATTAACGTCGTTGCGTTTAGGCAACGTCGGGATTTTGGTCTAGGACCCGACACTCCACTTTCGTTTGATGAAGTCAAACGGCGCGCACAAACAGACCTAAAGTCCTTCGACTCTCGGAGGCAAACCAATTGGTTGTCACCTCGGTGACTGGCACGCCCGCGCTGCGCGAATTGCCAATTCATCTCACGTCATTCTTGCCCAAGTGGCATTCGACGAGATTTGGATTAGTAATACGCATGCACCCATGAGAAAATGAGAAAACACGATAAATAGATATTTAAAAGTATATTTTCCATTTCCACATGCGTTAGGTGTATGCCAATCACCCTGATCATTAGACCCTCGCGAGTTATAGCCTTTCAGGTGCTCCTCCCAAGGACCAGATCGGGCCCTTATCATGTTGCCTAGTATAGTCATGTTTTTATTTTAAACAATCACAAAATGGCCAAGAGAGTACCAAGAATAGATGAGAGTAGCAGATGAACTAGACGAGAGTGTAGAGAGAACGTGAACAGATGAGAGTATCGAGATAGTATATGAGATAGGGACATTTCCGTAAAATGACAAGAAACATATAATAGTAACGGTTGCACGGCACCAGGTCGGGTACTGACAGTCTCGTAGAAGTCACAACCGCCCCCTTAACCGTGTCGAGTACACGGGTCAGGTGGTCCGGCGTGAACCCAAGACAAGAAGGAAACACTAAGGCCATGGATCGTACTGATCCCTAAGGTGTAACGGGTTTTAGAGTACAACCAGCTCGTTGACTAAGAACGTGCACCAAAGCCAAAGAGACTTACGGAGGTCTTGATAAGGATTCCCTAGTCTAGTCGAGAGTATTCATGGTGGAGAGGTGGTCCAAGTCAAGAGAAAGTGTGTAGAAAACGGGTCCATCGTGCCTCGAGTGCTCGAAGCCGAGGATAAACAATAACGGTATTTAAAATACGCGTACAAAACGAAGACAATTGTATTTAATAAAATAGGGTAATTTAGTCATTTATTTCGTTAAGTTACCAGATACATTATTGCATAAATTATTAGGGTCAAATGGTAATTAATAAAGTCATGTGTGTGTAAGTGTAAAGAAATCTTAAGGATATGACAAGTCGTGCAAATAGTATTTTAAAATAATTAAATTTATATCATTAATGCCATTTATTAACTTGCTAAGTCGAGTTAACTATATCATGGTTTAATCATGGCTAATTAGGGGTAATAAGCCCAACCAGTAGGGGCATATGCACAATTTTCAGTTCTGGTCGAGTTCTTCATATCGCAGCGGACCTACCCGTCGCGATTCAGATCGCGTCGGGGCGGCTGGGCGCGACAGGTGGACGGGCCGGTCTGGCCTGATCCGGTGGAATCGCGGCATCACAGGCCGTCGCGTTCTCAACGCGACATACTTGTAGGGCGCGACCCGGCTGATATCGCGGCGGATCACGCCGTCGCAATATCAGAAGGGTCCGACCTTTTTCCCTTTTTCCAAGGTTGATCAGATTTGACATAGGGCTCTTCTAAATTCAATATAAAATTTTATAATGACCCAAAAATCACGAATCTAGCTTCAAATGAAAGTAGACACATAGATCTATCAGAATGCACGATTAATTTGAAATTAGACAAGATTTAGTCATGCTTTGAACAAGTTACATTCTGATGACCTAAACAGGCGCAGTCAGGGTTCAATGAATTAATTAGAGATGAATACATGATGAAAAATTCCGAAACTAGGGGCGTTTGAAAGCTAACAAGATGTGAGAATTTTCTCATGGTGTGGGATCAAGTATGCATGGAGTTCACAAGCAAACATGAAGGGTCGGGTGCATGGTTTTGACAGAGATTCAAATAATTAATTCTCCCTAATGGGAGATCAAAATAGAGCAAGACCAGAGCCGTTTGAAAGATAATAAGATGCAGTATATATGAGAATTTTATCATGGCATGAGATCAAGTACATGTGGGGAATTAGAGAAAACATGAGATTTCAGTTCATGGTAACAACAGGATTTCACGAATTAAATTCGTCCAAATGGATGAGCGAAATGCAACCAGACTAGAGGGCTTTTGAAGAGGATCATGAAGTCTACCTAGAGTAATTTTTACACGATTTTAGCTTGAGAGATTGCCTACCTTTTGTCGAATCCAAGAAGAACCTTAAGTTGGAGACAAAAATGGGATGAAAACTCCTTTGTCCAAGCTCCCTTCTCCAAGCTCCCACTATCTCTAGCCTCTCCCCTCATCCTCCAAGGCCTCTACTGCGGTTTAGGATTGCTAGGGTCAAAATTTGGGGGTATATGGCTAACTATAGGAGTCCTAGCCATTTTAAGAGTCCTCTCTTCTATAAAACTCCGAATTTCCTTCTTTATCTCCAACTTTCTCTTATTTATCTACCTAATAGAGTTGTGAAGAGATCTAATTTCGTAGTAATGTTTAGGGTAACTGTAGGACTCTTTTAGGATAGATATGACTTGTTTTAATAGTTAATTTGACCTTTTCCATTTATTATTAATTAGATACGAATTTCTCTTAATTACTTCTCCTCTCATAATGGGCTATCCATATTTTGGCCCAACAAACCATGTTAGGATCATTAGTACATCCCATTACTAATTTAGTCTAATGGGCTTTGATTTAAATCATTCTAATTATATTTATTTCCTTTTTTTGTTCAATTAATTTCTATTTTTCTCATTTATAAAAGTAGAAATTTTTATTTTTATTTGGGTTTTAAAAATTAAGGGTGCTACAGATAATGTCCATATGTCGACTTGTGATGGATATGTGTCGACTTGTGTTTTCTGCTTTCATGTGTTATTGATTTTGTTTTATGCTTTCATGTGTTGACTTACTTGTCTCTTTTCGTTATGAGTTTTGGTGATAACTAAAACACATAAATATATTTAATAATATTTTTTCACTGATGAATATCATGAATATATTTATTAATAGTTTTTCAAGATATTTCATGTGCTAGAAATAATGATAATTTCTATTGCATTAAAAGTTTGCACTTAAAGTTCATATCGATAACTGAACAAGTACTACGTCGATTACTGAAGAAGCCTCTATCAATTGAAGAACAAATGCCTATCGATTAGTGAACAATATTCTATCGATTGGAAAATAAAGTTTCTATTGATTGATGTTTAAGTTTCTATTAATTGGAGAACATGTATTCTTCCGTTTGGTCTTTAAATATTTTGATTGGTGAACAATGTAGCAATTGATGTTATAAGTATTCCGATTACTGAAGAAAGATTTAAGTAACATATCGATTAGTGAAACAACTTATACTATGCACTGATTCCTGATTAGTGTTTTTCACATATCGATTGATGAATACAAGTTATATATCATTCCGATTAGTGATCAAAATACTTTCACTTATACTATGCACTGATTCCTGAAGATAACTTTCAATTGTTTTTGAATATATCGATTGGTAAACAACTTGTCTTTGGCGCACATTAAAATTTCAAGTGTACTTTATATCTTTAACTTATTATTCTCTGACTGAAGCTACCTTTTTCCATGTCTCCAATGTCTCCTTCTGTCCTGCTTAGATAGAAAGCTCCTACCTACTACCACAGTAAGTAAGACTGTAGTAGGAAATATCTAGCCTTTGTACCAGAGATTAAATGGTAGTGGGGTTATCGATATATTCTTACATACTTAAGCCTTTCTGTCTCACCATCCTCTTCCTAGCATTAAATGTTTGTAAGTGTTTGGTTCTCTCATGAAGCAAAATGTTAGACCAGCTAAGACCTTGAAACATGCATAAAAAGACACTCTTTTGTTCTAAGCAACCAGTAGGCACAAGGAAGAGTCATTAGATTAGAGGAGAGTAGCAACAAAAGAAGAAGAACAACAACAACGATTCTCCTCAACGGTCTTCTTCATCATCCTTGAAAGGCAACGGGAAACGCTTAGGGAACCTAAATTATTCTTTCCTATTGCTCTAAGATTTGTATCAGGAAGGGTTTTGGCCGTGTTATGTGCATGTGTTTGAATGTAGCTGAGATGCCAACCATGACTAGGTTGCAATTAGTTAGAGAAACATGTTAAGATTATGAGTGTGGGCATTATGGTGATTGCATTCTGAGTTAGTACACAACAAGTTGTCACTTTGATTCCTACACTCTTTTTTAAATTCAATAATTGATGGTGCTGTGAAACTGCCATGACACCCCACAAATTAGTTATCCTAATACTTCGATTCTATCTAACCAATAGGTCAAGTAGGTTGGTCCTTGTGCTAGGCAAGAGTCATATTTGACTGTCTCACTTTTGTTGAGCCTACATCTAGACAAGGAAAAGATGGTCGAGTCAAAAGTTATTATGTTATTTAAGTGCACTTGTGATTAGGAGAGAGGACACTTTGCAAGCTATTTTATGTGTTTAATCCACAGTCTCTTTTTCTCGCAAGTCTCACTCTACTAGATTTTGGAATCGGACACAAGCTATTAGGTGTGAGACTGTAGCATGGCCAACTACAATTTACTAGTATGTGGTGTATCTTTACATGATTTGCTCTCAGAGTATGAGATGGTTAGCCATGAAGTAATTGTCAAGAGATAAGACACTAGCTAGTGGTTGCTCTAACTACAAGACTTGAGGTTGTGCATGCGATTTGTGTTAGAGTGTGGTTTGACTAGTAGAGTGTGTGTATGTCTTACCCTACTGCTTCCATGTTAATATTGCATGCTACAATTTAGTGCTTTGCAAATATTTCCTACATTAATATATGTGCTTTGACTGAGCAAAGGAGACAATCGATCCCAACTAAAAATGTAACTTTGTGATGTTGGACGGAGGCAGCACAATTAGAGATATCCTATTAGATAGGGACACAAAAATCAAAGGGAATCGATAGATCAAGAAAAGCAAACTCTAGTCGAAGTGCGTTGTCGCTTTCTTTTAGGTCGTTCCGCCACTCCAATGCAAATAGGTTTTTCGACAGAACTTATCCCAAGATTCGACGACTTAGATTGGTGGTGTCGCGAATGTACACTTCAACTTGTGTTTTCAAGACAAACACCTTGATGACCTTTTAGACTCTTGCACGAAGACGATGAAGATATGAAGCAGAGAAGAGAAAGCTTGAGAGATACCCTTTGGGATTGAGAAACCCTCATATCTATCTCTCCCATGAAACTGACACATACTTAAAAAAGTGTCTCTTCGGAAGAGAATCTAAAATTGATGAAAAAGAGGAATTCAAGGAGATAATAATAATAATATATAATAATAATAAATGACCGAGAACCACACGGACATGGCTAAGCTAAGGCAAGACAATTTGGAGGCGTGTGAGTAAAACCCATAGAGCCCACTAGCTCAATGAGCAACTTCAATAGTTCTCCCTAAAAGTTCTCGTAGAGAACAAGAAGAGTCCTCACTTAAAAGATATAGAATTTTTTTCATTTTTTAATATGGGACAAAAGAATATAAGAAGACCCAAAACTTTTAAATATGAAACAGATTTCAACATGTGAGACTTATCTCCTATCTTTGTAGATGAATTCTTCACCAAAGTGTCCTTTTAAGACTAGACCATAAGTGCATAAGCATGAGCCAATAATTCTTCTCTCTATACTTTCCTCGTGATATGCCCTAAAGAATGTGTACTTTCATTTCTACTTGTGCAATTAAATTACACTACATTTATAAATAAAAAATTACATAGAAATCTTTGGAATACATGATATTCAGTTAGCTCCCAAATCCTCTTTTTTTTTAGGTAATTCACAATCTGAAGGCAGGACTTCGTATTTTGGGGGTAAAATCACAAATATGATATATTATAGAAATATATATATATATATTATCAAATATGTAATAATTTTATATTATTATTATTATTGTTATTTGTTCATCTCTTTATACTATAACTACCCTTACGAGATTCTTAAACTCGTGAATGATAAAAAAGATACGGACATGGTGAGCCAAAAAAGTTGGGTTTATTGTATATATGTATGTAAAGCTGGTGATACTAAGATTTATCGTGTCGGATGACTCGACCGTATAGAATTCCTTTTATAGGATTGAATCAATTATGTCAAAAACTCATCAAATTTTTGACATGGTATGATATGACCATACCAATGTGATTAATTAAGTCACGACAAACTTTGTGTAATACTCGTTCGGCCAAGAACATGCAGAAAACTTTTCTCCAAGAAGAAGCATGGTGGGCCAAAAATGCTACATGACATAGTAGTAGTTGGTATCCAAAATAATCAACACCCACGAAAGAGACAAATTATTCTTTTTTTTTTGACAGAAAAGACGAGATAAATTGCAAGTCATAAAATGTTCGCCAGTTTATCTTTCATACCGACAAGACATTGTGATCTACCTAGTTCTTCCATATATATAGGGGGTAGCGGTTGAAATTTGAAATGGTCCTACACCTAACCTTTATCATATATACTCTTAAAATTTTTATCTCATAAAAATACCTCATATTGATAAATTTTATCGATTGTATTCTTTGGGCATCATAATCTAAAAATATTTGTTAAAATATAGATAGGAGTATTAAATAAATTTTAAAAGGTAAAAATACTGTTAAAAAAAAAATTGCTTGGAGAGAGAGAGAGAGAGAGAGGAGTGGGGGGTGGGGGAAGGAGATTTTAAATTAAGGGTACTTTAATCTTTGCTACTTCTTAACTCAACTATATATGTTGGGTAAAAGACATGGCGATATAATACATTTAAATAGAGAGTAGGTATATTTATGCAAATTTTTAGTATATTTTGATGTACAATGCTCGTTAACTTATTATCTAATAAAAGATTAGAAATATATTTAAAATTGTAATTGACAAGTATAATAAATATTTTTTTAAAATAGTTTAAAATAAATTCGTAGTGCTTCCGATCTCCGGCACAATACTCATGAATATTATTTATTTTATAATATTATTTGGTGTACCCGTCCTGTACTATACCATACACTCAATATTGTATCTTACTAAGAGAAATTCAGGTCGATTGAGTCATCCAATTTGTTCAAACTTGTTTAAAATATTTGTAAGGAATCTCAGAGTACAAATAACGTGGGAAAAAAACGTATGTTTCTGAAGGATAGAATTACATATAACGTGTCTGGTAGGGTAAGGATGCAAACCTATTTAAGATTGTAGTAGTTGCTTGTAACTTTGTGCCAACTACTAGGGTGTAAACGAGTCGATCGTTCGACGAGTAGTTCGAAGCTCGACTCGATAAAAGCTCGGTCCGACTCGTTTATTTAAATAACGAACCAAGTTTGAACAAAAAAAAAAAAACTCGATTCATAAACGAGTCGAGTCTGAACATATATGAGCTCGGCTCGATTATACTCGTGAACAACTCGTTTAAGAGCTCATTAAGAGCTCGATTAAATACTCGTTAAGAGATTGTCGAAGTACTCGCTAACACTTCGTTTAAATATTTCTTTAAATATAAATCCACAGTGTATATACATAAATTCTGTAAATAAGTGTATATACACAAATCATGTAAATAAGGGCATGAACACAAAATTTAGTGTTGCAAGGTCCCTTAACATATCAAGCATCTTCTTCCTCCCGAGACCAACCTACGTAGTAGGTGAACCCTCCGGTGGGGACGAGGGGGGCGTTGTCGATCATTGGCATCTCCGACGACCACTGGGGACCATCCGTCAGTGGTAGACGGTGCTCTCGACGACGAGTCATCGACAGTGCAGAAAGGGGGCTCTAAGCGGTGTGCGAAGGGGAGTTGCAGCACCGCCCCTACCTTGTCGTGCACCAACCTCATCTCTTACTGTGTCTATCTATTAATCTCATATTGCTTGTGATAAATTATGAATATATTTCAAACATTATATTAAAATAACTAAATTAAGCAACTTATCAAACTATTGAGATATGAGTTTGAAATAAAATAAATTTAGGTCTTATGAACGATCAATATTTTACTTGTAAATTAGATTAGATTTACATATATATATATTGAACTCGTAAATTCATGAAAATCGTTAAGATACTCGTTAAGGGCGAGCTCGAAAGTATTTAACGAGTCGAGTTTGAACAACATTTTCAATACTCGAACTCGACTCGAACTCGGCTCGAAATCGATTAAAAATTAACGAATATAATTTGAACAGCATAATACTACTCGACTCGACTTGACTCGACTCGACTCGTTTACACCCCTACCAACTACCAAGCTCAGCACCCCCAAATCCAAAAGAGGTGCCAAACGCCCGCGGGGGCCGCGGCACCGTACCCCGTTCCTCCTCTTATCCTCCATTTTTTTCCCTCTCCATTTCGAATCCGTTGTGAGGAGCGGCAGCATCCGTTCTTGTTGTTCCTCACTTTCCGCCTCCATCCCCGGCCTCCACTTGATGGATGGCATACTGGTAAATCCGTAAACCGAAGAGCTGTGTTGTCGGAATTTCCTGTTCGTCTTGTTTCGTGGGTCGTCGACGCATACAAGATGCTCTCCGTGTATCTTTTCTCCATCTCTGCTTCACGGCCTGTCCTTTTTCTCTTCCTTGTTCAAACTTGATGCGTTAGAGCAAGATGACGGCGCGGAAGAAAGAACCGGAGGTAAACGAGCCGCTGCCGGCTTTCTGGTTCGAAACCTTCGACTCGGTCACGCAGGAGTGCAGATTCGATGCCCTAGGACGACTTTCCGTAATGCCCATATCACCATTCTGTGTGTTCTCTTTAAAGTTTACATCTTTCGTATCTTTTCCTAGTTCCGGAAGGAATGGAAGCGATTACTGGGAAGAGTGGGTGTTCTGCGTCCGATTTTCTTATTGGAATTACATGCTTTATTTCCCTTCAATTTCCGTTTGCTTTAATTTTGTACAGAAGAATATTCCGCCCCAAGTTTTTCCTCCATTCGGGTTCATGCAAAACCTATAATTTTCAATGGAGACCGATGGTCTTAATTTTAGGTTATGCTCAGGGAATAATCGAATAGGAACTGAGTTCAAAAACATGTAGGTTCGAATGTTGAGTTCATTGTAACTAGTCATTCAGCGCAGCAATTGGACTTCCTTACCTCTTTTGCTGGAGGAAATCATTGAATTTGTAAATTGGTCAGCGCAAGTGGGGGGCCTGTTATAGCACTGCTGCAGTGCAGTGTTTTAGACTTCAGAGCAACAGCATTTTCGATCAAATTTCAAGCCTTAGAATTATCACTAGGTCTGGCAAAACTTAATCTGTCTCTTGAACCTAAACCTGAATAGGGTTTTAGGGTTTGGGCTTTTCTCTTGTATTTCTGGAAAGTTTAATTTTTCTCTAGTGTATTCTTTGGTTAAAGCAGCCTTTTTTTTACAAGCTCGGCAAACTGGATCTGTGGATTGGACGCAGGTGAAGGTAGCTAATGATTCAAGGTCGGTACTCCATAGGATGGTCGATTCGTTTCTCAACACATTTTTCCCATCAGGGTATCCCTATAGGTGTGTCTCTTCCAAACCTTTTTCTTATTGTAACTTTATTGGCACAAGATTTGCGGAAAGGAAATATGAAGGCATTTGATGTTGCTTGCTCTATACAGTGTAAATGAAGGATACCTGACATACACCCGATTTCGGGCGCTGCAACATTTTTCCAGTGCGGCACTGTCTGTACTCTCAACTCAGGTCCTCATCTGTTTTTTTTTTCAATTTATTGTTATTGTAGCATTTCATTGAAGACAGCATATGAAGGATTAGTATGTAATTATGTTTGCCATGGACCCAAGAACATTGATTGATCTTTGGACAATCCTGATGCAATCAAAGGAAACGTCCATAACAAACTTTGTACCAAAACTACATTATGAAAGACTGGCTGTGTGATGGCAGAACACATAAGCCATTCCCCTTTTCTTGTTGTGCACGATCTCCAACTGTTATTGTAGCATTTCATTGAAGACAGCATATGAAGGATAATCCTTAATACAGTCAGTGCGCCATTTTTTTTCTTTACTTAAGTGGTTTGTTACATTGGAGGTCTTTTAGGTAGATTGTTCTTACCGACATAAAAATGCTCTAAAGAAATTTAATTAGTTTATACCATTATTTATAATGTTTCCTTGTCCTTGCATGGATCCGTTTGGGCTCTGGTTTATCACTGATACCCATGTAGTCCTTGCTATTTGCTGCAGGATTGCGACCAACCCCTGCGCAGGCAACGGCAGTAAGTTGGGTAAGTCTAGTGCTTGCTTTTATGTGGACAAAGTTATTGTCCCTTTTTTACTCTCTCTCAACTTTTCTCAAGATCTGCAGGTATTAAAGGATGGGATGCAGCATGCTGGAAAACTCATCTGTAGCAAAATGGGTGCAAGTATGGATTCTGAGCCTAAAAGTTGGAGGATACTAGGTGAGTCCTCTTTGGGCTTCTCAGCAAGATAAAGTTTCTCTCAATATCAGTATAGTTGCTATATTAGCTTTTAATGGACTCTGGAAGTTCTTCAGTTATAAAGTGCCAATTTGTCTATTTTATTTCAGCGGATATACTCTATGATCTTGGTACTGGCTTGGAAGTTCTTTCTCCACTATGCCCACAGCTTTTCCTTGAGGTGGCTGGCTTGGGAAATTTTGCGAAGGTTTTGTCTTTTTAACGGATGTTTTTCGTGCATTCTCCTTTGATGGATTCCTTCTTGTAATGTGATGCTCTAACCTATGAGCTAAGTGTGCTCATAAAATAGAAACAGAAAAGAAAAATAATGCATAGGAATTCAGGAATTGTGCCGATCATCACTGTACTTCCACTTGACATGATTCGTAATGATAAAAAGCTTATCTCGCCATGACCTTATCTTGGACTTGATGTTTGTTATGCTTTCACTTTTGGTGGATTTCTTGTTTTGAGAAGCCCTCCCAGTTTTAATAGGTGGCGACACCTTTATTTCTTTTGCCACAGGGGATGGCAGTTGTTGCTGCCAGAGCAACAAGGTTACCCATATATTCTTCTTTTGCCAAGGAGGGCAACCTTAGTGATTTATTTGCCAAAGGAGAAGCAATCTCAACCCTCTTCAATGTTGTTGGACTAGGAGTAGGCATTCAGTTAGCATCTACAATTTGTTCATCCATCCAAGGAAAGGTATGCAAGGGATTAGAAATTATCACTTTCTTGGTTAGAGCACATTTGTTGATGTGTCCAGTATATAAAAACTTCCAAAATTGCAGAAAAAGCTGTGTAATTGCCATCTCTAGTACTTTTCCTTTCACCCTCATGGTCCTGGAACTAGAAAAAGAAAAGGATTGTTCAGTTTTCCTCAGTTGATGGTCGTTATTGCAGAGTGCTATAATATTTCATCTTGTTACATCTGATAATTGGTACAATTCTTGATGCTGGTGATTGTTAGTGTGATGTTCGTCAGGTCACTGATTAACTATATAATGGGTTTGCATCTGGTTCTGTCTGTTTTACCTTGTTTCTAAAGTCATTGCTGCAACCATGTTTGAGCTGTTTAATGTTACTAGTTCAATCACCGTCCACTCAAATCATTTAAATTGCATCCCTTCTTTATGGAATTATGCAATATGTTCATATTTGTTATCAAGCAAGAAAGTTTTATACTCCTGAATATCATTGTTTACATAAAATGCTTGTTCATCATGGACTTATTCAGCAAATCTACAGATGATAGTTGGTCCTCTGCTCTCTGCTGTACATATATATAGTGTAAGCCAAGAGATGCGTGCAGCTCCTGTGAATACATTAAATCCTCAGCGGATGGGCATGATCGTTGCTGATTTTGTTAAGGTGCGAATGTGAATTTTACAAACTCTAGAAAATTCTTTTCATATGCATGCTCCGAGTGTTCTTTGATGTTTATATCCAAACCCAGAATGGAAGAGTATCAAGCCCTGCTGATTTAAGATACCGAGAAAACCTCCTCTTCCCAAATCGGATCATAGAAGATGCTGGAAGGGTGAAGGTAGGAAGGCCGCTCCGCAAGGTTTTTAGAAAGCCTTCCAAACTCAAGGTGGCAAGAACAATGCTCCCAATGAGAAGTTCTTGATCAATCGAGAGGGCAATTGGACAGACATGGTTCTGGAGCACAGCGCAACTGGTGAGGATGCACTGAGAGGTTGGCTGGTGGCTGCTTATGCTAGCATGGAGAAATTGGACAGTGCATCAGATGAGGAGATCATGAGCAAGGCCTATGAGAAGATGGAGGCTGTGTATCCTACACTTATATCCCAGTTGCAGAGAAGAGGGTGGTATACGGATCGCTTTCTGGATGGAAATGGCTGCCGCTTCTCATTCTAGCATGCCTGCAAAATGCAAATGTCATCGCTTCTACTGCCACAGCTGATGATACGATCGTTTATGCAAGTAAGGAAATCATTGTTCTCTTTCCCCAACTTTGCTCCCCCACAACCAGAATTTTTGAATTCTCACTACCAAATCTTTTGGCTCCCTCTTTGCAAGAAGTTTTGCAATTGCAAGTTAACTCAGAGCCGCCTTGTTAGCCATCCCCCGCCCCCCCCCCCCCAAGTTAATGTTGACGACTCTGCAATTTTATAGTTAAGTTGCTTTGTTGTATTTGTTTATCATCTTGGGCAGGGATGCCTATGTGGGTTTTGTTCTTGCGGATAACTCTAATTAATCAATTTATGTTTCATGTCATATATCATAAAATTCTTTGGGTTTAACTATCGTAGTAAAAAACGAAGTTTCGTATCAAAATGTGAAAACATTAATTTTATTTTGTGTAAATCTTATCCTAAGCCACTTTATCCTATCTGATACTCGAGAAAATCTACAAGGGCTTTCTTGATAGAATTCTGATAATTTCTAATTGGCAGACCTATTAATTCAAAAGTTGATTTGGTAAGATAAATAGTCTATTAAGATTTTATTACCATTAAGTGTTGATGAATCTTGATAATTATTTCACCTTCTCACCTCTCAAATCAAAATTATTGCAATCATAGATGATTATTTTGTGAATATTATATCTGGTTATCAAGTCGGTGTGTTAATTTGTGGCTAATTGTATCATCAAGTGTAAGGATCATGTGCTAATTAACTGCAAGATGGTTGCGGAAATGGAAATAATGATGATCCATCCAGTGATTTATATTTATTTAGATTTTTACTATGTTCTTATGTGTATATAGATACATATTGTAAATTTAAGTCTCATCGAGTGTTATTCAAGCTGTGGTGATAAAAGATGAATCAACAATCGCAAAGCACAGACGTGTTAGTCACGTAAATGACAATATATTTTGCTTTAAAGAGTCGAAGGATTTTAAGTCTCTTTGTGTACTGTTTGATTTCGTCAAACGAAAGTAAATATTAAGGCGAGATCAATATCCTGTCATTACCTAAGCGTAATGGCGTTAATTATATTTCTGTAAGAGAGAAAAATCTTTGATTAATTGTTAGAATAAAAAACCTTTTAGCTTGAAAATATGTGCATAAATAATATTCTAAATTTATGCTGAAGTTGCAATTGGAGAGAATGTTTATTTGATAGGAGTCAACTTATTATGATTTTTGCTCATTTTTATTTCTCATTATTTATTATTATTAGCGGGCCTATCATCTGATCATATTGCAGGAACCATGCTCATCACATCATTATCTCTCATTCTATTCATTTCGTTTAGTCAAATAAGCACATGAGACTGGGCGGTATTCGTCGTCTCCGTAACTAACAGTGGGTTTCCCCCTTTCAGTTGTACTTCACCCTCGGAGTATATTATGTCCATAAGGGCTATGTTCTTCACTTCTTTACTTGTACTCGTGTGTTAAGACTATACCTAGAACGATACACTGCGGTCTCGCTCTTCCTTCTGCTTCCGCGTGTGTGCTCCTAGTTCAGTAGTTGGCGTTTATTTTTTTTACATATTCTGTTAGACTTGTGTTTTAGTCATTCCGGATCCCCAGATCCGTGGGCGGCGACCGCGAAAATCGGGTCCTCTGCCTGAGGTCGAGGGTGGGTTCTCGAGGTCGTTACAGAAAATGTGAGAGATTAACATAGAAACGTTTGGATCAAAATGGGGGCTATTGTTGGGTAAAAGAGAGAACTTAAGAAGAGATGAACCAGAGGTTAAGAGGAGAGGGGAAGAGACGGGGTCGCCCCTAAGATCCATCAGATTGGGCAAATGGGAGAGACCTATTACACATACTATTGTATGGATCATTCTCACTTGGAATGGGCATATGAAGCCTCAATTCATTGGGTAGAAGGCTTCCTCACGATTTCACACATGGGCAAAGCAGCGGAAAATCAAAATGTCCATAAGAAATATGGAGAGCACAAAAAGGTGACATGTCATGACTCCTCCCCTATACCACTGGATGCATGAGCATAAAGCCGTATGAGAAGAAGGGGACAACCTATTATCCAAAGGGAAGAAGAATGAAACAAATATTAAAATAAGCCAAACAAGGGATGAGGACAAGGTTTTTAAAGACTTGAGACGGTCATGAGGCGATCGGTCAAAGCCTCACGAGGCGTAAGCCTCAAAGTGTACTGAGGCGTAAGCCTCAATAAATTTAAAAAATATTATAAAACTATATAAATAAAAACATATTTTACATATAAATAATTATCTTAACTCAATGATAGATAGTAATCACATTGCAGATATACTGATCATTCAAATGATACAAATAATGCATGTTATGATGGCAATATATAAATTATTAATCTAAGATTTGAGACAATTCTAGTAACAAGAAAAAAAACTACAAACATAACTCAAATGACAAAGTCACAAATCACCATTATTGTTTAATGTGTAGTCTTCAGGTCAAATAATTAAAAGAATCAATAAAAATCATTTTAATATTTAAACTAAAAATCTAAGATGAAATCTTAACCCTGAAATCACTCAAATGAGGGCGTACGCTTCAGTTTAGCCTCATCGCCTTGGCGCCTCAACCCGCCTCATCCGGAAAAAACGTTAAGCCTCACAGATTTATCAGGAGGCGTAAGCCTTGAAGCTATTTGTTGAAGCCTCGCCTTAAGGCGTGCGCCTCACAGCCTTAAGACGACGTCTTTTCAAACCTTGGATGAGGAAGTTACAGACACATGATGCCTTTACCCTTCACAGTACCGTCAAGTACATCTCATAAAGACATGAACAAAAAACTTCAAATAAATCAAAAGGGAGAAGAGGAACACCAAGAAACACACAAGATATTCAAGGTTTCACATAGGAAAAATTATTTAATAACTTCATAGGGGAGGGAGAGATTACATAAAGGAAAAAGAAAAGAGAAAAGGGGGGAAGAATACATGGGGATCCGACCCTTCTCTTCTCCCTTGCACTTTGCACTTATACTAGTGCAGTTACTGTTGTGGTTACTTTTATATTACACACTTATATTTCTTACTTTTATTAGATGGATGTATTGTATTTTGCACTTGTATTTCTTTTTTTTTATTAGCCAATAAAAAAAGTACAATACAGCCGTCTAATAAAAAATAAAAAATACAAGTACAAAATATAAAACTCAAATCCACTCTATTACATTTTGGACAAATAAACACTCACCCTTCTTTCTCTCTTTTCTTTGAAAGAACACCCCGAGACCCAGCCACCCCAGGCAACCTCGGGTCCCACTGCCGGGCCCTCTTGTTGCTGTTGCTTCTTCTATCGGCCCCCTTTAAGGACATGAGGTGGCAGGGTTTTTTGCAACTGAGTCCCCCTCCTCTTTTCCTTTCGTTACTTTTTTTTTTCTTTTTTTTTCTTTGTTGCTGCCGCAGTCGATCTGCACTTAAGGGTCGTGCCAAAATGGGTGCAAACAATGGTGGATAATAGTCGGTGGGATCGTCATGAAATTGGCAACCCTGGCGGCCCTCCAACACCCGTTAGGATGCCGAGCCAGAAATCCATGTCGTCTTCGGTGGAAGAGGTGTCGACATGGTGGTAGTCTCCCCCAACATGGTCGAAGGGCGGTGGGCATACCCCGGTGGGTGGCGGCTGCTGCTGCTGCTGCTGCTCAAAGAACCCCATCGACGTGACACAGCTTTCCCACGATCTTTCCAACGACAGCGCGTCCGACCAGAAGCTCTCGTCCATCTCTACGAACATCTCCGACGAGTCGGTGAACTCTTCCTTGACGGAGTTGGGATCGGCGTCTCTCCTGATTGAGGAGGAGGACTCAGTGGCCGTGCATGAGGCCTCGCCGGTCGACAGCGGTGGGGAGGAGGGGGTGTCGCTGCTGGGTCCTCCATCTGCCGTGCATGCGGCGGCGGGATCAAGTTGGAGTGTTATGGGTTGTTTCGACAGGTCCGACGTCACCGGCGCCGTTGACCGGGCAGCAGCAGCAGCAGCTGTAGAGGGCCGGGCACTCTTGCCGGGGGCCAGGGCTGCCGGGCTCTGCCGGACTTGCTTCTTCAGGTGGGTGTGCCACACGTTCTTGATCTCGTTGTCTGTTCGACCTGGCAGTCTCGCTGCAATGGCGGACCATCTGTCGGGGAAAACACAGAACACACACCGTAAGGACGCAGCCCATCTGATAAAAGATATGGGTTTTGAGGGAGAACTAAAGCAGTAGATTTGCACTAGCATGTTAATGTAAACATATATGGCACAACCCTAATTAAAAAGTAAAGAAAGGTTCGCTGTGCCTATAATAATTTAGTGGACTGTCAAATAATTTTCTTTTCAGATTCAAATTTTTTTTCCTTGTTTTGAGATTTTCTAACTCATTTCATGTGTTGTATACACAACACAAGATAATAATATTTAATAATTAAACAATACAACATCACTAAATATTAATAACATACGAAAATGCATGCAATTTCAACCACTAGATCTACCTTCAATTGTCCTAGATTCATGTTAAAATTTGTTACAAATGATTCTAATTAACCCATTATAATAAATTTTTACATCAATCTTATTACTAAAATTAATACACAAAAAAAAACTTAAACTAGATGACCCTTGTGCAGGGTCTAGACACCGCTAAACACATTACGGTACGCTTAAACCATACAGTTTATATTACTGGCAAACCATGGTTTACGAGTACTTAAATTTGGAGAGCACTTTTTACCGGCTGATAAGTTTGTCTCGTTAGAGGTTCGAGCGTTCTAGACGTCAACAAAGCACGGGACGTCTAGCCAATCAGATGTTATATGTCGGACCTATTTTTTATGTGCCGGATAAAAAAATGTTTTTTTCGTTGAATTTTCTACTCAGATGGCTGCTTTAGGACTTCAATATTATTAATTTGACACCGGCACCCTCTTCCCTAAGTATAAATCTCCTTTTGGTGGCTTAAGTACCGGTTAGCAAAGATACAAGGTTAATTAACTAGAATACAAACACCTCCTCACGTGTGTGTGTGTGTGTGTGTTTGCGTGCTACAATGAATATGGCGTGGAGTTGGATTGGCCCCTATGAATTAGTTTGGCATCTAAAAATAGCGACAAACAGAGAATAACTTTTGAGAAACAATTTTGTAATATTATTTAGTAACATATTAAATAAGAGAAATAATTTTATAACAATATTTGATAACACATTAAAATAACATCATCACATCAGTAATTAAAATAAAAAAATTAAGAACATCTCATCAATAATGAGGTTGTGGTATATTATGATTGATGTGTTATTTTAATGTGTTATCAAATTATATTTTTAAATCATTTTTCTTAAAATAACATCACTATTAAAATTGTGTCACATTATCAATTGAAATAAGAAAGTTAAAAATACCTCATAAATGATGAAATTGTGTGATATATTTGGATCGATATGTTATTTTAATGTGTTAGTAAATGTTATTAAACTATATTTTTTCATAACTTTTAGTGGTCCGCATGCTTTTCCACATTGGTGACTACGACCATCTGCACGTGCAAAGTGGTCAAACTTGGCTGGCGAGTGAGGGCTTCTGACGGCCAAACCAAGAGAAACTTCACCCACTGCCACTGGTTTTCCAGCTAGCTAGCCTGGGGTCTCCAAGTAGCTAACACCAGTATCTATCTATATGAATGGAAGAACTACGTACTGATCAAGGCTCCAATCGAACCAAATCACATATTTTTCCTTTCTTCTGATTGATTTTTTAGTAGTGGAGAAAAATAAAAAAAGAGGCAAATTAAATGAAGTTGATCAAACTAGCATTACCTGTTGCCGAGCAGTTCATGCAAGCTGATGATGGTCTCTTCTTCTTCCTTGCTGAAGTTGCCTCTCTTGATGTCCGGTTTTAGGTAGTTCATCCACCGGAGCCTGCAACTCTTCCCACACCTCATCAGACCTGAGGGAAATGGAAAGCAACGAAACAAGAGAAGCACGGATTTAGACGACCTTCCTTCTGGATTAGCAGCATCCATATATATATATATATATATATTATATATATATATATATTATATATATATATATATATATATATATATATAATGGGTTCCTGCAGAAGACTAAAGAACCAGTACCCCAACCTGCAGGGTTCTAAGTTCTAACCCCACACCTCCCTAGCTAGCTCTCTACCTCAATCTCTTTTCCTACTGCTAGTGCTAGTACATATATGTTCTTCGCAGTGGGGAGGCAAGCAGATGGCAGCTTACCAGCTTGCTTGGGAAGCGCCCGCCAGTTCCCATGGCCGCACCTCTGGATGAAGGAGACCAGTACCTGGTCTTCCTCCGGCGTCCATGGCCCCTTCTTCAACCCCATCTTGTCGCAGCATGGAGATCTCACCATACCTGCTACGTACTGGGCGTCGTCGCACGTACGGCAAGCTTCTCCCCCTCACCTCCTCCTCTGCCCCTCCCCCTCCACCACCCGGCAATCGCTCCACCTCTTCCTCTCTTCTCTCTCTCTCTCTCTCTGTATAATCTTCTTCTGTCGGCACCAACCGAGCGCGGCAGCACTCGCTATTTATGCTTCCGGAGGTAGCGCCACAAAGCAGCACGTGCAACAATGTTTACTGATCATGTGATGGGTCAAAGTTTAAGGGGGTGGAGTTTCTTGCTGATGTACCCTTGAAAGAGTTCATATTAATTGTATATATTTACCTTGTTATATCGTCAGTTGGGTCTTCTCCTGTAGATGTATTTAGTAGGGCTGCCAACGGGTCGGAGTCGGAATCAGAAATGGATATTTTCGCTTCCGCTTCCTATAAAAAATTTCGGAGTCAGAAACAGAAACGAAAAATGGTGTTTCCGCTTCGAGTCCGGATCCTCTCGCAACGCGGGAGGACCGGACTCAGTAAGTCTCCAACCGGAGGCTTACACGTGGCCGCCCTCCTCCCGCCTTCCCTTCCTCCTCTCCACTCCCGGTCACCCGGCTCCCCCCTCCCACCTTCTCCCGGTTCCCCCCTACCAGCCTTCCCGCTCCCGGTTCTCCACCCCCCCCCCTCCCAATTTAATTCCCAGGAGTTACTGTTGCTCATTTTGAGCAACAGTAACTCACCCTTTGTTGTTTTTTTTCTTTAATTTAAAATTTTTATTTTAAAATCTGATTGTGAGAGATAACATTTTTTATTTTATAGTTTTTTTCTTAAATATAAAACAAATATTATTAAAAAATAATATTAATGTCTGTCGGATTCGGGACTGTAATACTCTAAAAAATTTTAATAGATGAAAATTATGAATAATATGATTATTAGACCTCATTATTATTATGAGATAGAAATAATTAATATCTGAAATTAATTGATACTAATAAACGATACTTTAGCGCCGTACAGAGAGATGTGCGCTTCGACAGTGCGACACCGAAAAATTGTAACGAAAATAAAATTCGAGAACACCATAATTTCTAAAGAAATATGGTGACATCAGAAATATAAATATCCAGATTTGTTGACGTACGGATTTCGAAATTAAGTCGATGCAACTATTTTTCGGTCGATTTTTCACCCAGTGTAAAATAAACTCTAAAAATTAAACTAAAATCACCATAATCTATAAAACCATTACATTAGCCTATGACTGTAATTTTAACACAAATGTATATCATTTCAATGTGTTTTCAATAAGATCTTTGAGCCAGCTGATTTTTAAGCTATTTACAGTAACTATTTTAACCAATTATTTTTTCCCTTAGTTTTAAATTCTTATTCTAAAATTGGATTGTGAAATATGTCATTTTTTATTTTATAATTCTTTTAAATTTAAAAATAAATATCATTAAAAATATAATATTGATGTCTATCCAGTTCGGGTATGTAAGGTCCTGAAAATTTTTAATAGTTGAAAATTATGAATAATATGGTTATTAGATCTCATTATTATTATGAGATTGAAATAATTAATATCTAGGATTAATTGATATTAATAAACGTTATCTTAATGCCGTACAAAAAGATGTGCGCTCCGACATGGCGACACCGAAAAACTATAACAAAATAAAATTCAAGAACACCATAATTTTCAGAAAAAAAATTGGTGACATTAGAAATATAAATATCTGGATTTGTTGACGTACAAATTTCGAAATTAAGTCGATGCAACTATTTTTCGGACGATTTTTCACCCAGATATTAATTATTTCAATATCATAATAATAATGAGGTCTAATAACCATATTATTCAAAATTTCAACTATTAAAAATTTTCAGGACGTTACAGTCCCGAACTGGATAGATATCAATATTATTTTTTTAATGATATTTGTTTTTAAATTTAAAAAACTATAAAATAAAAAATGACATCTTTCACAATCCAATTTTAGAATAAAAATTTAAAACTAAGGAGATAAAATAATTGGTTAAAATGGTTACCGTAAATAACTTAAAAATCAGCTTGCCCGAAGATCCTATTGAAAACACATTTAAATGATACACATTTGTGTTAAAATTGCAGCCATAGGCTAATGTAATGGTTTTATAGATTATGGTGATTTTAGTTTAATTTTTAGAGTTTATTTTGCACTGAGTGAAAAATCGTATGGAAAATAGTTGCATCAACTTAATTTCGAAATTCGTACGTCAACAAATCTGGATATTTATATTTCTGATGTCACCATATTTTTTTAGAAATTATGGTGTTCTCGAATTTTATTTTCGTTACAATTTTTCGGTGTCGCACTGTCGGAGCACACATCTCTCTGTACGGTGGTAAGATATCGTTTATTAGTATCAATTAATTTCAGATATTATTTATTTCTATCTCATAATAATAATGAGGTCTAATAACCATATTATTCATAATTTTCATCTATTAAATTTTTTTAGACTGTTACAGTCTTGAATCTGACAGATATTAATATTATTTTTTAATGATATTTGTTGCATTCAGATACATAAGGTTGCATTCAGGTGCTTATGGTTGCATTCAAGTGCTTATGGTTGCATTCAAGTGCTTATGGTTGCATTCAGATGCATATGGTTGGATTTAGGTGCTTATGGTTGCATTCAGGTGCATATGGTTACGTTCAGGTACTTATGGTTGCATTAATGTGCTTATGGTTGCATTCAAGTGCTTATGGTTGCATTCAGGTGCATATGGTTGCATTTAGGTGCTTATGGTTGCATTCAGGTGCATATGGTTGCGTTCAGGTGCTTATGGTTGCATTCAAGTGCTTATGGTTGCATTCAGATGCATATGGTTGCATTCAAGTGCTTATGGTTGCATTCAGGTGCTTATGGTTGCATTCAAGTGCTTATGGTTGCTTATGATATGCACCTGAATGCAACCATAAGCACCTGAATGCAACCATAAGTACCTGAACGCAACCATATGCACCAGAATGCAACCATAAGCACCTAAATGCAACCATATACACCTGAATACAACCATAAGCAGTTGAATGCAACCATAAGCACCTGAATGCAACCATAAGCACCTGAACGCAACCATATGCACCTGAATGCAACCATAAGCACCTAAATGCAACCATATGCACCTGAATGCAACCATAAGCACTTGAATGCAACCATAAGCACATGAATGCAACCATAAGCACCTGAACGTAACCATATGCACCTGAATGCAACCATAAGCACCTAAATGCAACCATATGCACCTGAATGCAATCATAAGCACCTGAAGGCAACCATATGCACCTGAATACAACCATAAGCACTTGAATGCAACCATATACACCTGAATGTAACCATAAGCACGTGAATGCAACCATAAGCACCTGAATGCAACCATAAGCACCTAAATACAACCATATACACCTGAATGCAACCATAAGCACTTGAATGCAACCATAAGCACCTGAATGCAACCATAAGAACCTGAACGCAACCATATGCACCTGAATGCAACCATAAGCACCTAAATGCAACCATATACACCTGAATGCAACCATAATCACTTGAATGCAACCATAAGCACCTGAACGTAACCATATGCACCTGAATGCAACCATAAGCACCTAAATGCAACCATATGCACCTGAATGCAACCATAAGCACCTGAATGCAACCATATGCACCTGAATACAACCATAAGCACTTGAATGCAACCATATACACCTGAATGTAACCATAAGCACGTGAATGCAACCATAAGCACCTGAATGCAACCATAAGCACCTAAATGCAACCATATACACCTGAATGCAACCATAAGTACTTGAATGCAACCATAAGCACCTGAATGCAACCATAAGAACCTGAACGCAACCATATGCACCTGAATGCAACCATAAGTACCTAAATGCAACTATATACACCTGAATGCAACCATAAGCACTTGAATGCAATCATAAGCACCTAAATGCAACCATATACACCTGAATGCAACCATAAGCACTTGAATGCAACCATAAGCACCTGAACGCAACTATATGCACCTGAATGCAACCATAAGCACCTAAATGCAACCATATGCACCTGAATGCAACCATAAGCACTTGAATGCAACCATAAGCACATGAATGCAACCATAAGCACATGAACGTAACCATATGCACCTGAATGCAACCATAAGCACATAAATGCAACCATATGCATCTGAATGCAACCATAAGCGCTTGAATGCAACCATAAGCACTTGAATGCAACCATAAGCACCTGAATGCAACCTTATGTATCTGAATGCAACAAATATCATTAAAAAAATTATATTAATATCTGTCAGATTCAAGACTGTAACACTCTAAAAAATTTTAATAGATGAAAATTATGAATAATATGGTTATTAGACCTCATTATTATTATGAGATAGAAATAAATAATATCTGAAATTAATTGATACTAATAAACGATATCTTAGCACCGTACAGAGAGATGTGTGCTCCGACAATGCGACACCGAAAAACTGTAACGAAAATAAAATTCGAGAACACCATAATTTCTAAAAAAATATGGTGACATCAGAAATATAAATATCCAGATTTGTTGACGTACGAATTTCGAAATTAAGTTGATGCAACTATTTTCCGGACGATTTTTCACTCAGTGCAAAATAAACTCTAAAAATTAAACTAAAATCACCATAATCTATAAAACCATTACATTAGCCTATGGCTGCAATTTTAGTTTAATTTTTATTCTAAAATTCGATTGTGAAAGATGTCATTTTTTATTTTATAGTTTTTTAAATTTAAAAACAAATATCATTAAAAAATATAATATTGATATCTATCCAGTTCGGGACTGTAACGTCCTGAAAATTTTTAATAGTTGAAATTTTGAATAATATGGTTATTAGACCTCATTATTATTATGATATTGAAATAATTAATATCTGGGTGAAAAATCGTCCGAAAAATAGTTGCATCGACTTAATTTCGAAATTTGTACGTCAACAAATCCAGATATTTATATTTCTAATGTCATCAATTTTTTTCTGAAAATTATGGTGTTCTTGAATTTTATATTGTTATAATTTTTCGGTGTCGCCATGTCGGAGCGCACATCTTTTTGTACGACATTAAGATAACGTTTATTAATATCAATTAATCCTAGATATTAATTATTTCAATCTCATAATAATAATGAGGTCTAATAACCATATTATTCATAATTTTCAACTATTAAAAATTTTCAGGACGTTATATATCCGAACTGGATAGACATCAATATTATATTTTTAATGATATTTATTTTTAAATTAAAAAAATTATAAAATAAAAAATGACATATTTCACAATCCAATTTTAGAATAAGAATTTAAAACTAAGGGAAAAAAATAATTGGTTAAAATAGTTACTGTAAATAGCTTAAAAATCAGCTGGCTCAAAAATCTTATTGAAAACACATTGAAATGATATACATTTGTGTTAAAATTACAGTCATAGGCTAATGTAATGGTTTTATAGATTATGGTGATTTTAGTTTAATTTTTAGAGTTTATTTTACACTGGGTGAAAAATCGACCGAAAAATAGTTGCATCGACTTAATTTCGAAATCCGTACGTCAACAAATCTGGATATTTATATTTCTGATGTCACCATATTTTTTTAGAAATTATGGTGTTCTCGAATTTTATTTTCGTTATAGTTTTTCGGTGTCGCATTGTCGGAGCGCACATCTCTCTGTACGGCGCTAAGGTATCGTTTATTAGTATCAATTAATTTCAGATATTAATTATTTCTATCTCATAATAATAATGAGGTCTAATAACCATATTATTCATAATTTTTATCTATTAAAATTTTTTAGAGTATTACAGTCCCGAATCCGACAGACATTAATATTATTTTTTAATGATATTTGTTTTATATTTAAGAAAAAAACTATAAAATAAAAAATGTTATCTCTCACAATCAGATTTTAAAATTAAAGAAAAAAAAACAACAAAGGTGAGTTACTGTTGCTCAAAATGAGCAACAGTAACTCCTGGGAATTAAGTTGGGAGGGGGGGGTGGAGAACCGGGAGCGGGAAGGCTGGTAGAGGGGAACCGGGAGAAGGTGGGAGGGGGGAACCGGGTGACCGGGAGTGGAGAGGAGGAAGGGAAGGCGGGAGGAGGGCGGCCACGTGTAAGCCTCCAGTTGGAGACTTACTGAGTCCGGTCCTCCCGCGTTGCGAGAGGATCCGGACTCTTCCGCTTCCGCATCTATTTCTGCTTTCTATCGAAAAATCGGAAACGGAAACGGAAACAAAACGGAAACTTCAGATGTAACAACATTTGTATAATTAGGATTAATTTATAAATTTACAAGTATATTAATTATTAAAATTATGAATAATTTTAAATATAAATTTAATAATCTTTTCTACCATATCTTCTTCATCATGTACATTATAATGACCCTTACTAAATGAAGTATAACAAGATCAAATTAGTATGGTAAAATCATATAGTAATATATAATGGTTGAGTAATAGATAATCAATATATGTAGATATAATATCATTAGAGAAAAAAGTTGCCACTAATTGGGACTAGAATAGATGACATTTACATATAGATGGGAGGTGAGAGACAATGAGTTAAAAAATTAAGAGCCAAAGCTTCAAGTTTGAGGAGATTTTATTATAAAAATATTATATAATATATATTAAAAGTTATCGAAAACAGAAACGGAAAAGCGGATGCGAAATTGAGTGTTTCTGTTTTCGCATCCTATAAGAATTCGGATATCCATTTCCACTTCCGCTAAGCTATCGAAAAGTTTTTTTCAGAATTCCGCTTCTTATAAAAAATGCGGAAACAGATCGGCTAAACGAAATTCGGAGGTCCATTGGCAGCCCTAGTACTTAGTGAATGTGTATGTACACAGTACACTTCACTCAAAGACACTCCTGGGTCAATCTTCAATCTAGCTATTCCTCAATACCAAGTCTAAATATGCTCGACAGTGTTGATGATGCCTTTTTGGTTAGGACATGAGGCAAATATGATAATTTTAAGGGGTATAGAGCCAATTAAGAAACATTTTTGAGAGAATAAGTGATCACATTTATGGTGGGTTCGATCAGACTCTTTTGATATCGGTACGAATCTAAATATGTTGGTTCGATTTGATTTGGTCCTCATTTAAATTATTATAATAAAAACTAAAAAAAATTATTAGGTTGCAGCCCCAAACACGATATGAACTATATCAGATCAGGTCAATCTAATAAATCTAATCATGAACACGTCTTCAATTTTTCGCAAAACTTAGATGATGTCAAATGGCATGAGAGAGAGAGAGAGAGAGAGAGAGAGAGAGAGAGAGAGAGAGAGAGAGAGAGAGAGAGAGAGAGAGAGAGTACATATGCTTAATTACCAGGGCAACCTTTGTTCTTTATAAAGTATTATTACATGAGAGATATATAGAGAGAGGATCACTATGCACATACTTGTCTCCAAAATCTTTATTTTGATTCAGCATTATCATAACAGAGAGGCTATATTTTTTTCATGAAAAGCACTCAGCACATGCCCGACATATAACTTAGCTACATGTTGGGTTTGTCATCCCGATAATAAATTATATAGAGAGGAGAGTATATGTATATACACACACATGTTTACCTTGAATATTAGTAATCATTACTGTTATGCAGTATAATATTCTATATGAGAAATATTTATTATAATTTTAAATACATTTAAAAGTACCATCCACTTTTTCCAATAGCAAAAGTAAGCCAATATACTTGTGACATGGACCCATTAATAATGAGAGATAGAAAAGTGTATTTCAAAGCACAGGTTGAAAAGTACAATTATTATCTCTCATTCTACGTACAATTATTATATCGTGCCAATAAAAATTAGATACAATACAAATCGTATCGTACTGTCTCTAGTAAAAATTCGATACAATCCATCCGCACGGTGCAACTAAATTTGAGTGAAATTTTATTAGATGTTGTGCCTAAAAAATGACTCACTAGTCAGACTGTCAACAAAACGTGGGAGTAAACAAGGTCGATACAGACAGGTGGGTCAATGCGAGACATGTGGCCAGGGTTCTTGCGTGAAGAGATGGCGAGGAAGACAAGTAGAAGTGGCATTAGAGACGAGGCGGGCGTTCACACTTGTGCTGGGGCTTCATGGAAGGTACAGCAGTCAAACATGGTGTCTCATCTGTTGGTATCCAAACCAATTAAACTAAACAGGTCATCTTTTCGCAACCTTATCTTTTCTGTACCTCTATTCGATTTCTTGAGGTTGCCCTATAAAGAGCTCTGACTTTCTTGCTCTAATTCTCATTTAAATTAGGACTGATCAATTTTCAGAACTTGATAAAGTGATCTTGAAATTCTTAATGGAGCAATCAATTGGATTCAAAGCGACAAAGAGGGTGTTAATTTTTTTTCTAAGATATCCAAGTGTATGTAGTCTAACTTATTAATTTTTTCGACCTAAAATATTTTGAAAGAAAATTAAAGAAAATACCTTTTATTATTAAGAGGTAACGCTATCTCAACAGTTGAGTCGGATATAATTGTCTCAATGTACTCCTAGATAACTATCCATGCCCTTAGCTAGTTTATGCTTCTATATATAACAAAGTCAGCTAGATTTTAACCATATATTTATACTTATTCTCAAAACTGACCCTATTGTGAGAGTAGGAATGAGTTCATGTGCATATGTTTGCTGCCATGTCCAAAAGAATTGGCAAGAACATGGGTCAATACTCGCAATGAAGGGGGAGGATAAAATTATTGAGAAAATATTACGGCCTGGTTCACCTACCGAAGTCGTTTAGCTACTTAGAACTTTTTGAATTTGAGATGAACATGTTTGTACTTTTGTGCAATAACATTGGCTAGGAGTCAACCATCCTCCAAGGTCAGCCTCTACAAGATACACTTTGGTTGGTGGAGACCGTGAAGGGAGAATGATGTGGCGGCTGATGATTGGAAGCATGCAAGAGAAATACTTAATTGTTACACTTATATTAATATGTTTATTGCACTTGTGAGAGATTTTTATTAGAGATCAGATACAATGTGCCGCCAACACATGACTAATAAGAATTTCTAATGTCATAAGGGCACTTGTGTATACAAATTAATGTAACAAGCATCTCTCATTGGAGAAGGGTCCCCCTTTGCCCCGCCATGCTTACAAGTACATCTATCACCTCTCGAGGATCAAACTTGGGGTTTGCATAATGTCACTGGTTTCAACCCCTGCGGAAGAGATCGATATGTCAGCTGCTGGTCATCTCTCCATTAATTGGTTCTCCTTAATTTCCTTACACAGAGATTTCAAACGCACCAACCATGCACCTCTCTAAAGTGCTTGCTAGCTGGTACACAGGAAGGGTGGAGGAACGAGCATCTATTATAGCTCGATCCAAGTCTCCTTCTGACCAGTGACTTGTCCTGAGACTGCAGTCAGATGCACATTCTTCGCAATTTCAAACAAATTAAATGCTAAAATTTTGATGGAAATAGCTAGTTTGATACTAATCATTGTATATCAGATGATTTCAAAATAAGTCTATCTAATTTATCTCTTCGATATTTAGATTAATATGGTGATAAAAATATGATATCAGAGTAGATCTTATTCTTCCGACATGAGTTCTTCCACGTCAACTAATTGTTATGATGTACATAATTTTTGTCTCCGACACGTGCTTTATTAGAATTCTTGTTAGCATCTCCTCTATCACAATTGGTAGATTTTGGGAGTCTTCGATAAAACACACTGCGAGAATTATGAGCACCCGCGCACGTGGCTTCCATCATTTCGCTAAATGCCATGAATCCTGTTTGAATAGTATGATCAGGAGTTCTCCAGAACACTAGCTAGCTACCTGATCCCCCAACGTTAATTGTTTCCTCTCGCTAATTCCCGATAGTACTGTTGTTGGTGCATACGTAACTCCGAAATCAAATTTTGGACTCGCTCTCTTTTCTATATCATGACCTCTTAGAAAGAGTTAACTCTGCTACGTAAGATTCAGAAATACTTGTTTAAAGGGGAGATGAGTTGAGGTGTGGATCTTAAAGAAAATAATTTTATTAGATGAAGGGTCTAACAAGATGATCCCCTAGCTTGTCCCCTTCTATAAGTTAATGGAATTGTTATATGGGGTTTTTTTTTTCCTGCAACTCACATTTGCCCACCTCTCTTACAGTAAGTCTTGTAGAGTTATAGTTTAATCACATGTTGGATAAAGTAAAAATAAGTATATATTTATAATTCTTTTCTTTAAAAAATATTCTTTTTGCTAAAAATAAGTGTGTCCTGAGTGCATGTCCATAGGTATTAGGATGGGATCATGGGGTCACGGTTTAGGGGGAGACCAAGGTTCGAACTTGAACTTAAAAGAAAAATCCAAATGAAAATAATCTCTCTTAAAAAACATACTAAAATTTCACTTATCAATATTGGCGATGTCTATGGCATCTAAATAAGAGGCCATTTGATATATCCGAGCGCCTTATTACAACAAGACATGTACATTCTTATCCTCACAACGGAGTTGTATATAGAGACATAAATAAATATGTGTTCATAAGTAAAACATATTTTTCTTTTCTTAAGAGGATCTATTTTTCATGAAACAAGATAAATTAACCCCAAAAGGTGATCGGCCCTTTTCCCCAAACAAGAATAAAATTCTAGACGTAGAATATACTTCTTAGATGACACATTGAAATTTCACCCATTATCATTGTGACGTCCGTAAAAATTGAACAAGAGATCATGTGCTATGTCTAAATGTCTTATCTTAACAAGATCCGTATATCTTTATTTTCATTAAAAATTATGTACTATATAAAGACATAATTTAATTTTATATTAGATATAATAAAAATAAATATATTTATAAAAAGATCTATTTATCTTTTCTTTCAAAATGATTATTTTCCGTAAAGAAAAAAGGCAAAACTACAAACGAACAATACCTCTCACGGTACACGCTAAAAGTCCACCCATCATCCATATTTCTCACTTGAATTTGCCACCTTAAAGTGATCAGATGCTGTGCGATTGTTTAGCCTTTTGTCATGTTGTAATAAACTAATGAGAACACACATAATGGAACACTTCATTATATAAATAGTTTACCAAATGAACCCACTTAGAATGGAAATCGAACTCACCCCCCGTCAGATAGCATTCGACGCAAAGCCCCCCATGTGTTACATATATCCGTGAAATAATTAAATTAAGGAACTAATTCTTCTCCATGGTATGTACAGGATCTGCTCATCAGATCACCCATGACATAATCTATAATATTCCCATCTATATCTTAATCTAATAAAGAACAGTGGAGAAGAGAATGACATCATGTAGCACCTAGCTGATCGCTTTCATTCTTTGTGCTGCTTCCCCAAGAGTCCACGATCATTGGCGTTTGACTAGTTTTTTTTTCTCTTGTGTGGACTGATCTCCGTGGCCAATCTTTCCATAGGGGTGTTTAAATTTCAATCTAAATCAAAGAACCGAACAGACCAACTAAATTGAATTGGTCGATTTAGAAAAAGACTTAGGTGGCGTTTGATATAACTTAACACTTAAGTCTTAAATCTTATTTGTCATCTATACTCTAAATCTGAAATTTAAAAAGAACATAATATATATCAGACATAATATGAGAGGTGTTTGATAACTAATTTAGACAAGATATGAATTGTAGTGTGATGGTTAATATATTACACTTCTAATATGGAGGTCTTGGGTTCAAAACTCAGAATAGTTTAAAAAAAAGAATTTTTTTTAATTGAGATCGCTGGCGGCCGGTCGCCGAAAACCGCCGCCGGCGGCGATCGCTGGAGACCCAGTTGCTGGAATCCGCCGCCGGTGGCCGGATTCCGGCGATCGCCGGAAACCACTGCCGCTGGCGGCCGGTTGCTGGAATCCGGCCGCCAGAAACCGCCGCCGGCGATCGCCGGAGACACGGCTGCCGGCGGTCGCCGGAAACCGCCGCCGCCGGTCGGATTTCGGCAATCGCCGGAAACCACCACCGGCGATCGCCGAAATCCGCCGCGGTGGCTGGATTCCGACGATCGCCAGAAACCGCCGGCGGCGGTGATCGCCGGAAACTGGCCGCCAGCGGTCGCCGGAGGCCGGACCGCCAGAATCCCGTTGCCGGACCACCGTCGTCGGACGTCGGAAAAAAGATCTGAAAAATAAAAAGTGATTGTTCTTAGCTTAAAAATTAAGTAGTATTTCAGATTTAAGTGATTAATTAAGACATATTTTTAGACATTTTATCAAACAGTATGAAATCTTAAAAATTTAGCATTTCAGATAATAGACACCTATTAAGTGTAATCAAACACACCCTTACTGTATTTTTATATTAAACTTTAAGTGTAATATGAGTAAGCAATAATTTATGTGGCACCCCTCACATGGGGAGTGATAAAGTGACAACTCAATTGTTAGATGTCATATGGACTTGTTGTCTAGTCAATATATAAGTGTACTAAATCTTTCTCGTCGATTTAATATCGAATTAGTCGGTTTGATTTAATTTAAATCGAGATTTGATTCAGTTTGAATCGAATAATATAAATTGAATAAATTAAGTTTTAATATGATTATAATAATAATTTATATATATATTATACATATTAAAAATAATTGTATGACTCATATTGACATCTATATTCGAGTTGACATCGAAATGGTTAAACACCCCTACCTTTGCATAAGCCCCCCACCCCAACCCACGCATGACATGTTATTTGTCAGATGCATATCTCCTTCTTATCCCTTGCAGAGGTCCCATCATGCACTACATATATATGTCCAAACGCTGTCAAATGAGAAAATTGCCCATAAATTAAGTCCATTTAACGCTCACCCAAGTTGCGATCGAACAAAGAACAAAGACCCAAGGCTGCACGTGAGCTTAAGGGGAGAATAATAATTTTTTTAAGGATGGCACCTTCAAAAGCTTTGTGCAATCTTTCGGCGCAGAGAAAAAGTTTTAGACCTAAAGAGAGAAGGAAAACTGCGGCTGGGTCGATCTCCCGAGCAATATATAATAGGCAAGACGATGGCTGCAGGTCGGCATCTGCATGCTTTTCCGGAAGATCGCCGGGGACATGCAGATCCATCTCGATGGCGACTGTTGCATTCTCATTTGTTCCTGGAGTACTCCCCCGGCCCGTCCTTAATTTTCTTCTTCTTCTTTCTCTTGTTCTCCGTGATTTTTCATGTGGTTGAAAGGAGAAAATATTTTATCCAGCCATGGCGGGATTCCACGAGAGAGAGAGAGAGAGAGAGAGAGAGGACAAGAACATATGTATACATATAAGCACGTAGGGCCGTACTTGGCGTTGCATGCCTAACTTGATGGCATGGGCCTCTGGATGTCAGCTGGAGCAGTTCATCTATGGAGATGTATGGCTTCAGCAATTTTGAGATCGATGAATCCGAGGAGATCTTGATCTCATCATTTGATCGAAACAGTTTGGAGAAAGAACAGAGCTGGGGTCAAATCTTGGATGCTGCCCAGAAGATATCATGTGATTCTTTCTTATTTAATAATTAATGATCTCTATATATGTATCACGATTAAGTTAAAAGTGTTTGCAGGATGAAATCAGTGGTGGGGACGATGCGGAGTGTTTTCAAGAAGATCGAAGAAAAGTGCCTGGATATTTTTACTAGGAAGGGCTCTGTTCTCATGGTAATCGATCTGGGGCAAGAGGTAAGTAAGTTTAACTTTTTTAGATAATATTTATCACACTTGTACTCTAAGTGAATTTGTTGCACTTGCAGTGTAGACTCTCATTGGAGAAGCATAATATATATGTTGCCTCTCACATAACTAATGAGGTCTCATTTGATAATACTTAATCAACATCTAAAGTCTAAAATATTTAATTTTTAGATTTTAGATTGTTTGATAAAATATCTGAAATGATATCTAAATTAATCCTTAAATCTAAAAAATCACTTAATTGTAAGTCAAGAATAATCATCTTTTTTCAGACCGTCATCGACAACCTCAAGCAGTCGAAATCCAACGCCAACGATCGAATTCCGATTACTCAATTTCAAAACAAATATTTTTGTCCTTCTAAATTTTGAACCCAAAACCTATCAATTAAAAATGTAGCATTTTAACCAACTATGTTATAATTCTGAGGTTGTTTAAGTTGGTTATCAAACACCTCTTAAGTTATGTCTGATATATATTAAGTTCTTTTAAAATTTTAAATTTAGAGAATATATGACAAATAAGATTTAAGTGTTAAGTGTTATCAACTTTTGCAAGTGCAATAATTGTTGGAGAGGGGGAATCTCACCACACATGTCTAGCAAGTTGAACGTGGCTCAATAAGAAGATGGCCCTTGTTACTCAACCAACAAGTCGCCTTGGGACTGAGAACCAGGCCTCAATGGTCTAAAGAAACGATGTCGAACCACATGACATCATCCCTCATCTCCGAAGAAAGCCACTTTTAGCTCAGACTATGGTCCTCAAGAAAGACATACTCAAGCGCATGGACAGCTCTTGGGAAAACACCTCTGAAAAGCACAGGGGTGAGGGACATTAGATCTAGGCTCAACCCCTTGACTGCACCAAGGACTCCATCCCTCGAGGGGTAAATAGCTTGGCGAGAGAAGAATAGGTCTTGGACCCGGCAAGGGGGATATCGAGTATGACCTAGGTCCCATCCAAAGATGACATTAGCAATCCCCTAGAAAAGAACAAGAAAGATAAGGCCTTGAGATCCACTTCATAATTACCCTACCGCATTGGGCCATGAGCCACACTGCGACACACATGCGAGGTATGGCTTTGGAGCGGATTGCCTTGCCCCATGAGGTCATGCTATGAGGAGCCCCCTCCACATCTTATTTATACCTGCCACAATGTCTTGTGTAGATCAATAGGAAAACTGACACATATTTAGCCCCCTAGAAACCCTCTGATGAAGGTAAGCAATTTCAAGCCAAATTCTGACACCCAAATGATAGAGAACGATCTCGAGTTATCTCCACCCCCTCTAGATCTTATCGCTTCTAGCCACCAATACTGACTCAAATATCAGAGGGTGATCTTCCAGAATACGCTCTCTAGGACTTTTGATACTTGATCTCCTTTATCATATCTACATTTGGCCTAAAGGTTTTTAAATCAGTAGAAGTAAGTAAGAGTTTATGCATTATCATTATAATAATAATAGGGTGTTACAGGAAGATATGGTTCAAATTGACGGATAAGACATTTCTAAGAGTAGTAACTTTCGATACTTATGGTCTATCATCCAAGAGAATATGGAGATTTATGACGATGTGGCACACATGATTAAGGCAGGTTGACAAAAATGGAGAAGTGCATCAGGGGTCCTCTGCGATCATCGTATACCAATGAAACTTAAAGGAAGTTTTATAGAATGGCAGTAAGACCTATTTTATTATATGGTACGAGTGTTGGCAGTGCGAAAGGAATATATTAACAAAATGTGTGTAGTGGAGATGAGGATGCTGAGATGGATGTGTGGTAAGACTAAGGAAGATATAGATTAGGAATGTGTGCTTCCGTGAGGATTTGGAGATAGCTCCAATTGATAGAAAAATGAGAGAAAATAGACTTAGGTGGTTTGGACATGTGCACTGTCACCCTAACTCGACGCCGATTAAAAGATGTGATAAAATCTTAGTGGATACCAGTAAAAGAGCTATGTGAATGCCTAAAATGAGATGGTACGAAGTTATTAAGAAAGACTTGGGCTTCTTGAGTTTAAACACGACTATAGCACTTGATAAAAAATTTTGATAAAATTTTTTTTATATAATCGACCGCAAATAATAGAATAAGGCTCTGATGATGATGATCTCTTCCCACCATCCAACAATCTGTGTACGACTTGAAATCCGCCCTCTTAAAATGTAGTTGCACAAGTATTTAACTTCCTTGAAGATGCTATCGAGTTCTACAACCTTTTCCCCAAGTTAATTGTTTATTCTCATTAAAATGACAAATGGAATCTGGCATTCTAATCCTCTTTCTGATTCTTAAAAATCAAAATGGGAATATTAAAATGTAACAGGAATATGTATTTACTCGGATTTCCAGGTGAAATTATTAGAACCAGAATTGAAACGTGAAAACCTGTGTCTCATTTCATATTTTTATATTTTCCTACTACATAAAAAATTATACAATAACAATAATTAGATTTCAATTCTGATAATTAAATCAGAACAGAAACGATATCAGAAATAGCATATAGGTATTCACATCGAGTATTTTATGGACAGTCGTCAGAGTCTTTTTGTATATTTATTAAATTTTTAGTATGATTTGTGAATTATATCTTGGCAGCATATGCAAAATTACATTGAATATAAGATTAATATAAACTTGGCGATGAATGCATTAAATAAATAATCCGAGTCCTTTCATCACATTGGAATTGGTCTCTCATAGAATAGATGTCTATATTAATGGGGAATAATCGTCCGTGCAAACAGCCAAATTGTCACAAGATTGTGTAGAAAAAAATGTTTTTTTCCCTTATATACTTTTGTTAAGAATATAATTGGGTTATAGTCTATCTTATTTTTGCATTTGCACCAAAAACCTTGTTAGATTTTTTTTTTGCATCAACAAATCTTAAATCTTATCATCACTTGCTGGTGCGAAGCTGAAAAAAATTCAATAACCCTAAACCATGTCATCGCCAAGGTTTGCCATACACATCGGTACAATTGTGTCGTACCATGTTAAGACATTTGCGAGTCCCGACACGATCAGTACGATTAGACATAATCAGTCAACTGATTTTTTTCTTATCAGTTGACTAATTCTTTTAATGAACACTCACAGACATCCAACAAATCAAAGTTCAAAATCAGTCGACCGATTTCTGTTAAGATGATGTCTAGATCGTATAATCTATTTGATCTTCAAAGAGAGATGAAAATCGGTCGACCGATTGATAGGGTACACATCATATCGTACTATACCACAGAGAATATGGCACGGTCGATCCGCACGACACGGCCAACCTTGGTCATCGCTTGCCATTATGGAGCAATAGAATATATTTGGAACATTAACTTACCAACTATATTTTAGTGACAGTTAGACATGAATTGGATAATTTTACTCCTGAAAAGTTAAACAGATTATTTATTGTGACTGATGGGTATTATAGTCCATACCAAAAGATAAGGTCACGCCTTGCACTTCCATTGATGATTTTAACAGTTCTGTCATGGTAGGTGACTGCATAGTTTCTGGTACAAAAAAAAATTGTCTAATAAGGTTCTTGGTGTAAATACAAAAAATAAGATGGATTATAGCCAATTATGTTTTCAAGAGGTGTATATATGCAAAAAACAAAACAAAAACTACTGAGAAATACTAAAAATTTTGGTCAAATTTTGTGAATACCCTGACAAGGGAAATAAGCACTCACAGAAAACAGATTGCAGAAGCATCACCCTGTTTGTGCTTTCAGATAGACTACATCTAAGACTGTTCTCTCAAAGAACAGTAGGGTCTTTATATCTTTTGAAGATGTCCTCAATGCCCTCGTAGACTTCAGGTGGCAGAGGGCGTGGGGTTGCGATGAAGGCATCGATGTCTTCCTTCAGCTGTTCCACCGAGGTGGCACCGATGATGGAGCTAGTCATGAATGAGCGATCGCGCGCAAAGCCAAGCGCAAGTTGAACAGGGGTCAGACCATGCTTCTTGGCCAGCTGGATGTACAACTCAATTGCCTCCTGAAATGGAAACATGTTGTTAAGATGATATGGAAAGAATCTACAATGGCAAACTCCATGCAACATTGTCTGCCTATTTTTTAGGGCTAGTGATTGAATTGAAGACCCTTTTTTTTTCAGGAAGCAGATGCTCAGAATGGCAGGCCTTTTTTGCCCCCTAACTATATAGTTTATGTCCAAATAAGATGCATGCACTTCATAGAGCGTACCTTGGCAATGGATCTGTTGTATCTTTCCATGTATCCTGGAAAGAGGTTTAGCCTGCCTGACCTTGCCGCTTCGGAATTTATATCTAAGTACTTCCCACTAAGAGTTCCCCCACCCAATGGGGAATAAGCAAGCAGTCCAATGTTGCAGTTTTTCGGATGGCATACTTCCACCAGATCAACTGCAAAGAGCCAAGAAAGCTTTGGTTAGGATGCAGTAGCAAGGGTGCGGGTGCAAACCACATGAATGTAGCTCTTTTGGTTAATCATATAAGAAGCATGGTTTTAATTTATGTTATGATATCATTGTTGCCCTATTTCTATCTTCCCAATGAATAGGAATTAATATAGAGCACTAGTATTATGTATTTCAAAGTAGAAATGCAGTTAACAGACCAAGCTGTTTTGTCAGGATTTTACTCATTGAGAAATGCTTACTGCAAGACTAGTCTTGCAATAAAGTCTTATGTGGAGAATTACAAGACTAGCAATCCCATTGGTTGAGGTGGAGAGAGAGAGAGAGAAGGGGCTTGACTAGATCTCTCAACCAATGGGATTAGCAGTCATTGCAATCGACATAGGCTTTATTGCAGGACTAGTCTTGCAATAAGCATTTCTCTTACCCATTAGGAGACGCACAATCCATGAAACAGGCTAAATGATCCATGATCTTTGATCATTCAATTTCTAAGATAGAAAGAACTATAAAGAATATCCAGATATTTTCCTGATCCATGATATAATACAAATTTGAGTTGTCAGACTGATTGAGTGATTTCACCACTTGAGCAGGTAAAAACCCAACATAGCTCTAGTTAGTTGATGTGTGGAGGCTTTTTAAAGGAATTGAACAGATAATGGTATTTTTCATATGATAACAACTTACCTTCAAACCGACATCGAACAAGTAGACTATAACTGTTTTGGATACTGATAATCTTGGGTAGTCCCTCAACTTTTGCAGCATGAACAAACTCCGTCACCCCGTATGAAGTTTCATTTGAAACTCCAATATAACGTACCTGGAATTAGTAGTTAAAATCATTAGTCCACAGAGCAAGACATATTTTTAGACAGGATAACTTGTAACTTGAATCTCTAAAACAACTCAGCATATGTGGTGACTAGAAATTACAAATATGTCTTCTGCCTCAACTCTTAGAACTCCACCAATGGAGATACTATGTCTAAGAAATGTGTCCTTTTTGTTAAACAAGAGAAGACATGTATGAATTGGTGATGCACAAGAACATTTGAAGAATTATGGCTGATATGTAAACATAAAGTATAATTCTGCATAGTGCATACATAAGGTGTATTCTCTCAATCTCTGTGATTAGATAGTTTCATTCAAACATTACATCCATATCACAAGTTCACATAAGTTGCTTGAAAGCTGTATTCCCCATGATTAGATAGTTTCATTCCAAACACTGCATCCATATCACAAGTTCACATAAGTTGCTCGATAGGTATTACCTTTCCCTCATCAATAACTTCTTGAAAGGCCTTTAGTTGTTCAACAAATGGAATGCTTGGTCTCCATTTTGAAGGATCATACAGAAAATCACCAAACACTGGCACATAACGATCTGGCCTGAAGATATATTAACGTCCCAAAGTTACATAACTTGAAACATACTTTAGTGCTCTTGATTCAAAATTTGAATTTGAATAACATGCCTCTTTGAAAAACTAAGAAATAAAGAAACAAGCTACTATGAATAGAAGGACTACGGGGATTTATCTATCAAAACAATGCAAGAAGTGAAGACTTGGCCTAAGATAACTAGCAACCAGAAACATGTTGATGTGGTCCATAATATACTGGGTCTGGAATATAACTATAACATGGGCAGATAAGCATACATAAATACATGCACAGCTTTGGAGAAACTACATGAGATATAGAAAATATGCAAAACCATAGGGTGATATAGGAACTGTCATAAGTGCATTAGAAGAAGGGTCATATCAATGATGGAGGAACTGTATCAATGCCAACATGATACATAAATAATAACACTTTCTTTTAGAGCTATAATCTTGTAGAACAATGGTGAAATAGATGAAAGATATGTTTTAAAGAATGATATCAGAATGAAGTATACAGGGAAAAGGACATAATACATGGGAGTTGGGTATTTAAAATGCTCCATTTTCTTCACCCAGTCAAAAAGAGTTCACAGACAAGATGCTAGACTTTGTGAAAGAGAACATGACAAAAGGACACTGACCAATGTATCTGCAGTAAATCAATGTAGTCAGTGCCAAGTCGCTTAAGACTTTTCTCCACACTTTCTCTAATGTTAGCCGCATCAACACGCAAAACAGTTGCATTATCACGAATATAAGCTGATCGCTCTGAGTATCCACAAACCTTAGTGGCCAAAATAACCTATACAAATATAACATAAATGAGAGTAAAGCCTGCCTTCGTCGATCCTTTTTATACAATTAGCTTATGGGAATAGAGAGAAAAAAAAATTTGACAGTGTGGAGTAAAAGAGCATTATATGCATGACCAATGGGAGTGCAGTCCAATGGGAGTGCAGTTTCAATTTGTGAAAAAATAAGCATGCTTCTGCATGTACCTACCTTATCACGGGGTACAGATTTCATCCAGCTACCAATGTAGAGGTCTGTTCTTCCTTGTGTCTCCTTCTTCATTGGAATAGGGTACTGCAAACATTTGAAATACGCAGCCAGCAAATAAGGCAAAGAGTGACAACTCAGCCTGGACTGGTTAAACTAAAGACCGTCTTTAAGTGGACGATCATCCAGCTTGTGAAAAATGACACGGTTTCTTAATGTCAAGCTTAGGACTAAAGGCAATAAGAAAATTGATATGATCTTAAAATCAAGTCGAAATGCATAAACATTGCACAGATAATGCCAGAGCTTCTAGAACAACACCTAAATTGCAAATCCGCCCATACTCACTATTGCATTGCACTACCACCTGTAAACGCCTGATGTTTCTGTCAGCATCACCAGGTACATTGGTAATTGGTCTAGCCCAAGAGTGAGATCACAAAATATTCAGGTATTGAAAGATGTACCAGTTCATGCACATGTCAAGGAAATTGAAACTAAAAGACAATGGCATACGCAGACAAAAATACATGCTAAAGTTCATCTCACAACAATATATGCAACAATAGAGAAGGCCACGGTGGATGTCTCGAACTTACGGCCTCTGCAGTATCTATGGCATTAATTCCCTTCTCGAAAGCATAAGTAAGCATATCGTGAGCCTCTTTCTCCGTGTTCTGCTGCCCAAACGTCATCTGTGGAGCACAAAAGAATCCAGCATTTCGCATACACAGTTATAACACAAGGAATGAATAGAGCAAATGGCCGTCATGTGTGTACTTAAAAGAGTAGAAAGCCATAAAGCCCGTCCCCAAAATCAGAAAGAGGAACCGTCGAGACGAAGCCCATCCAGCAACTCCTCTCACCCATTAACCAAAACAGATGTTTTGCACTACCCACAGAACACTCTTCCCACACTGTGCCGAAAGACGAAAAAAGGGTTTTTTTTTTTTTTTTTTTTGGGGGGGGGGGGGGGGGGGGGGGGGGAGCAAAGGAAGGGGAACCCGTCAAGAAGAAGCCTGCGCCGATACCGTTCCGAGCATTATTTCGCTGATGGTCAGGTCGGAGTCGCCGAGCTTCCTGTACTGAAGTGGGTTCTCCCCCTGCTTCCCCTGGATTGAAAGCGCGGCGCCAGGCACCTTCTGGCCTCCTCCGACGGAAGCTCCCGGACGCCTCCATCTCAGACGACGGTGGGTCTCGACAGAGCGCCCCCGGAGGAAGGCGGCGAGAGGGGTGGTGCCGGCGGATGTGGAAGCCATGGCTGCTGTTTCTTCGAACCAGCGGGAATTGGCCCCTCCCACAGTCCCACCTCGCCATTGGATTAGGCGGACATAACTAAAAATAGCAAATTCCCATGAATAGGTTAAACTTTAAATACATTTGGACCACCTGATCGCGTGGCCTAATGGATAAGGCGCTCGCCTCCGGAGCGGGAGATTGTGGGTTCGAGTCCCACCGTGATCGATCCGTTTTCATGATTGTTTTTTTTCCCCTAAAATCGAAAAAAAATAATAATAACATTTCAATTGAGGCTCCAATTTCCCTCATCCTGAAAATTTGAAATCCTTTTTGCTCGTTAGGGAAACATTCCTTTCTTCATAGTGTGTATTTTGAGTATCTAGGAAAGATGAGATCTTGTCTACATCACTTTGGAACATGTTATCTTGTGGCGTTTCTTTAGTATGTGGCCATTCGCAAAAGGTGTTCTCAAAGAAGGTACGATTGGAGGCATTGGATGTGGCTGCCACTGTCGACCAAGGTTTGACGGATCGGGATCGGGAGGCGAATCGGATTTCTCTTGATCCGATTCGATTCCCCCGAATCGACCCGAATCGATCCGCATCGGATCGATTCTCACGGGTATAATATATAATATATCATATATATGATATTTATAATGTATAATATATATTATTAATATGATATAATAATATTATATATATGAAGCGAATCAGACCGAATCGATGGAATCGAGGATCAGATTTTCCCTGATCCGATGCGATACGGGGGTATCGGGCCGCCTCGATCCGGCACGCCAAACCTTGCTGTCGACAACATCCAAAAGCCTCAGCTATGGCATAGGCTTACTTGCCCTCGAACTGGTTGCTGTATTCCCAATCGTACGGGAAAAACCGGGAAGGTTTCAAGATAACAATTCTGATGAGCCAGGAGGAAAGGAAGGCTAGATGTCTTTTGGAAGGTTTGATGAGGCCGGCCTGTTCTTGGGGTTTTAAGTGGGCCAACTTCTCCAAGCCCATGATCATATCTCGGATAGAAAATTGTTTGATTTTATGTGGGAGTTTGGACTGACTTTAAGTGTTGGAGTTTTAAATGGGCCGATCTCGTTGAGCCCATGATCAGACCTCGGATGGAAATTCATCAAAATTGTTTGATTTTTATGGGGAGTTTGGGCAGATTTGAGTGTCGGAGCCGACTTTGTTCATGGAGTTTTAATTGGGCCGACCTCGCTGAACCTGTGATCAAATCTTGGATGGAAAATTGTTTGATTTTGTGTGGGAGTTTGTAATCACTATTCGTCTTGGCAAGACTGACATGAAAGAACAAGAGTTAACCTGGGGCGGGTAAATCCTCCGATGTTGAAATTAAGTTGGAAAGAGGAGAGAAATAAATAAGAGAAAGTGTTGACACGTGTTATTATCTTTTCTGCGTACCTATGCCTATAGTTGGTCTCTCCTCGATGACTACTACAGTCTGAGAAGAATCCTCTTGGTCGATATGGGAAACCCCTTGGCCTTTTTCTTCCTCTTCTATTGTGGCCACGGCCTATTGGATCTAGCTTCGGGCCCGGGCTGAGGCTATTGGGCCGGGCCATCAAAGATCAACTGCCGAAGTATGTTCTCAGATGGATTTCGTGGTTGTATTTGAACTAAGTATTCAGGGAAAGCGTATGAGTGAAGACTCGTCTGTGCGATGAGTCATAACCATTCAATACAAAGGAAGAAGCATGCGATTCTTGGACACTCCACATTGTTTTGCATGGTGTTCATACATCATTCTTGGATGGCGCGGTGGTCAAAGACCACTGCCCGATCACCACCCCACCCCATCGGCGTGTCCGCTGCGCTAGGCGCAGGGACCAGGGTCAAACAACATGATCGAAGCTATAGATGCATTTGGTGAGAGTTCATGTACTCCAAATCATACAACCGCAGGGCAACATGAAGACCCAAGGTCCAACAGGAGTAATGATCTCCAAGAACACTGGGAACCTTCTGACTCTAGGTTTCATTGCATTTTCAGAACTGGGCAAGTATAATATGGAGAGAATAAGCAAATACATCGTGCTCAGTTGCATTAGCAAATTGATCATATCGAGGAGAGCTGCCCCTCCCCCCCATCCGCAACCTGCCAAACCAGCAACAGTCCTGCTAAAGGAACCATCAGTGATCAAAGAAAGAAAACCATGATCTAGGAATCATAACTTATTTAAGCTGGCCCATGCAAGGACAGGAAAGAGTTTCCTATGATGGTTCAGACCCCTTAATTAAAGAGTATTTAGGGAGACAACCTAGGTGCTTGGGAGAAGGTGGAGCTTGTCGGAACTCATTTGCCCCTCACCTTCCACAGAGTGCTCGATTGCAAAGCCAGGAAACACTCTGCAACAAACGCGATCAGATCCATATCCACAGTTTAGTCTATCAGAACCAAGGACTAATCCCTTCTGTGCCTGAAAGATATATAAAACTACTACAGCCTCCTAGGTGAACATGAAAAGCTTACGAAAACATTGACTCTAACATTACAGATGAGATTTTTCATGAAACCTGCTACATGACACGCTCAGTAGGACTTGGACTCAAACATTCTGCTCGCCTATGTCCATGCCTTGCCACATACCAGATGCCACTTAATCCATCCACAATAGAACAAATTTCATCCGCGAGTAGCTTTGTTACATAATCAGATATAAGGAGGTAATACATACAAAAATTTCCCCAGTACTGGGATGGCTCCTACAGAGCATAACTATATAATCCCCTGCTATGAAGAGACTGAGGCTTCTAACTCATACCTTCAATAGAATGTCACTCTAATCACTTCAGGCATCTGGTTTCCATGGCAAGAGCTAATGAGCTCCCTGCCTTCCCCAGTAACAGTCTCCTCAGGAGCTACTGTTGCCAGTAATTCAATCCTTCTCCAACCTGTAATTCTAATACATAATCCTCACTATTTTAGAAACAGGACTTGGAACATATTCAGAAACCCTAACCCCTGAATCCCTTGATCCCAGCCTCCAGTTGGAAATTTATATTACTCTCATACGACTATTTATCCCCAATTCTAAAAGGGCAAAGAAAGATAAGCAAATTTTCGTCAGCCCCTTACCCCCCTCTCGTGTATCCAAGTGAAGGACTTTCATACAGTCAGGACATGGAATTGTAAGGCTTCTGTAAATTCAATATAGCAACATAATCAGGAAACAAACAATGGATTCTCTTCAATAATGCATGAGCTAGCGAGACAGGAAACGGAAACCTCCATGTTCGGAAGGTCCCAGAATCTCCCCGCTATGGCCCTTCCATAGCAGCCCATAATCTACACGACCCACCAGAGTCCACCCGCCTCTGGACATCTTTGTCGAATCATACATGGGCAGGAAGGAGCAAAAAGTATCATAACTAAACAATTGGAAAACAAATTTTAACCTGATATAGAATAATGAAGAAGAACAATCGAGTACCTACCACTGCAAAAGAAAAATTTTCCACAGCCAAAAGACTTGCCACTATTAGTTCTTTCTAACTTCATCAAGCTGGTTCAAACTGTTCTTTTTCCTTGAACACACAAAAGTCACAAAACCCTACGCATATAGATTACATAATGCCCAAAACCAACAAGTACGATTACCACAGCTGGTCCTTGAACGGATTGGAAGGATCGAAGAGCTCCTCCACCACGAATCCCTCCCGATCACCCTCTTGCAAGAGATGACCCACTGTTACGACGCCGCGACGTCCTCGGAAGAGGAAGCAACACCCCCCTCCTCCGTGCCTCCCGCACCCGCTCCCGCCATCTTTCGTCTACGAGGAAGGGTGGCAATATGGCCGTGAATCGGGGCAGGGAGGGGCCTTCCTCCATCCCGGCAGGGGCGTAGCCGGCGATCATGCCGCCGCCGTCCCTCAGCGACGTGGAGAGACGCCAGCGGCCAGGAGAGCATGTGGCGGGAGCAGCACTTCATTCGGCAGCTCTCCGGCGGAAGCGGGAGGCTGGGGGACTGCACCGCCTCCAGAGAGGCATCCACGGCGGCCCGCCCTGTGGTGCACCATGGCGACGTCGATCGGAGTTGGTGTCGCCAGGGGAGGGGAGTTTGGGGGTGGGGTTGGTGCCGGGCAGGATGCCGTTAGGGTTTCAGGGTTTAAAAATCTTTTTCTTCCCCATCTTGGCCAGAGGGTTTCCCGCCCGCCACCTGGTCGGAGAAATATAAAAGAGATTTTTTTTTGCACAAATAACCTTGCTAAAACGAAATTTACTTAAACATCCACTTTTTACATCAAAATTGAATAATACCCCTGTCCCCTGCAAACCTGCTAAACCAATACAATTTTTTTTTACATTTTTATTGCACACACTGATAATAATTCCTTAAATGTATCATAATGGCATGCCAATGTATCTCGCCTAATTGATTAAAAGGGTAATAATATAACTTAATATCAATCATTTGACAAAGGCCAATAGTGAATAATAAAGAAAGTGTGGACAAATATGAAAAGATATATGTCTAATAAGTAAAGAAAACATGTGCCTCTCTACCATGATTGGTCAAACCGCACCTTATGTTTGACCGTGCCGCACATAAAGACGATACAAGACACGGTCAGCACAGTCTCCCCCTCCCACCTTCTTCTTTCTCCCGGCCCCTCATCCCTCTCTCTCGCGATCCCTCTCTCTCTCGCGTTCCTATCCCTCTCTCTCTCTCTCTCTCTCTCCTCTCTCTCTCTCTCTCTCTCTCTCTCTCTTGTGCCATGGGAGAAGCCCTGCCATCGCCGTTGTTGTATGCCTTTGAGAAGCCGACGCCCTCGCCTCCATGCTGCGCTACACACCGCCCTCGTTGCTCGCCGGTGCGTCATGTGCCCTCGTCTTCGTCGTCGCGACGCAAGGGCCTCGCCATCACCCTCGCCCTCAGCGTCGTGACAGAGGGGGAGGGGGGGGGTGAGACAAGGGGAGAGGAGGGGCCAGGGGGCAAGATGGAGGGGGAGGGGCCGATCGGAGGGGGGGGGGGGGGGGAGAGACGGAGGGGAGGGAAGGGACCAGAGGGTGACGAGGGGAGGGGGGGGGGGGAGAGGGGAGGGGGAGGATGCCGTTAAGGTTTTAGGGTTTAAAAATCTTTTTCTTCCCCATTTTGGTTAGACGGTTCCGGCCTGCACCTAGTCGGGAGCGTTATAAAAAGGGTTTTTTTTGCATAAATAACCTTGGTAAAATAAATTTTACTTAAACAACCACTATTTACATTTGTCCCCTACAAACTTGCTATACCAATACAATTTTTTTTTTACATTTTTAGTGCACACACTGATAATAATTTCCTTAAATGTATCATAATGGCATGCCAATGTATCTCGCCTAATTGATTAAAAGGGTAATAATATAACTTAATATCAATCATTTGACAAAGGTTAATAGGGAATAATAAAGAAAGTATGGACAAATATGAAAAGGATATATGTCTAATAAGTAAAAGAAGACATGTGCATCTCTATCATGGTTGGCCAAATTGCACCGTACGATTTGGTCGTGCTGCACCGTGCCCAATAAAT